>VWZE01005854.1:380029-410782 GCA_013396675.1 Eubucco bourcierii
TTCTTTCACCTGCATCCATTGGCAGTCTGGTGGTAAAACTGTTGAATTCATCTATCAACAGAGATCTTAACAATAACACTTGTGGGATTTCCAATTCTGAACTATTTTTGGTGTTATTCCGACGCAAGTTCCAAAACATTCCCTAACAAATTTATGCACATTTGTGGCGGGGCACATCCAAGTGCCTGTCCCACCGAAGGTTTGAATAGGGCATGAAACTGTTCTGCTCTCCCCCACCCCTCTGGTTCTGGGGGTTTGGAATATGAAGGGAGTAGGTGTTAAGTACTTCACCCCCGCGGGTTTGAACCCGGGGAGAGCAAATCGCCCCAGCATATATATGGCAACAGGACACATTATCTAGTGGGACTTTGCCGGGAACTTTACGGGGAACTCTGAGAGGGACTTTGAGGAGACTGCTACATCGGGCTTTAAGAGGGACTGCTAGCCACAGACCGTCAGCAACAGACTGCCAGCGTCAGATCCTGCCTGCCTGTTGAAGGGACCTGCCTCTGCTGTAATCATGGGTACCCTGAGAGCAGCCTGAGCTTTTCCCTGTGCTGCCCCACGATCTGCATTCCATGGCACTGCCGACAAGGCGCCAAGTGACCTGCCTCTGCCGTGAGCAGCGCTGATGCTCCCTAGGGCTCCAGGTTGCCTTTGTTCGTAAGTGCGGCAAAGCTATTTTTTACAGCAAACCCTTTTCCAAGTTTTCTGATTTCTCTGAACTACTAAATTCCTTGCAGAAGCATCCTTGTGAAAGATCTTCCCAACCAAATTTCCAAACTCCATCTAACTAATTTTATATAAAGTTGTGGGCGGGGCTTTATGGAAATAAAATAACTGCAGATTTTATAATTCCTCACTCGTTAATCCCTGCAACCGATTCAACATTAATGATGCATTTACAAATGGTTTCTAGCTTTCAAAGTTTTCCATTATATCATCCTTACCTATGTAGTTTATCCTCCAGGATTTCTATGTACTTCTCAGCATTTTCTTTCACACTGGCTACTGCAAAATAAAAGTAAGGTGAAGGTGTAACTATACTGTTTTTTTTATAAAACAACTCATCTCTTACCCACAAATTTTACATACATCAGTTAATAACTATAATTCTATTAGCCCTGTCCACAGACAATTTACAATGTGGGTGTCTGTCTTCCATTTTCTTGTAAGACTATTTTACCCTTATTAAATTAATCTATCTAGTAATTTATCTAGCAATGACCTCCTGGTCACGTAAGAAAACTGTTGAGACTAACACAGGCATGGTTTGTAGGTGTTTCCTCCTGACACATGATACTCCCCTCATAAATCAAAAGAACTCAACCCCACACAAAGTACGAAAGAAAACTTATACATCTAAGTCCTCCTGGCTACTTTCAAAAGGAGTAAGCAAGCCTAACTGATTTGTCAGTCCATGTACAAAGGTCCTTTAAAACGTTATCAGTCTTGTATCAAACTTCTAATGGAACTGAAAAGGCTATAGAAAGAATTACCACTCAAGATTGTTATGAAATTTGATGGGGGTGTGGTTTTATGTTTTGGTTTTATGGTTTTTGTTCCTATTCAACATAGGACCTAGATATTGTCTCATGAGAGTCCTTACGACTTCTTCACTCAGAAGAAACTCAGATAAACTACTTACCATAGCAATAAAGCAATTATTTTGGATGACCCTTGGTACTCCATCATTGGTACAAACTGGGGAAAAGGTAAATCCCTTCCAGAAAAAATGGAGGCTTTTAGAGGATAATAATTTTCACACTATGGCAACTGTTTTTTCCATTCTCTAATAGCTGTTTGCCAACTCCAGGTTTAGTATCACAGAATCACACAACATTAGGGGTTGGAAGTGACCTCGAGAGATCATCTAGTCCAACTTCCCTGCCAGAGCAGGATCACTTACAGTAGGTTACACAGGAACACATCCAGGCAGGTCTTGAATGTCTCCAGAGAAGACTCCACAACCTCTCTGGGCAGCCTGTTCCAGTATTTTCCATCCTCACAGTGAAAATGTTTTTCCTTATGTTCAGTAGGACTGTTAATCACTGTGTCACTTTTAAACTCTTTATATGTTGTATATCAATAAAGTATAAATGTTATATGAAGATACTGTTTTAATTAATGAATCACTGTTTTTATGGGCAAAGCTTGCTATGTGGATAAAGCACCTTGTAAATTTGCCCATCCATCTCTCCATATCTTCTCTACAATATAGTAGAGCACAGTATAAGCAACAGCTTAGACATACGAAGTGTTTCACACATTTCTCACTCCCCCCTTTAATTTCTTGTATTTTTTTTTCCTTCACAAAGCAGATTGCCACATACTAAAGCCTAATCCATAAACTCTACATTAACCAAATAAGCTGTGCTAAAGTAGTGTTCACATATGCACGCAGAGGAGTTTACTAACTGAAACCACATAGATAATACCATTAGCACTAAGTGTCAGGGTCAGCGTAACACCAACTGTCTGCAGAAGTTGGTGTTCCCCCACTCAGACAGCAGTCACATATCACTGAAGTAGTCCTCCATTGCAATACCAAATATGACACACATTTTGTAGAACTACTTTACTTTTGGGTGAGTTTTATTTTATGAGAGAGTTTATTGGATAAGGAAAAAAAAAATCCTAACCAACTAAAACCAAACCAAAACAAGCAAAAAAAAAAAAAAAAAAACCCACCCCAAAAAACAAACTCAAAACTGAAACCCAAAACCAAACCCTGCCACAACTCTAGTACTCTGGAAAGAACCATACTTTTGTCCTTACTATCTTTAATTCAGATTCACTGTCAGAACACTTTGAGCCAGTAGGATTCTGGAAGATTATATTGTACACAGACAACCACATTCATTTATACATTTGCAGACTCATTTTCCATTGGATGAGGACTGGTGAATGCTATGCAAAGGGTTCTACAAATTTTTTTCAATGGCATTGGAGATCAAGTAAGTTGCTTTAGCTTGCAAGCAGTTCTGTAACTGCAGAGTTTAGTAGAAGTTTTCATTTTGCATACCTCAGTATGCTTTTATTAGTATGCTTCCTGTGGAACTGTGGAGGCTGTGAGGCTGCAACTCCTCCCATGGCTTTATATAAACTACCATCACTATTTCCAAACTCCCTATCCACCAATCCCCAAAGCACTAACCTGAAATTCAGCACATGATTTGACAGCAGATAGTTTAAAAGTGTACAGCTGCCATACTTCCTCTTCTCTTGCCATTGTTGCAATATGCTTCGTGAGCTGTGACAAATCAGGAGTTTATTCTTTCAGCTAATGAACTCAGCAGATACTACTAATTTTTTTTGAGAAAGATGAGAAGCAGTAGAGAATCTGTCTCATGCTCACCTTGTTTCTAACCAATACAGTGACTTCTATGTTACATGAAAAATAAACCTTGCTTTCAATTTCGCCTTCCATGCTTGTCACTTTTTAATTGGCTATGAACTGATAGAGTAATTCGCACTTTCACAGTTCAGTCCTGCCCCTACATGCAATTTTACAATGCCCTTGAAGCACACAGCTTAATATATCAGCATTATTCAATGACAAAAAGTAATGGACAGGAATACACCACTAGACAAAAGTAGGTCAGTAAAAAGCTAATACTCATTTGGAAATCACCTCACATCACCAAACCCTACACTCTCCTGTCAAATGTTTTAACTACATTAAAAGAAATGCAAACTTTGTTGCTGAAAGAGAAAGCTCCCTAGACTAGCTTTGTCTCTTTGCCTTCTTCTGCATGTAATTGGAAGAGCTGTGACCTGGAGATTTTGCTGGAAGGAAAACACTGCTTAAAAACCCAATGGAGGTTACTTTTCTTGTAACAAACACCAAGCAGCACTGCAACAAATAGAGAAATGCTTTCAGCCTTTTCTATCATCCATTTGAAATAAAAGGCAAGCAACAAATCAGCAGATTTTTTGTTCTACTATAATGGATCTGTTCACAGGATCACAGGATGTCAGAGGTTGGAAGGGACCCAAAGAGATCATCAAGTCCAACTCCCCTGCCATAGCAGGACCACACAATCTAGTTCAGATCACGACTTGAGTAGTGTTCACCACCACTTCAAAGCAACAAAAACGTGCAAACAGGAAGCTGTGCACACCTTCAATCTAGCTAAGTACTATATGACAGAGGGAAAAATAATAATAATTTATAGATTCTCTTCTGCATAAATATGACAAATGTTTCATTTTTACATTTAAGTGAATGGGATTTTTTCTTCATCAGTTCTCAAGGGATTTAAATGCTTAGCTCACTGGCCTTGAAGGGAGTTACTAAAATAAAGTGGTATAGCTGCAGAAGAGCAGATATCAGAGTATTTGCTAAGATTAAAAATAAGACTTTCCTTGTGAAGTTTTATTTGAAGATAAGTGATTCAGCATTTCTTTGTCTTATGTATTTTCTCTTCTTATTAGAGCAGCAGTGTCTTGGAATCAATCTTGATCAGACACAGCTGAGGGGTAGCTGTGAGCTCCTGCAGCGGCCTTTTAGTTGTTAGAGTGTAAATCTGCCATTTTAAAAGCAACATAAATATTTTTCCAATAATTAACCTACAAAGTGTTCTTTTAAAACAACATGCTGCATTTTTTTTTCATGTGAAAGCAGCTTCAATGAGGCAATGCTATTTCTATTACTTACAAATATTACTTGAACCTGCACATGAAAGCATATCATCCTTTTTAATCTTCCATCTTGCTTCTCACAAGCTGAATTTACAAAGACCTAGGGCCCATAACATATGCTTTGAATTCTATGATCAATATTTTCAAAAGCTTTCTAAAACTGAGTACCCAACTGGAGACATCTTGAACCCAGTGTCCACATGAAAGCTCCAGATGTGGATGTCAGGCACCTCAGAAAAGTTTTTAAAATTAAATTAGGCGCCGAATAAAGTTGGTAGCCAGCACCACCGCAGTTTTCAAACGCCAGCCTGTAGGTCTACAGTTCTCTGCCAGACAAATGATTCATACTTTGAGTCCCAGAGACACAAAGTCCTGAGGTTTTGTTTGTTTGGTTTTGTTGTCTTTGGTGTTTTGTTTTTTCTTGGTGAGTGGAGAGTGAGTGACACACTTTTTCACATAAAAGTGACACGCTTTTTCACATAAAATTAAAGGCTAGAAAAGCCACAATAGCTGCTAGCAGATCCACAAACAGCATGAAAAGAACTGCCAGGTATTACCTGCCTGCATGACAAACCTACACAATTAGCCTCTCCAATCCACAATCATTACATTCCTTCTCAAATACATTTTTAATCACATACAGAAAAACTTCCACAGCCTTGAGTGAGATTTTTGCCCAGTTCCCAGTTTAAGAATCTGGGATGAGATTTAGCTCTTAGGAATGATATAAAAATAGACATGACTGCATGGACATGCATTTACCCACCTGGGGTAAAGTCTGAGGGCAGAATTAGGTGTGAATAAGGTTGACAGGTTGCTGCTTCTGTCACTATTCTATTTTTTAAATGTAGAGATTATTCTTAATGCTAAGAGAAAGAAAAAGTAGGACAGAGTTAGTTGAAAATATCTGATCTTGTCTGTTGTGTAAGATGTGCTGCATTAATGTGTGAAGTTGAGGCCTCAAAAACTACAGAATGGCTTCAATGTATTTAAAGGTTAACTTGAAAAGGCAGTCAAACTTCAGAGATGACATCTCAGCTGCTCAACTACACGTCAAGATGATTCATCAAGTCCTAGTAACAAGATTTTGGATTACAGAACGGTAAGGAATTCTGCATCTTTCAGATAGACAGGGAAAAGCCAAAACAAGCTCTGCATAAAGAACAACAGCCTCTCTCCAGTGCATTATTCCTAGACAACTTAAGTAGAAAGAACAGAAAAGGCTAGGATTAGAGTGGAAAGTAGGCAGCTTGACACATGTGTGCATGTACTCTGAAAAAAATAACATTCTGGGTTAAGTCAATCAACCAAATTCTGTGTTGGTTCACTGATGCCTTCCAGTAATGAAGTCAGTAGTGAGATATGCAGTTACTACCTGCCTCTTTCAGCAGCTGTGGTTTGTTCTAAGGAATGTGCTAATCCTCTAAATATCATTGCAAAACAACACAAAATTACCCCAAGGAAATCACTGCCACCAGAGATGAAGTGGCCAAAAGTCATCTAAATGGATTGGTTATTTCATGAATCTGAAAACTACATAAGGGGTGAACTGGAAAGACAAGAATTGTTACCAAACATTTACAAAATTAAAGCCACATGTTTAAAGACACAAACTAATTTTACTTGATGCAGTTGAAGATACTGTCTGCCTAATTGGAGATGATTCCATAACTCAGTCACAAAGATTTTTCCTCCTTCTGAAAACAGCTGGCCTGGAGAACAGGATGATTTCCTGTCACACAAATACAAACCTGTGCTTCGTGGCAACATGCCACCAGTGGGTAGTTCAAGCACAGCAGCTCTGCTGGGACTGAGTTGTGTAAATCCAACAGGGCTGCATCACACAAGGCTGTGTAGTGCTTCTCATTCCCTTTGGATGGAAGAGTCTGCAGCAACTACTGGGTGATTTGGTAATGTTGCTCTTATAATCCCATCCCATGCTGAAAGAGTACAGGTAGCTTTCAGAGATCTATCTTCAATGCCACCCTACTGTTTTCAGAGCTCTCACGGAGATGCAGTATGCTGCCTCTTGTCCATATGGACATTTCCACCATCATGTTCAGGTGCCTCTCCAACACGAGACAGTGAACTCCTCTTCAGATATCAGAAAGAAACAAGTGAAGGTTCTAGCTTGAGCATTAGCATCTTAAAATACTTTGCTCATTCTTATATTTAAAATCTTAAAGTATACTGCCACTTCATACCCTCAGCCTCTGTAAAAGTATGGTAAGTCATAAAAACACATCAAGTAATAAAGAAACAACAAAACTGTCAATGCACAGGACAGCATAGCATTGTACCACTCATGCTGTATTGAAATAGGAAAAGAGGAAAACAACAGAGTGAACTATTCATCTTCCTCAGGAAGTTCCCCTTGAGGTTGTTGATACAGAAGGTTAGCTTTCTCTCAAACACATGGGTACATCCTGAACAGGAAGAAGCATACAGACTAACCTCTAGACATGCTGGGAGGGGGCAAGCAATGCAATACCCGAGACAAACAACTTCCTCTCTTTAGGAGACCCCAGAAAGGCCAAGTACCAGCACACTTGGAGAGATGGAAGTGTTTTTTACACATAGCATAAGCAGGCAAAGAACATGCTCCATCTGCTTCCGTCTTTGTCTCCAAGGCTCTCAGTGTATTTACAGATGCCTTAATTTGCAGGCCTTGGTGCAACAAAGAATTTGAGCCTGCAACAAGTCATGATGCAAAACATTACAGGCAAACACAAAAAACTCTGATTTGAACAAAGAAGCCACGTCCTGCCCTCAAGTCGAATGTCAGGGCAGATAAAGGGTACAGAAAATCTCAGCATGAGCAGAAGTTTGACAAGGAAAAGACAGAAAACTAGATCTTATAAAGATAAATGACAGGAAATGCCAGCACCTCTGCCTATAATAATGCACAATTGTCTCTGGACAGAGAAGAAAAGGTGTACAGAGAAGAAAAGGGAGTGGAACAAGACCCTGAACAAAAAGGCACATTTGAAAAACAGATATTCCCAGAATTTATCTCCTGAACCTTCTTCCTTCTATGTGGTACTTTTCATCCAAAGAGACAGGGGACCCCTCAAGTTTAGTGATGATTAAATTGAAGACAATCCCCATCCTTTCACAGGGCTTCTAAGTTTCTTTCATATTTTTGTGAAATCCAGTAAGTCTGACAAACAGTGGATCCTCCCATGCTACACGTGCAAGACAGCAGGTGGAAGGAGGCAAATTATTTTCTAAATACTTTCAGTAAATTATCTACTTTTTCTTTTTTTTTTAAATCAGGTGAGATTTTATAAATGGTTTTGTTATGCAGTGTCCAAGCAAGCACACTACTTCTAAACTAAAGGGACTGCAGGTGGGCTTTGGGTCAGTAGTGACCAGAGCACTGCAGCACCCAATAGATCTGCCTTGATACTTTAAGAGGCTATATAAAGCGCAGGGAGGGGTTATGAAGCGATTAGTCCAAGATCACCCACTCATCAAGCTGCAAGTCTGGGAGAAGCCTCCAGACCTAACAACTTCAATTTTTGTCCTGCACATACCAGCTCTGCAGTAACCACAGGCTGGGTGCAGATTCATTATCACAGGTTCCGTTACTTTGGTTACTTTTCCACAAATTATTCAAAAGCTACAAATATTTGGAGTTCACAAAATGGAGCTTTAGACTGGCTGCAGACTTGGAGAAAACCATTCTGACTTCCTCACACACTTCCTACCAGGTAGTAATAATCCCACTGCAGGAAATTTGAACTTAAACCCAAACTATCTGTTTTACACTTCTGACATAAACACACCAATCTTCCTGAGAAAGGGTTTCTTCATTTCAGACAAGTTTAACTTTATTTAAAATGAGTTAAGATATAGAGCCATGCATAACAGTTAGCTTCTAAGCAACTGCTTAACAACACTTATGGAGGGATGCTGGAGATTCACACCAAGAACATCCTCTAGGGATAAAGGCTCCTGAATTCTCCTGTGGCAAGGCAAGGATTGAGTTTTACTCTCCCATCCCATCAGAAAGATAGGACTCTCCCGTTTTGCTAGCTTCTCTGCAGCCACCCAAGTTACTTTTATGTAGAACATTATGCAAAAATTTAGTAATGTACCTTCACACTGAAAACATCACATCCTTTCCAAAAACCATAAGGAAAATTTCCTTTCACTTTTTATTTCTATTTCCCTTCCATCTTCTACTGAGCAATCAGGAAGAAATGAAGGAGAATGCAGAGAGAAAGCAAGCAATGTGCTTACGTTTTCTCCACATTTCTCTTACCTGATTGTCCTCTCTGCCTGCTCATAACCTACTACTCCAATCCTCTGCTGACCATCTGTTCAAACCTTCCCCCCTCCAAAAAAAAAGCAAACAACCAAACAAACCAAAAAACCCAACCCCACATGGAAAAAAAACCACCCCCCACCCCGACCAAACATTTTCCTTTTTTTCTCATTTTTCCTTGCAAAACAAAGCCTGAACATCCAGGCGAGACACGTGTCCAGCTTGCCCTTTGTGGATTGCCAGCAGTCACAAGAGAGCATCTGGAAACCATTACACAAGCTAACAACTCAACCAGACTCGGCATGTGCATAGGCACCAAAAGAGTTCAAATTTGTATCTTGAATTGCCACAGGTTTTTCTGAAAGAAATATTTATTTTCACACTGTTAGATAAAGCAGAAAGACCCAAACATGAGTCATTGATATAGCTATCCAAGATAAACAACAGGAAACTTTTTGCAGAGTCTAAACTCCATGACAATAACTGACAACACTTAGAACCTGTATCACAAAAAGGAGGAAGAGTTTGAAGGGGTTTTTGTCTGAAGAGGCAAGTTATAAGGTAAGTGAAATCACAGTTCCATTTTTGGTTTAACAGGATACCTTATGGCTAAGAGGGATCACCAACAGACCATCAAACCTATGCTACAGCTGCTCAGCAACATCAAAGCTTCTAAAATATACAGTAGCTGCTTTAAAGTTCCCCCACAATGGTTGTTCTGTTGAACTTCTAAGTATTCAGCATTACACCTAATGTTTTATTTCCTGAAAAATCAAATGCTTTATTTCCAAAAAATGAAATTAGTAACCCACTTTAGTTTTTTAATTTAAGGTCACAAAGAAAAAAAAAGGCCAAAGATTTATTTGAATCACTCTAACCCCTCCAGATCTTTTTTTCCCAAAAGGACACCAAAAAAAAAAAAAAATCATGCTAGTCTTAATACTGCTAATTATCTTTTCTCCAGCTCAACATCTTGGTGAGTCAGGTTAGGAAAATTATAGAATCATAGAATGGTAAGGTTGGAAGGGACCTCAAGGATCATCTAGTTTCAACCCCCTGCCATAGGGAGGGACACCTCCCACTAGTACAGGTTACTCAAGGCCTCATCCAACCTGGCCTTGAACACCTTCAGGGAGGGAGCGTCCACAACCTCCCTGGGTAACCTGTTTCAGTGCCTCACCACCCTCACTGGAAAGAACTTCCTCCTACTCCAAGATCTAAATCTCCCCTCCGCCATTAGCAAGAACCTAGGCATCTACAGGGAGACAATCCTCCGCTACAGGATGAAATACATTTTGTACAAATACAATTATTTAATGCAGAAGACATTTGTGCTCAAAACTTACTTACTGAACAAAACCACAGCACTGGAGCACAAACACAAAAATACATCATTAGAATTTGCTCCCAAATTCTGCCATAGAATCTGGCTACTAAAGCAGATGAAAGGGAAAGTTGAATGTAAGCATAGGAGCTTTGAAAAACCACCCAGAAAGTGTTTAAATAAGGCCAGTGTTACCACTGACAAAGAAAACCGAGAAACTTATCTTCACAACAGTAGAACAAACGGTTGCTTTAACATCAGTCCTGGTTATTTTTAAAAGAAGCAAAGCAGAGCTCAAAGGTATACACTGAAGGCAAAAGTCATACAAATTGCAGTAGTGACAAGAAAGAGGAACATTCAGCATTGCAAGCAAGTTTTAACAACCTTGAAATGACACCAAATAAAGCAGGGACTTCCAGTACCAACATTTTCAAACGGTAACTGCAAATAGCACTAACTTGCGTTTTAGCACTGCTGTTCTCTCCAAGGATCTAGAACAGGTCTTCAAACTAGAGAGAAGCAGCAATTGCTTTTGTAAAAAATAGCTGACAATGAGCGGTAAAGCAAAGTGTCCCACTTAGATACACAGCAGTTTTTAGAATCCCTTTATAAACTACTTGGCCACTGTTGGTGATATCAGGTACCCTTACTGTTATGGAATTACACGGATTCTAAAAAGAAATTTAAAAAAAAAAAAAAAAGTGAAGTTGCCCAGCAGAGAGTGCAGCTCTCTGCTCTACAGGCATTCCAGGCACAAGGAGTAAAGCAGGAAGTTTTCATATATCACTTAATAATCTTTGCCCTGGCCACTACCTCCTCCTGCTTTTATGCAACCTGAACACAACTGCTTATGAGTTTCATTAAAACCAAAAGTAATATTTGGCCATACTTAACATATAGAGGCATAGAATCAACCAGGTTGGAAGAGACCTCCAAGATCATCCAGTCCAACCTACCACCCAGCCCTAGCCAATCAACTAGACCATGGCACTAAGGTGGCACTTTTCTTGAACACCTTCAGGGACAGCGACTCCACCACCTCCCTCCACAGCCAATGCCAATCACTCTCTGACAAGAACTTCCTCCTAATATCCAGCCTAGACCTCCCCCGGCACAACTTGAGACTGTGTCCCCTTGTTTCGTTGCTGGTTGCCTGGGAGAAGAGACTCACCCCCACCTGGCTACAACATCCTTTCAGGTAGTTATAAAGAGCAATAAGGTCTCCCCTGAGCCCCCCCTTCTCCAGGCTGCACACCCCCAGCTCTCTCAGCCTCTCCCCACAGGGCTGTGCTCCAGGCTCCACACCAGCCTTGGTGCCCTTCTCTGGACACCTCCCAATACCTCAACATCTCTCTTGAATTGAGGGGCCCAGAACTCGACACAGGACTCAAAGTGTGGCCTGACCAGTGCTGAGTACAGGGGCAGAATAACCTCCCGTGTCCTGCTGGCCACACTGCTCCTGATACAGGCCAGGATGCCATTCGCCCTCCTGCCCACCTGGGCACACTGATGGCTCATGTTCAGCTACTATCTACCAGTACCCCCATGTCCCCTTCTGCCTGACTGTTCTCCACCCACTCTGTCCCCAACCTGTAGCACTGCATGGGGTTGTTGTGGCCAAAGTGTAGAACCCTACACTTAGCCTCATTAAATCTCATCCCATTGGCCTCTGCCTACACATCCAGCTTGTCCAGGTCCCTCTGCAGAGCCCTCTTACCCTCCAACATATCAACACCTGCTCCTAACTTGGTGTCATCTGCAAACTTACTGATGCTGGACTCAATCCCCTGGTCCAGAGCATCAATAAAGATATTGAACAGGACTCAGCCCAGAACTGATCCCTGCGGGACACCACTAGTAACAGTTGCCAACGGGATGTGGCACCATTCACCACCACTCTGGGCCTGGTCCTTCAACCAGTTCTTGACCCATATCAGAGTGAATCTGTCCAAGCCATGAGCTGCCAGCTTTGCCAGAAGTTTGCTATGGCAGACAGTGTCAAAGGCCTTGCTGAAGTCCAGGTAGATTACATCCACAGCCTGCCCTGCATTCACCAGGAGGGTAACCTGATCATAAAAGGAGATCAGGTTGGTCAGGCAGGACCTGCCCTTCCTAAACCCATGTTGGCTGGGCCTGATCCCTTGGCCAACCTGTAGGTGCTTTGTGATGGCACTCAAGATGACCTGTTCCATAACCTTACCTGGCACTGAGGTCAGGCTGACAGGTCTGTAATTTCCTTGTTCCTCCTTCCAGCCCTTCTTGTGGATGGGCATCACATTGGCAGCTTCCAGTCTTCAGGGACCTCTCCAGTGAGCCAGGATTGTTGATAAATGATGGAGAGTGGCTTGGTCAGTTCATCTGCCAACTCTCTCAGCACTCATGCTGAAATCCCATGAACTGGGATCTATGAACTTGTTCCATGAACTTGTGAAGATCCAAGTGGCTCAGCAGGTCCTCTACTGTTTCTTCCTGGGTTACAGGGGGACTATACTGGTCCCTGGCTCCATCCGTCAGTTCAGGAGGCCAGGTGTCCTGGAGGCAACCTGTCCCACTCTTGGAGATTGAGGCAAAGAAGGTGTTAAGTACCTCTACCTCATCTTTTCTTACTATATTCCCCTCTGCATCTAATAAGGACTGGAGGTTGTCCTTGCCCCTTCTTTTGTTATTAATACATTTATAGAAACTTTTTTTGTTCTCCCTAACAGCAGTGGTCCGTCTAAGTTCTAAATGGGTTTTGGTCTCTCTAATTTTTTTCCTACAAGATGTTGCTTCCTAGCAACATCTTCCTGGGATACCTCCCCTTTTTTCCAAAGGTGATACACCCTCTTCTTTTTCCTCAATTCCTTTAGAAGCTCCTTGCCCATCCAGTTTGGCTGTCTCCCTCGTCGGTTCATCTTCTGGCACATTGACACAGCCTGTTCCTGCACCTTCAGGAGTTCTTTCTTCAAGTAGGTCCACCCTGCCTGGGCCCCTTTGTTTTTAAAGGTTGTTTCCCAAGGAGCTTTCCAAGTTAGTTCCTTAAATAAGCCAAAACCTGCCCTTCAGAAGTCCAGTGTTGAGGTTTTGTTGATGCCCATCCTGGTTTCACCATATATTGAAAACTGTAATTTCATGGTCACTGGACCCCAGGCAGCCTCCGACCACCACACCTCCCACCAACCCTTCTCTGTTTGTGAAGAGCAGGTCAAGCAGGGCTGCACTCCTGGTAGGCTCATGTAACAGCTGAGATAAGAAGTTGTCCTCCATACACTCCAGGAACCTCTAGACTGCCTCTTCTCTGCATGTTAGAGTCCCAGCAGATGTCTGGCAGTTAAAGTCGCCCACAAGAACCAGGGCAAGTGACCTTGAGGCAGCCTCCAGCTGCTTAAAGAATAATAAATCAACCTCTTCTTCCTGGTTGGGTGGTCTATAACAGACTCCAACCAGAATGTCAGCCTTGTTGGCCTTCCCCCTAATTCTTACCCATAGGGACTCGACCTGATCACCTTTAATCTCTACTTCCATGACATCCAGATCATCCCTAATATATAGGGTCACTCCTTCACCCCTTCTCCCTCACCTGTCTCTCCTGAAGAGTCTGTAGCCATTGATTACAGCCCCCCAGTTGTGTGAGTCGTCACACCACGTTTCTATCATGGTGACATCATACTTTCCCTCTTATACCAATTTAACAATTTAAACATGATGCTTTTGAACATGGGCATGCAGTTACATACAAAACTTGGGGAGAGATTTACAAAATGTAATTGAGAAAATTCCAGCAGCTGACCAAAACAGATGTAGCTACAAGAATGTATTTCCACTAAGTGCTCATACTAATTCTCATACTAATTCTGAGTTCCCAAAAGGGTAGACTCGCTGACACAAGTGTACACTGTTGAGTGGCCAGACATTTTCAGAACTCCCTTCAAGATAAGATCAGTAATTTATTTAGCTGATTTTAAAATATTGCTTACACTATAGAAATCTTCCTTAGCTTTTGTGTTAACTTTTGAGTGCAAAACTCTATCACACTAAAGCTCTTGAAAGCAATAGCTTTAATATCTCTAAGTTAAGGTGGTCACGATGAAGGCACAAGATTTGCCACCAGATGATGATGTAAATTTTATCAATGAGTTGCACACATTGTTTTCAACTGTGCAATAAACAAGGGATTCCAAGGACATTGCAGTGGAAGATAAAAACTACTATATTTCAAATTACCAAGTAATTTCCACCCATGCTACTCTACTTCATATCTTTTTTTTTCTTTATATCTTCTTCTGCTATCAGAGTCAGACATAAATCTGCATCTTCCCCTTATCTTGAAAAAACTATAAAATATTTGAGCTTCCTGTAACCTTTTTTTTTGAAAGAGACTTCATTAATATTCTTTAATTAAAAAAAAACAGAACAGAATTATTACTACTTCATAATCTCTTTCTAGATTGAAGCAGACAGTTTCAGCATCAATAGAAAAGTTTTTGTTTGAATTAAACCCTAAGACCTCTGATTGAATAATGTCCATAAAAGAAGGGAATTAAAGACTTTGCCCTTCACATGCAGTCTCAGTATTGCTATATTGTCAGCAGGGTGAGTGGATTCATTCTTCAAAGCAGCATAATGGTTTAATGCAGTGACTTCTTTATTTTATTTTTTTCCCAGTGAAAATAACCACTTCTGGTTGACCTGACATTTCTTCTTGACTATTGACTATGAATTTCTTTTTTTGTGTATTTTATCTACCATATTACCCCAGGTGTCTTCCTCCCTGACTCCTAAGTCTACAGTGTTTATATCTCCTTTCTTTCCATTCCTTTGCCTTTCAAATTCCTCTTTTTTAGTTTGTCACCTTTGCTCTTTCACTTAAGCTATAAATCATTCATTACCACAAGGAATTTTACTTCTGGTTTTGCTCTCTATCAAACTTTCAGTGCTTTAATTTCTGCCAGAACAGGAAACTTTTAGCCCAATCTAATAAAGGCTCCAAAATCAGTAGTTTGTGGACAGTTTACGTACCACATTCTAGTGATGTGTAGGGATTCCTGCAAAAGCTTAGTTTATCATTTTCTGATACCAGATCATAGAATCATAGAATGGTAAGGTTGGAAGGGACCTCAAGGATCAGCTAGTTCCAACCCCCTGCCATAGGCAGGGACACCTCTCACTAGTACAGGTTACTCAAGGCCTCGTCCAACCTGGACTTGAACACCTCCAGGGAGGGAGCAGCCTCAAGCTCCCTGGGCAGCCTGTTCCAGTCTCTCCACCCTCACTGTAAAGAACTTCCTCCTAACATCCAGTTTAAATCTCCTCTCTGCCAGATTTTGTAAATAGTCCCTCCCCAACCTTCCTGTAGACCCTCTTCGGACACTGGAAGGCTACTATAAGGTTTCCAACAGTTCCATGTCCTTCCTGTGCTGGGGGTTCCAGAACTGTACACAGTATTCCAGGTGGGGTCTGAGGAGAGCAGAGTAAAGGGGCAGAATCCCCTCCCTTGCCCTGCTGGCCATGCTGCTCTTGATGCAGCCCAGGACTTGGTTGCTGTCTGGGCTGCATGTGCACACTGCAGGCTCATGTTGAGCTTTTCATCAACCCAGACTCCAAGGTCCTTTTCCTCAGGGCTGCTCTCCAGCCATTCACCACCCAGCCTGGATTTGTGCTTGGGATTGTGCCTACCCAGGTGCAGGACCTTACACTTGACCTCGTTGAATCTCATGAGATTGGCCTGGGCCCACCTCTCCAGCCTGTCCAGGTCCCTCTGAATGGATCCCTGCCCTCTAGCAAGTCGACTGTGCCACACAGCTTGGTGTCATCTGCAAACTTGCTGAGGGTGCACTAAATTACTCTGTTCATGTCACTGACAAAGATGTTGAACAGCACTCCTCTCTCTCAACCTCCTATTCTTACTAAGGTGTGACAACAGCAATAACTTTTACATCTTCTGGCCACTCTCAGGAGAAACTAATCAGCTTTTCAGACAACACCTACTCACTTCTTATCGCTCCTTCATGGAAAAGGTAGCCAGGTAGACGGAATTGTTTGCAAGCCACCAGTTCCATCACACCGAACTTGGACTGTCATGACTATAGAATGAAATTTTCCATCAAGTCCTATAGTCTGAACTTAGAGAGGGCAGTTAAACATGTAAGACACATCTGCCCAGAAAGAGACTAGACAAGTACCAGAAGTGGATGGGGTCACACAGGAAAAGTAAAAAAAACAGTCATAATGAAGAGCAGTTTGGAAAATGCTGCTGGAAAAACTGAGTCCAACGGGAACTCTGTTGGTCTGAGCTGGTCTGCAGCTGATGAGCACATTACAGCCCACTTTCTAGGGTGCTCTGTTCAAGTCTGAGTAGCATGACAGAGCACCAGACTGGACAGCATTTTTTCAGCTGAGCCGTTGCCTCTTTGCTCCCCTGGATTGATATGTCAGTTGAACAGATAGATTGGTTTGCCTGGTTGGGTTTTTTTGCCCTCAACTGAATTGTAAAGGCTGAGCTAAAATGTCCACAGTCTAATGGACGTGGATTTGTATCAGCTTGTATATTTACACAAAGATGAAGAACATTCAACAGCTTTCTGAACTTTAAGGTCTCCTTTGGATTTTACCACTCACACCAGGTCAAACTGTAGAAATGAGAAATGCTCACACAGCAATGCTGCCAGAGTGCTGGATTGCAAGAGGCTTTTTCAAAGCGCTGTTTGTGCATTTTAGCCATAAAACTTCTAGTGATATCAGTAGGAGCCACGTGGCTAAATCCCCTAGCAACACTTTTGGAAGATGACTTCTATTTAAAGGAGGATTAGAAGAAAATACTTCTTATACTATTTTCCATGTAACATTATCAGTCTTAAATTCAGACAAATGTGGAATAATTTGGGGGAAATACATGTTTCACTGGGCATCAATTTTTCCATCCAATTAGGTTGGGCGGCTGAGTGTTCAACGCATACCCATGCTTCCCCCTCCCTTCCCACAGAGTGTATATATTAAACAAAAGTTAAGGCTTCTAGGTTTTCAACTTTGTTGATTTTACATTCCTTTTGGGATTTAAAGTACTATTTTGTTTAATTATTTTCTCTCTACTCATGCACACTATTGAATGACAGCAATAATGAGCTCAGAATCACTGTACAAATCCCAGTAGGAACCATTCATAGTTTGCTAATAGGACATTATATTTGCATTACCAAGTTCAGTTCAAAGCAAGTTGTGTAAATTAGCTCTGAGGGTTACTATCATGAATCTAAAACCAGAACATCAGGTCAATTAGCACAGCTCTAAAGCACATTAGTTTGGCTGAAAACATAAAGGATATGATTAAAATTCTAGGAAAAGCTCTCCCTTCTTTGGCTAAGTGCCTCTCAGAAGAAGTTTGGTTTTGCTGCTGGGAGAAACCAGAATGCCTCAGATCACACAAGTGCATTCTGATGCCTATGACTCTGATGCCTAATAAGCAGCACTTGTCTATTCTAAAGAAGGGTAAAAATTAACTTTAAGGTGGTGCTGAAACCCTCAGAACCCCACAGAGATACTTTCTTCCCCATCCAAATTAAAAGAACAGGTGAGTATGACAAAGACTTGGAAGACCTGGGAATTTACCACAAAAAATACATTGCTTACAGGAAAATGCAACACAGAAAAGCTATTTAGTTTCTACCACAGAGACAGCCTGAAGATCACAGGCACAGACCAAAAAGTCACAGTTAAATAACGACGAAGCCCACAAGAAATTAAGGTAAGGAATTCCTAGTAACAAATACTGTAGGACTACTTACCTTTCAGGTAAATGGCACGCATACATACACACACTCACACACTTTCACACTCTCTCACTATGGACACAGACAACTATGGTAGTAGTTAATGGTCTTAATGAACTTCAGAGATTACACATGGCGTCTTTGGACCAAACCACTGGAACAAAAGCATACAGACACAACAGGAGAAGGAGTATCTTAAGGAAGTTCTTCCTCACTACTACAGCTCTGATGAAGCCCACATGAAAAAATAAAAGGAAGGGCCAAAGGATATTATTTGTTCAAGGCAGTTGATTAGTCCAAATCCACTAGTCAATTCAGGTCAGACTTATCAAGTCAGGACAACAGATGCGCTGTACCTCTGCCCAGCCAAATATAATCTCAAGACTCATTTTGTGGTTAGCTTCTGAAATTTTAGCTAAAACAACTGCCTTACAAAACTGCTTATTTTGTAAATGCTAGCCCATAACACGTCATTTTTCTCTGCAGAAACATACTTGAAATAATAGCTAAGCGGCTGCCAAAATTAAGAAAGAGGACTTTGGATTACATGAAAGCAATCAATCAATACACAGGTTTCATAGTCATCTGGATAAAAATGGTCATTCCTTGTGCACTAAGATGGACACAGCTGACACAGAAGAGAATTTCATCATTAATATTTGTATTTCCTTTCTTTGTACTCCATGCATACCTGTTTGGTAGTTGCCTAATTTAGAGACTGAACTCATCAAAGCTTCTGACAAGCTCTGGAAGAAATGAGTGTGATACATACAAAACCAGGTAGAAAGGTATTTAAAAAAAGAGAAGAGAAAGATACCAGAAAATTAATTTGTATGTTTGATTCAAGTAGCTCTATGACTCTGTGAGTTGCTTCCAGATCCATGACCATGACCAGCTAAACAGCTGTAACCTCCTGGTGGATGAAGTGGTGAAAATGTAAGGATTTGTCTACATGAAACACTGGGCATGCTTCTGGGGAGAAAACAGCACACATAAAAGATTCCACCCTATTTGTAATACAAAGTGATGTCTGAAACAGAAAATAGGTTTTAAATAAATTATAAATAGTTGCTATTATGAATGCTCAGCTGGGTGAAAAATGCTTTATATGAAAAACAGTAAGACATGAAAGACTAGAAACCATATGTAAATTGAAGGAAAATAATTATATTGTCAGAATACAAACAAACAAAAGCCATATTTCAGAAAGTAAGCACTGTAAGGTGCTTACTATTGCATGAAAATTCAGCAACAAAAACAGATGAGCTAGAGTGCCCAGCAAAGTAAAAGCTCCTTGATATAATAAATGCTTCTGAAATCAGCTAGGGTAACATAAATCAATAGATTGCTTATCATATCTACCCATTTAGTAGCTCAGAAAGGCTTAGATTAGCCTTAGAAGGCTTAGATTACAAGAACAAATGTACTTGTAATCGCAGAGAAGCAACACATTATTGCAAGATTCAATAGGATATACTGTGAAGAAAATTCTGTCTTTAAGGACTACTCAGATGAATTTGAATTCTCAAAAAATTTTAAATTCAGATGAGTTCTTTTCTTTCCTTATTTCAATTACAGCTGTTCATTTCAATTCGTTAGGGGTTTTTTTGGTGTTTTCTTTCCATTGGATTCTTGATGATTAATATTTCTTCCACTACATTTTATATCCATTAAAGAGGCAGAGAAACTGCTAAATATTTAATCAGTAGGGAGGAAAGTGAGTAAAATATATAATGTTTTGCGATTCTGCATTTCTATATCCCCACAGAAACGTCAGCTAGAGCTTTAACAACACACAAATGTAAGAGAATTCATGTCAGGCTTTGTTCAAGATGCATCCACATAAGGTCAGGACAAGCACAGACAGGGGGAACAGCTTCTCTCTGCTTTCCTTGTGTTTCACATGAGGCTGTCAGCCTGCTATCACTTCCCTAATGAGTGGTGTAACTATGATTCTTAATTGTGCATTATTTCAGGTTTCAGTATTTAGTAAACTAAATTACCTACAGAGATGTCCAAAGGGGAACCATTCCCTAAGAAAATGCAATTAAATACTCTCCTTCTAAAAAGTTGTGAGGCAGAATTGCTAAATAATGAAGCACTTCAAATTATTCCAGATCTCAGAATTTTTTAATAGTTTCATTCTCCTTGTTCTTCCTTTCAAACAGGACACTACACTACATAGAGCAGCAGGAAGGGAGCATTGCTTCAGTAACACAAAACAGAGCATGTCAGCAAAGGAAAATATGGCTGCTTAACCTTGATTTCTGCATCTTTGCTCAAAATACATCATAGTGTTCTCCCACCAAATTGGACAACCTGTAAGAGTTACTGCCAGCTGAACTGGTCAAATAGACAACACAGGGTAAGGTATGGCCATTTCAGGTGACTACTGTCTAAAGTTACCCCTTGTCCTCCTGGGCTTCTTAACGGGTTCTTAAAATCCACTCTTTACGGTTTGAGTAGTTATCCTAAAAACTTATCTCGTTCTGCCCTCAGTTACTAGTGTAGTCATCCATCTTCTACTTGGAGAACAGGAATTTCTTGTTCATGAAGGTTTAGGATAAGGAGCGTGCTATGTAGCAGACACCCCAGGGGATGGTCTCAGCTCAGAGTACCCTGCCAGGACTCAAGCCCTACAGAGAGTGAACAGTGCCATCTTCTGACCCACTGCCCTGAGCTGTTGGAGAATGCCAGCCTTCTGCAGTCAGCCAGGCGTGTAATGACTTACCCAGATTCAGATGGCAGGATAGACCTGTCAAGCTTGAATGGCGCAAGCAGGAGCAGAGCGGCAGACAAAATGAAGGAGAAAGAGAAAGAAACCTCTCTGTAATGTCTTCTGTCACCTTGCCATAAAAATCTCCTTGTAGTCTAGTAAGAATCTCCTATCTCCTGGCCTCCTTAGTCAAGAAATTAGCAATAAAGACATTAAATGACATTGCATTTGTTGTATTTGATTTGTACTGTTTTGGGACTCCACCAGTTCTAAAAGATGTTCATGTAATCTGCTTTCTCCCACAGCATGGAAAATACAACACAGAGATAACTCATCCAGTTTGTAACAAAAAAAGAAGTCACTATCCTAATTCATCAATTAGCTGGTAAATACTTGTTGTTTTGACATAAACTGTCCAAGAAACAAATTCTGCATTTTCAGTGTTTACCTGTAATGCATATTTACAGTGATTTCTAGGAAAGGATTGCTGATCTCAAGTACATTTTTATGGCGTACTGCTGCTTTCCCCAGGGGCAATTTCATTCTTAGAAACAACACAATAACACAAAGGTTATTTAGAGGAAAAGTATATAGGAACCCTAATAGGCTATAAATCCTTTCCACAAACTTCTGCTGGCTTTTCTAAACTCTTAAATTATCTCTAGTGCTGTGGATTGCACGATCATGGCATTCCAGATGTGGAGGAAGAGAACAGATCGCAGCTGGAGGGGAAAAGTCCTTCACTGTCAAAAAAAAGTCTATTTCAGGAGAAAACTTCTTACAAAAAGTACAGAGGTAGCAATATACTTTGGCTACCACGATGGGAATTCTAGCTGATGGGAACCACAACTATTTCAGATCACGTTGCTTCAGAGGAAAATGACAGCTTGTATGTCTGGACTGTATTTAAGAACCAAGTTCAGCCTCTTGTAAGTATGCTTTGTCCACTACAACTGCTGAAATAAAGCAAGGATTCTAATTTTCGTCTAAAACAGTGAGCGGAGTGAGTCTCCTGGACTGGCCAAGATAGCTCACAAGATGTCTTTGAGAATTATCCCTTGGGGAAAACCAAACCAAAGCAAAAAAAAAATAAAATTCAAAAAACAATTAAAAAAAAGCCAACCAACCACCAATAACAAAAACAATCAAACAAAAACACAGCAAAAAAAACGCAGCTCAGGCTTCTGCCCATGATCAGACAGTCCCTACCCAGTAGCCTCCGAGTGACAGCTGCATGTTCCTTCTTCCTGCTCAGTGTCCTGCCTTTAAATAAACATTCACAACACCCCAAGAAACAAAGTGACATTCTTCATGGAGAGAGGAACTGTTTCACTATTTCACAGTTACATGAACAGATCCAGAAAGATCTGCATCTACACCAGCCAAGAGAACATGAGGTAGAGAGAGGAGCTGAATCCAAGTGTCCAACTGCCCAGTTTGTTGCTCCAAACTGCATGCTGCTTCAACAGACCCACACTATGTTAAACATAGTATCAAAATTAAAGCTATTTATGGTATTTCATTACTAAAAGCATTGCTGAGGTGAAACTAAATCAAACCTCTTAGTTGTAAAAGAGAATACACTGCATCCTGCCAATGCACATTTCAGCGCAGATGATGGGTCAGATCACCATGTCACCCGAAGTACCACAGTGACTCAGAAGCTCAGTGGAGATACTCTCAATACCAAAAATAGTCAGTGTTTAGGGAGATTGCTTTCCAGTCTCCTGCATAAGGATATACTGCCCCTCACCAAAGAAACCTGAGACATGCCAACAGTTCATGGAAGCTGGGCATCCTAGGCAGCAGATGTGCCCATTGATTGGGATTGACAATGCTTACCAAGGCAGCCCTCAAACTCTCCTCAAAGGGAGACTGTAACTTGCAGAGGTCGAAGCAAAAAGTTAATTGGCTAGTACGTACTGCAGAAACAACTCACTCTTCTCATCATCTCAGCAGGGCTCTGCTGCTGAGATGGATTTTTTTCCTCATTTCCCTCTCCCACCCCACCCCCCACCCCCCTTCCATTCACCCTTCCTCAACAGACTGTTAACAAAGGTATTTCATCTATCTGTAGTCACAGCTTCAAATATCTGCATCAGTTGTGCATATTCCTGTAGGGATAGTGTCAGCATACACCTTAAGCCAGAAACCACATACAGAATATTTGCATCTAAGATGGCTAGTAGGGAAGGTAGCCTTGAGTGAGGGAGGCATGTCAAGGCGTATCATAGCAGAAGAACTGCTGCTGGGAAAAAGGGTTAGGTGGTATCAGTGTGCTTCATTTTGTATCTAATAGATAGCTATTGGAATAGAAGAGGGAAGACAGCAAAACAGAACTGGCACAAAACAGATTTCCCTGTCTGTTCTGCACAGACATTAAGGTCTCTGTCCTTTTGAAAGCACAATATATATAAATAATTCCATTTTAAAAACTGTTTTGGCAGCATTAATTAATATGCTTCCAGTTCAACACTAGCATGTTCTCACATACACAAATGGCCAACACATACAAAGGCTGATCTCAGTGTGAACAGCTGTTTCTAGTGCTGCATCAGCAAAGCTCATCACGGGCAAGTTATTTTCCACAGGGCACAACAGGGAACACCCAATCCACACACTAGTCATATGATATTTCAATTCAATGCTTTTGTTTAGATTTCATCTTATTGCTACCATTTTTCACATTTCCCTCTATAATTTTAATGGAAATTCTTCCCCTTCTAAGCAAAATGTTTTCAGACTTTATAGCAGAAGTAAAAATTAAGGAAAAATAATATTATTAATACTAATAACAGACATCTCTCCAAAATACCATTGAAAAACTTCTTTCTGTTCTGATTAGCTTTATCTAAATTGAAATATTTATTAGTTAGTGGAACACAGAGATAAAAAGAAAACCAGAATATCCTCAAGAATCAATGCAACACAAAACACAAAGAGTAGAGGGGACTCACCTCATCAAAGGCAAGTATCTTCACAACTCACTTATCTTAAAATTATCAACGTCTTTCAAAACAAAAACAAACAAGAACAAAAACACCAAACAAAAAACAAAAACAAAACCACCACCAAACTCCAGCTAAGCCTGAGGCAAAAAATGTTATCAAGGTGTTATCATCATGGGAAGGCCTCTCCTCACATAAAGGGCATGTGAACAGGTGGAGAAAGGAAGAAAAAATTTACCTACCCCACTACAGAAACACAGAATCAACCAGGTTGGAAAAGACCTCTGAGATCATCAAGTTCAACCTATCACCTAATCTTTCTAATTAACTAAACCATGGCCCTAAGTGTCTCATTCAGCCTCCTCTTAAACACCTCCAGGGATGGTGACTCCATCATCTCCCCAAGTAGCCCATTCCAATGGCCAATCACTCTTGCTGTGAAGAACTTCCTCCTAATATCCAACCTAAACCTGCCCTGGTGCAGTTTGAGACTCTTGTTCTGTCACTGGATGTCTGGGAGAAGAGACCACCCCATCTGGCTCCAACTTCCTTTCAGGTAGTTGCAGAGAGCAATGAGATCTCCCCTGAACCTCCTCTTTTCCAGGCTGAACAACCCCAGCTCCCTCAGCCTCTCCTCACAGGCCTGTGCTCCAGGCCCCTCACCAGCTTTGTCACCCTTCTCTGGACACAGCCAAGCACCTCAACATCTTTCTTAAATTGAGAGGCCCAGAATTTGACACAGGACTCAAGGTGTGGCCTGACCAGTGCTGAGTACAGGGGAGAAGGACTTACTTGGTAGTGCTGGCCACACTAGTCCTGATACAGGCCAGGATGCCATTGGTCTTCTATGCCACACTGCTGACTCATGTTCAGTGGGCTGTCAACCAGCAACCCCAGGTCCCTCTCTGCCTGACTGCTCTCCAGCCACTCTGTCCCCAGTCTGTAGCACTGCATGGAGCTGTAATGGCCAAAGTGCAGAACCCAGCAGTTGGACTTGTTAAAACTCATGGCATTGGACTGTGCCCTTCTATCCAGCCTGTCCAGGTCCCTCTGCACTGCCCTCCTATCCTCTAACAGGTCAACACATGCTCCCAACTTGTCTGCAAACTTACTGATGATGGACTCAATCCCTTCATCCAGATCATCAGTGAAGATATTAAATAGGACTGGGCCCAGTACTGATCCCTGGGGCACACCACCTGTGACTGCCTGCCAACTGGATGTGGCTCCATTAACCACAACTCTCTGGACCCAGCCATCCAGCCAGCTCTTAACCCAGCACAGACTGACCCTGTCCAAGACACGGGTTACCAGCTTTGCCAGGAGTTTGCTATGGCAGACAGTGTCAAAGGCCTTGCTGAAGTCCAGGTGAACACATCCACAGCCTTCCCCACATCCACCAAGCGTCTACTTGCACTGACATTCATTTTTATTAAGTTGACTTGTCCTCACTGACAGTGTTCTGTTGAATCCTTTTTCCTGATCATCTTTAAAATCAGCATCTCTCAACACTTTCAGCTCTTGGGGAGCACAAATACAACCACAAAACCTCCTTCCTTTTGTGAGCAATTAAACCTTTTCTCAAATAATAACTGATATTGAATTCAATAACCTCCCATAGCATTTAGTGCTGTTACTAACACTCTGCTTCAAAATAGCCTCAAAACATCAGCATATTGCATAAAAATGGTAACAATTAAAGACAGTATCCTTTTTAAATTGTTTTCAGGAACAAGGACCACAACTCTGAATTTCTAAAGAAACAAAATCTTTTCATTGCAGGATTTAAAAGGATTCTCTCACTTCTTCCATGTAGCCTGAATCAGATTTGACACAGAGAGCACCAGAACAAATTATCAATAGCATGAGGCATTGTAGATTGAATCACAGTTCAAATAGATAGTGCTCACAGTACTGCCACTGGAAAGAGAAGTAAAAATCTCTTTGCTTTAATCACAGCTCCTTTGTCCACCTGCATAAAACTCCCAGAGTCTGGAGGCCTACTGCTTCAACTCCTGATGAGCATTCATGGTTCACGGTAGGTAACTGGCACAAGAAGAGGTAACAAGGATAGAGCAAGGGGTCAGAGGATTGAATTCCTCTTAATGTCAATCCATATGGAATGGGAAGTCAAATATAAAATGTAGTGGCTCTGGGGTTCAACTGGTGTAGATAGAATTGGCTCAAATGAGATAGGAAAGCTATGGCAATAGTTTGCTTGTGTAATATCCTTCACACTACTCTCATGCAAGTAATTGTAGATAGATTTATGTTTATAATAATTCTAAGAAGTAGTAAGTCACCACTTTCTTTACTGTATAACACTGTTCTCTGATGAAACTTAAAACTGTACAAGTCTCAGTAGCATTAATAAGTTTTTTTGATAGAACAGCACTATTTTATTTATATTACAGTTACTTCTTACCAATTTGTTTTAAATTAAGCAATAAAGCACAAAACAAAGATAAAATTAATTTGCTAGTGTAGTCCAAACAGAAATTATTTTTCCATTCAAATGTTTTAGAAGCATTAAAAAAAAAAAATAAGGTCAAGTAAGGATAAATTCATCGTTCTTGCTGATAAACAAGCCCTTCCACATATTACCTCAGAATGTGTTTTATCTAGTTAACACAAACAGCTTTGACATGGGAATTAAGGGCAAAAATAATTGCTTGCTAATCTCTTGATTATTTTCAGTTGAGATAAAATAAAAACTGTGACAGTCAGTTCTAAATATCATTTACTTGCAGAAAACATATCTATTTCCATCTCAAAAATATTCCTAAAGTTGAACTTAAGCATGAAGCCATCTAGAGACCACATTTTAAAGGGGAAAAAAAAATACAGCATACAGGCACACACACAAAGTAATGACACAAAAGTTAGGCTGCTTCAAAGCCTGGAGAAGAGGAGCCTTCGGGGAGACTTAATAATGACCTGCCAGTACCTGAAGGTGGCCTACAAGAAAGGCTGTTTACAAAGGCCTGCAGGATACAATGAGGGGCAGTGGCTTCAAACTAGAAGCAGATTTAGACTGGACATCAGTAACAAGTTCTTTATCATGAGGATAGTGGAATACTGGAGCAGGTTGCCCAGAGAGTTGAGGCTTGACAGGTCTCTGGGCAACCTGATCTAGTTGAGGATGCCCCTGCCGTTCTATGATTCTATGAAAGAAGTCAGATCATTCTTCAAAAAAATAGGAAGTTTATCAATAACATTTTCTCTTTCTAATCACACAATTCACCGTTATGGTCACTATTAACAAAGCACTTTAGCTCAGTAGAAGCACAACAATCTGAATTAAATGTTTTTGTGAGTTCAGATCAACTTGTCTGGACTCAGTCTATTCCTGACATGGAACACTGGGAAAAGCTTCCAAAAAAAACTTCAATCAAAAGATAGCTCTTCAGGGTCTGCAGGTTTTAAAGAAATGACAGCTCCCTCTGTATAGTCCTAGAGCCATGACACTGAGATAAGCATGGCGTTAACCCATGCACTTTCTGACATCATGCACAATGCTGACCTCATTTGACCTCAAGATCTCTGGCTGGAGATGCGAAGAGGGGTCAGAAAATGGAATTTGCATCTTTGTAACAGATTGGTCATGATAACAAGACAGTGTGAAGGACTGCACATAACAAGACAGTGTGAAGGATGGCACACATCCTTCTCTAACTATTTCAGTAGCCTGCAGTCAGAGGCCATGGTGAGCTGGCTGAACATAAAAACTGCTCCAAGCACTGTCAGCAGCTGTTCTCAGTCCTTCACCATCCTAAGACTAATGGATCACCATGTTATATTCACATCTAGGGTGCAGGAAAAAGAAATGGAGAGACTTGACTTGGAAGGAAAAGAAAATGAAGGAAAACGGATAATACCTTTACACAAGCTTTTATAACACATTGATGATTGCCCCTGTACTGTTGGACAACATCCAGCATGCCACAGCTGGATCTCTTTGGGTAGTATTTTTTCCCCTCCCCTCATTCCCTCCACCATTTGGGTTTTTTTAAAGCTAATGCTGGTATTAGAACAAACTGAAGACACAAAAATGCGTTCTGGGATGTATAAGTCATGACTGACCTTCACAAGGGGCTCTCTCTGCATGACAGGCCCACAACTGAGGTGCAGAGAGAATCCTGTTCAACCTTACAGACTGGGGGATTTTTGGAGTAGGGGTGAACTTCAGCAACTTTCCCTCATGGTCTTCCAGCTTTTCCCAGGGACTGACTATACTGTCAGAGCACCTCACATCCAATAAACTCACTCAGGGAGAAACCAAAAAAAATGCAGCCACATGCAAGCGGTGCAACATCAGGAGGCAGAGAAAAGCTGAAACTGCATTTTCTGGGGAAATGTAATCAGATCAGCAAAGAAAGTTTTGGAGTTTACCAGCAGCAAATGTTAAGGGAAAATCAGAGCAGAAAGTATCCTGACAGAAAATGAAACAAAGTTTGTCTGCAAGATGTGGCCCAGCACTACAAACCACCCACCTAACGGAGCAGAAAGAAAACCAAAGGGAAGACTTTCACTGCCGCACTCACAGTTGTAATTGCAAATGATGAGACTGGCAAAGTGCTTTGAATTACAAGCATAATATTCAGTATCAACTGTTCTTCAGTCATGTCCAGGGTTTGCTCTAATGCTGGCCTTGAGCACCAGTATGAAAATGCTACACTTTAACAAAGTAAAAAATTGGTCCTGACAGAACAAAAGATGGAATAACCCAGTGCAGTCATTTTTGTTGTAAAACACTGGGTAGGTGAAAAACTGCATAACTGCTTTTTTATATATAAATTCAAAGTCTGTATCAAAAGAAAATCAGAATTTCTAATTCACCATTTTAGAGCCCTCAGAATCCTCTAGTCCTAGTCCAGCTATGAAATGTGAGCTCTTTCCTGCTGTTACAAAAGATTAATAAATGCAGTTTTGACCATTCACTACATACTATAAGAATCTAAGCAGAAAGTAAAACTGAAAAAAATAAAGAAACCCACCAATGTTAGCTCAGAGCTAATCAAAGACCTTCCTCCAGCAATTAAAATTGAACATTCTCTCTCCTTTATTGGTGATCCTTACACTAAAAAATAATTGCTTCAGTTTCTCATCATGTAAGGGATGCTGGGGAGGTTTTCACCTAAACTCTGTAATTCTCAGCTACTCAATTCTACTGAATCCTAATGTTAGCTGAGGGGGATACAGTTAGTATAAAACTCGAATTTATTTCTTTATCATTATACAGGTCATAACATCCATTACTTTCAGGCACAATTTTACACATACATGAGCGAAGTGTCACCACTTCAAGCTTCCATTTAACTCTTTGTCCTTAGTTAAAGTTGTGGTATTGATGGGGGAACTACCAAAGGTGGATTTTCACTAAATTCAAAGGCAATTCTCATTTATTATGGAAAAGAACTCTATACCTCTATAGTTTGAGTCCAGTTATAATAATTACTATATGCAAATCTCTTAACTCCACATGGTTACCCAGTCATAGAACACATTACAGATTCATCAGAAATATAGTTGCTTTTTTAAAGTTGCTCTTCCCTTTCAGATATGTTGAAATTTAATATTACCATGAACCATGGGACAATGCTGCAATATAAACATTTCACTCATCACAAAGCTTTTGTGTACGGGACTCTTCCACGATTAATTTGTTATTAATAAAACTTTAGATTATAGTAATAGTTGTAGATTTATTTCTTTAAGATAACACCAAGAAAATCCCAAACACGGGGAAAATTCCCTACTTGAGAAAAAGTCTGCATCATCCCCCAAGTAACCCCCACTTTACTCACACATTTTACCAAAAATATTAGGAGAGAGAAGAAAAAATTAATCACTTTTCACAGATACTGGGCTGTCAAAATACTTTTTTTTTTTTTTTTTTTTCAACAGGACAGGTTGAAATTTAGAAGAAAGCATAGCATCTGAGACTTAGGGCAAGAGGGCAACATCAGAAGCTGTGGTAGTTACTTCTCTCAGGGGCACAGATATTGAGATAAGGGAAGCAATCAGGATCCACTACGTAAGCATTTAAGTACTACCCTAAATAAGCAGGAAGTACCTCCAAGATGTATAAGCAGAAAAATAAACAGCAAAGACATCTCAGAAGTAAAGATGGTTATAATTCAGATGCTTCGCTGCTGTTTAAACCTGGGAAAGCTCCAAGTCTCATTGTATTTTAGGTTGTTACTGACTTAATATTACTGCATGCAGCAACAGTTAAATCTCCAAAGAAAATAAGGAGTGGGTGCTTCAATTCAACATTCACAGAAAAATTGGTGAATTGATACAGTCCTTAAAAGTGGAAGGGATTTTAATTAGGCAAAATTGGCAATGATGAACAGCAAAGATGAGAAACAGATTCCTGCTGTGGACATGAATTCTGCTTAACAAATCAACGTAATCAAATGCTTTAAAAATCTTCACTCGAGCTGCACACAGCAATTTCCCAGGAAAGGAGCAGAGCAATTTCATCTGTCACTGGGGCAGGCAAACACAACACTGGGCTTCACCTACCACGTAGTTTGAAACTCCATAGTAGCTTCACCCGTTAGGATCCCTTTTGTTGTTCCAGACAAATGAAGAAGGAATCACAAAAGGTACTGAAAACCATCATCACAGCAAATTGGAGAAGAATAAAAGCAACCATGGCAAGTTCACTGCAGAATGCTGACAGCAACCCAAGCTCAGAGATTATATAATGAACTTCTGCAAAACTTCACAGCAAGGCTGTTTTTCACGCAATACAAATATGCTGAAGGCTGGGTAAAAAAGGAAGAGGGAGGAAAGCGGGATGATTCATTCAGCATTTTTCGTGTGAGAGAAGTGTACTTGTTCACTGAAGGATAACTCAAAACACATCTATGCCAAGCTGTGCAATGAGGGAATGAAAGCAAAAAAACCTACACAACTTCTAAGAGTGACAGAACTCAGGATGAAAATAATGCATTCAAAAAGAAAACCAAAATATATACACACACAAAGAGATATTCTTGTGTTTTGTTTTTTTTTTTTCTTTTGAGGAAAAAAATGAGTGTAGGTCTACAAAAATTGTTTGATGCTTTTTTTTTTTTTTTTTTTTTTTTTTTTTT
>VWZE01005854.1:411000-472177 GCA_013396675.1 Eubucco bourcierii
TCTCAGCCTGTCCTCACAGGAGAGCTGCTCCAGCCCTCTGATCATCTTTGTGGCCCTCCTCTGGACCTGCTCCAACACTTCCATGTCCTTCCTGTGCTGGGGGCTCCAAAACTGCACACAGTGCTCCAGGTGGGGTCTGACAAGAGCAGAGTAAAGGGGCAGAATCCCCTCCCTTGCCCTGCTGGCCACGCTGCTATTGATGCAGCCCAGGACTCAGTTGGCTGTCTGAGCTGCATGTGCACACTGCAGGTTCATGTTGAGCTTTTCATCAACCCAGGTGTGTGATTAATACACTCCTATTCACACATACTGCAGCATGCATGCTTCCCAGAAGTAGTTCTCCCAGTAACTGAGGCATGTTTTTGCACTAACAAGTCAATTCTAGACTCCTCTAATTTGTTAGACTTTTAACAGGGAGTTTGATTTGTTTAGAAACAGTATCCTGCAGACCATGACAGCTTCTCTTATAAGAGATCATTTTGCAAGTCCCTGGGTTTAATGTCTTACGGAATTAGCTGACTGCAATTCATCATTTACCTTTAAAGGTCCCTTCCAACTGTTGTGGAAGGCTAATGGTGGGCCTATCAGCTATCCTGGCTTGCCTCACTCTTCTGCTGATGGGTTATGTCCTCTCCCAAGTGATAAACAGGTACCCACAGGGGTTTAGGTACTTGTTAGTGTCTTGCCCAAATAAAGGTAAGGAAGTCCTGGTATCACCTAATATGGTCAGTTTTGCAAATGCCATTTTGATTGGTGAATCTCTGTGGCCAAAGGAGCCATTACACTCAGGCAAGTAATATACATTAAGCTAAGTTGCAAGCAGTTGTGCTGCCTTGGCCTTATGGAGCTGCCTCTGCCTCACTGCTCTGCCTCAGTTTGTGCTGCTCTGCCTCACTGCTCTCAGCTTGGAGGTGTTCTGCACTGCCTCATGCTTCAGATCAGCATAGCCCTGATGTTTTGGGCTTGAACTACCTGGAAACTTAAGGCCCACAAGTTTACCAGAAGGCATTTAGTGCCTCATGAAGGGCCACCAACATTGTGTTCTCTGCGCATCTGCAAGAGATCCTGCCTGCACTTCTGCAAACCTCAGAGCCAAGAGGAATCAGGATCAGGTCAGAGATTGTCTGCCTCTTTCCCAGAACCCTGCTGGAGCCTGGGAAGATCCAGAAGCCTCTTAACGGCTATCAAGATGCCAAGCAGTTCCAACACTGTCACAAAGGAGCCAGGGACTATCTGAAATTCCTACTCCACCGCTGTGAGTAGCACAGACATTGCCTAGGGCTCCAGGATGCCTTTTATTTGTAAGGGAGGCAAAGCCATTTTGTGGCTAAACTTTTCCAATTTTCTGATTCTCCTAGATTAATGAATTGCCCATAAGCATCCTCATGAAGATTTTCTCGACGGAATTAGAGCCCAAATTTAACTATTTAGTATATAGTTTGTGGGTGAGGCTTTTTGGAAATAAAATAACTACATATTTTATAAATCCTGCCTTGATAATTGCCCCAACTAAATCACCAACCCCATGTTTTGCTATGATTCTATGATTCACCTTCTGAAGTCATCATCCTTCACTTACAATGCTATTAATATTTCCAGCACACCACTCTTAAGTATCACAGATTGGAACACAGCAAGGGAGTAAGCAGTAGTGATCAGCAAACTTAAACAGAACCACAAGATCCATTTGGCAACAGATGCCATCTAAGTTATCAAAATCAAAAGAATTACACAGTTTACACTACAAAATCATAGTGTGACAATTAAAATGATGTAATAACGAAGGAGGAAGGGAAAAAAAATAGATGCTAATTTTTGATGCAACCTTTTCAGACTTGGAAAACTTTTGAAATATCAGTTGTCATCATCCTCAAAAGTGATGTTGTAATTACTCAAAATACCCATTCTGTAATTGAAAGAACTGCCTGATTGCCCAGAGGAACAAATGAGAAAACCGTGAAAAAAGGGACTGGTATTGGCAGTCTAACCTCCACTAACATCAAAAGAGATACTCTTACATGCCAAAATTGTTCAGCTTACATTGTTTCAGCTTCCAAATCATACTGGACTTTTTGAAAGTCATAACTTCTTTGCCCAGTCACTAAGACATGCGTTTGTAAGGCATCCCCAACCAAAACAAAACTCTCCTCAGAACAGGAGTATGGGAGAGGCAGGTAACTGTAGCCTGTAAATATCTGTGATTGTTCGGGAGTTCCCTGCCCCCCCACACTTTGTAAAATGACCCAGACTAGAACTCAGCTGGCTGGAAGTTAAGGAATGAAGCTATATTTACAGTTCAGCACAATGTACAAGCAGATATATACACTATATACAGGAATAGTTACAGAAATATACAAGTTAAAGGTAATACAGAAACACAACTCCCCTCCCAGAAATCAGAGTCCCCAGGAGGGCCTCCTAACCACCCTTCCACCTTCTGCCCACACCTACACCTTACCCCAAAGTTTGCCTTACACACAAGGTGAACTTGGAGGATTGGCCAGGGGGGTTGGAAAAAAAGTGATTAGTGAGATAAGCCAGCAGAAAGAAAAAAACAGAAGCTGCTAGACCGAGATGCTGTGCCCCAGAGCCTGACTTATCTGTGTTTTGAGTACTTATTCTTAATCATCTCAGCAAGCCTATGAGTGAAGTAGACATCACCATTGTTTCCTTTTCACAGCCTATAATATAATTTTCTCTATTAAAATATTCCAATTAGCCTCAAACCAGCACAAGAAGACATGGTTGTGGTTAATGCAAATCTCCATCTCTCCCCCTTTTTCTCTCAGCCTCTACCAGTATAGCTATGAGTTTCTGCCATGTAGTTTAACTTCATTTATTGAGAATACAGTAACTTTAATTCCTAAGAGAGGTAAAGACCAGTATATCCTGATATCAAAGGTCTGTGTCTTACATTAAAATTGTCCTCTTTGCATGGGATGTTTTTCTACATCATAATTTTAATTTATTCCATAATTTGTGCAGTAATTTGCAGATAGGGCATTAGTGTAGTCACATAAGAAATATTTTAGCAAAAAATGATAGGCAGTGCTGACTCACAGTTGGCAAGAATTGAATAGATTCAAAAGTAATTTACCAGTCCTTTATACTCTAAGTTTTGATATTTCAGTAGAGATAAAAAGGCAAAGGTTTTGCTTTGAAAACAAACTTGAAAAATATTTTCAAGAAAAAGTCCAGGAGAAGCTAACTTTCTGCAAATGTATTCTCTATGTTAATATTTTCTGTTTCTCGTATTTCCTTGACATTTTAAAAACATCTGCATGTTAAAATGGAAGTAATTATGGACTTGGAAAACCCACAGCATTGAAATCTTGCAGGAAGTCTTCAAGTAAGTGATACAGTACCATATTATGTTAGCTATTTCTAACCAAGAGGAGTCAGTTCATAGCGAAATATAAACATTTCAAACATTTTCATCTCTACAAAACTGTAACCTACTCCACAATCTCCCTGAGGACACAGACTATATCATTCTGGTAATTTGTTTGTGGTCTAAACCAATGAATATGCCTCCAAGTTCACTAACCTCTGAGTTGAGCAGGACCATAAGCCAGCAACATGCCCTTGTGGCCAAGAAGGCCAATGGTATCCTGGGGTGTATTAGAACAAGTGTAGTAAGTCGAGAGAGGTTCTCCTCTGCCTCTACTCTGCCCTAGTGAGGCCACACTTGGAATATTGTGTCCAGTTCTATGCCCTTCGATTCAAGAAGGACTGGGAACCACTTGAAAGACCCCACCACAGAGCCACAGAAACAATTAAGGGAGTGGAATATCTCCCTTATGAGGAAAAGGTGAGGGAGCTGAGTCTCTTTAGCTTGGAGGGAGAGGTGACCTCATTCATGTTTATAAAGATGCGGTGTTAGGAGGACACAGCCAGGCTCTGCTCAGTGATGTCCAATGATAGAACAAGGGGCAAGGGCTGCAAGCTGAAGCACAGGAGGTTCCGTGTGAACAGAAAGAAAAACTTCTTCACTGTAAGGGTGACAGAGCCCTGGAACAGGCTACCCAGACAGGCTGTGGAGTCTCCTTCACTGTAGACATTCAAAACCCACTTGGATGCATTCCTGTGTAATCTGCTCAGGGTGATCCTGCTGTGGCAGGGGGGTTGGACTACATGATCCTTCCAAATTGCTTTCAACGGATAAAATTCTGTGACTCCTTGAGTTTTGCCACTATCTAAAGTTGGGGTTTGCATCTCTTTTCACAAGAGGATGACATTCAAGTGTCTATCTTGACACTATTAGGTGTTAGTCTAGTCAAAATGCCATTGTTCATAAGAGAGAAAAAAGAGATCACCAGAAAATATTACTGTATATCCTCTTGGTTAGAGACAGAGGACAGGCAGTAAACCTAAGCACCCTTTCTTTCTCTGGCAGTCCAGACATTCTCCAACAGAGTGAAGTACATCAAGTGTCTGTTCATTCATGTGTACACTTTAGAGGACAATCAGCTTTTCTTGGGGTTTTGGGAAAAAATGCATAACAAACAAATGACAACTAAAAAATCACTTTGTCCTGCCTTCAGGATAAGGCTGCAGCCTGTGAACTCAAACAGAAAGAAACATTTTCCTGAAGCTCTGGGCTAAATACCTAAGCTCTGGAGAGACACAAGACTGGAGACTTATCTCTCTTCTTAACTTCTGCTACTGGCTAGGTCTAAGCAGTTCTGCAGATCCCCATTCAGGGTATAGGATGCTCATAGTCATAAACTGTGCTGCATCACAACCTGAAGGGTCTACCAGCTAGAAGCCAGTGATCCGCTTTGCAGCATTTAGTTCTTTCAGATCAGTAACTTACTAAAGAACAGTAGGGAAAAGCCTCATTAGGTTGTCTGAGAGACATTAAGAAAGCATTTGCCTGGCAGACACTACCGGCAAAATCAGACTAAACGATGTAACAGTCTCTCCTGACCACAGCCTGTGTTGAAGATCTTTATCTCAGAGGGCCAGAGAGACAAATCAATTTATGCTTAAAAAAGCCCTTCAGAAATTTGAAAGAATGATGTTACTCTGCTTATAAGGCATTCATTCTTCTCAGTTAACTTAATTCAGGTTCCTCTTCCCTTAACATATATCCCTCAGTAAGATACATTGAATGAAGCACGGAAGCAGAAGGTGCCTTCTAGTTCAAGGCTGATGACTGCATATATTCCTTCAATGCATTCCTTTTGTACACTGCATGTGTTAACCTGATTGAAGAGCTAAGAAATAAATTAAAGCTTTAGACTGTAATGAGGCAAGTAGTTTTGTCCTTCGTTCCTCTTTGTCGTCCTCAAGATGCCAGAAGGCTGGGCACAACACAAGCCTAGTTATCTGTGGTGATTTATGGTCATCTACAATAAAAAAAAAAAAAAAAAGAACTAGGTACATCTGGAAGGCTTAATTTTCTTTTGTGTTGTCAGGAGATGCAGGCTTGCTCCATATGAGAGTAAAATAAAACACTGGGAGCATCCTACCATGTCTTCTGCTCGTAACTAGGATCTCCCTCCACCTGAGTACTGTAGGGAGAGTACTAAACACTGAAGAACAGCTGTCCCAAGCACCAGGGAACAAATCCCAAAGCTCTGCAAACAAGGACCATGGCTTGGCAGTCTGGGGACCAGCTGGACACACTCCACACTACGTGCCGCAGTGAATGGTACAAGAACAATTTATCCTGCTAGTTACCCAAGACCGCAGGCTTTGCACAGCAATGCAGGGACCAAAGATACAAATCCCACTGCATCAAATACACAGCTGGAGAGTAACCAAAACTAAAATTGTCCGGGCCAACAATGTTGTAATCTTGGATTACAACTAGAAGAATGCCTGAGTTTAGATCAGTCTTAATCTGCACTACTATTTTTTAGACAGTCTTTAAAAGATGTGATTCTCCTTATATAACAACATTAGAATGGGTTCATCCACAAGCAAATCAGATTGTCAGAATATATACACTGCATGTTTTGAGAGAACATGACATGAACACTACTTAAATGATTAAAACCTTCCAGAGTTGTATCTTTATATTTATTATCTCCATATTTATTTTATTAGAAAAAAAACAAGTTAAGTTTATACAGTGATTTTAATATATTTATAACAAGTTCAACTGGAATGAAAGCAATTTTTTCTTAAAAAGCGTAAAAAGAACACTGCAAACAAGTATTAATTTACTAAATTACTTTCAATTACTTATGTTTATATGAAAGAAGCTAAGTTTATTCAAAAATATATTTTAAATTGATCAAAAGAAAATAATAACTCAGGTTAGGGAATGGATATACAACCAGTTGTGGGTCCAAAATTCTTCCAAGAATAAAGCCCTGAAAGACTTGCATGTCCAAACACAGCTTTTATTTGAAGATTGGAAGAAGGGAAACAACTTTCTTACTAGTTTAACTCAGCCAGTTTCTGAGAATTCAATAAATCAGCCACTAAACAGAATCAGTCAAACTGAAAAAGAAAATGATCGTGCAGCTCCCGTAGGAAAGGCAAGAAAGAAAATGTGATGTCAAAAGTTCAAACAAACTGATATCCCAAGTGCTTAAAGTCCAAACTCCCCTTTCAGATCAGTAGCTGCACTTTTCTGCTAAAATTTTAACTGGATATAGTTCTGGTCTGTGCACAAGCAACTAAATATAAAAAATGTATTTAACAAGTCATAGCAACCTTAAGTCTCTAATGCTTTATAATATCATTAAACCAAATGTAAGATCATGTGTTTTCACCTTCATTTCTAAACCCATCCTCATTAGCTGGGAGTATATAGGTGGTGGCTGACGGGTAGCCTGTCAAAATACTGCACTTGCACAGGGCACCAGCCTGGAGCACCTTACCAGGACAGGCTGCACTTACCCCAGCCTCTTCTTCTCCATTGCCCTTCCATCTTCTCCTATCTTCTGCTACGCAAAGGATACAAACCACAGCTGCATTCCCTCAACGCACCTCAAAATAATGAGGGTTTACTGCAGAAGCATTCTTCCTTTATCCTTCCCAAGGCCACATATCCTGATTGCACACTCTCCTCATTTCCAGTGTGAGAATGTATTGATTTTAATCACAAGCAAATAGGTCACATCTACAGAGCACCGATTCTTCTGACTGCCACTTCCCTAGAGACATCTCTACCTTAATATACTCAATTTGGTGTTAATAAACCATAATGAGTCAGCAGAAATCAATCCTGCTCCAACCACTCTTAGCCATTAATCCCTACTGCCAAGAGCACCAGTAGATGCTCAAAGAGATCAGCAGCAGAGCATTGCCAATCACCTCAGCGTTATTTTAACTTTATTTATCCGTTCAGCTTTTAACTGTCTACATTATAAAGAGGAGGTAAAAAAATCCAAAGCTTTTCAGTGAATATAGTTCACTCCTATGGAGAAAAAAAACCCAAAAAACTAGACAATTCCATTCACAGTTTCATGGAAAAATATAAATAATGTTGTTTTATCGTTTGAAATAGTGTGAAGCTGTTGACATCTGAATCAATTGCTCTCCTGTTTGTTGCACAGCGTAGTACAATAAAGGTCAATGGGTTTTGTCCACATTTTCAGAGAGCTGAAAGTCCCCCAGAACTCTGGCACAGGTACATATGAAATACTGCACTCAGTTCTGGACACCTCATTACCAGAAAGATAACACATCAGAAAAAAAGTTATTAGAGAAGCTCCAAAAGTGGTAAGTGGAGATTGAAGAGATTGAAGAGATCGATTACATCAAGACACCAGAAGCTAATGATATAAAGGTTGGTTAAGGAACAACTTTGCAAAGACACCGTAGCAGCCTCTAGATATTTGAAAGATACATACACCAATAAGGTAAATTAATTATTTACGATAGCAAAACCCAGGTAGTTAGGAATAACAAGATGAAATTTAAAAATTTAAAAAAAAAAAAAAATCTGTATCAAGAGGAAAAAAAAGAAGGGCTATAGAAGGAAGGCTCTGAGAAGTCTATCGCCTGGATGACTTAATAGGTCTTTTGTATCTCTACCTCCTGTAACTCAATGATAATGATGGAGCAAAAGAAAAGACTCCAAGTATGAAATCCAATTAATTCTTTGCCAGTAGGCAAACCATCTTTATCAGATATTTTGGCTTAGCAATAAGCTTAAGCTTGGCATGATAGATCCTACCTGTCAGTTATTCAGACGTAGCTTTTTGTAAAGTCTTCAGGGAAGCCAAGTGTATTTTTATACTTTCATTAAAACATAGACTACATCCATCAAAGGAGGAAGTTATATTAAAAAGATCTGCAGCATTTTAAGACTGATCTGTGCATCTGACCAGTGCCATATTTAGTGTTATCTAATCTGTTTTGTGCATCTAACAGACTGCAAACCCTTTGGGGCAGAAATCCCATCCTCCTGTCTTTATATTACACAGCACCGAGTGTGTTGACAGTCCTCAACAATAATAGTCAGTTCCAAGGGAGAGAAGTCTGTGATAGTACAGACTGTGCAGTATTACTTTCAAGAGATGAATCTTTACATTAGTAACGGAGTTGGGAGTCTTCACGTATATTCCAGTACAATAACTACTCTTACTTTTCTCAGCAAGAAAAGGCGCTTTTTAAAAACACAGAAAATGCCTCACGACACTCAGAAAAAAATCTGTCATTTGGACAGATACAGAAACTGGCAGGAAGCAATGATGAAGAGGATACAAATTACTTAAGAGAAGGAAGAAAATAAATTAAACATTGAGACTAAAATCTAGCACTCGTAGCAAAGGACCCTCTTTAAAGACACATATAGGCATTTTGTATGCATCATGATGCATTTGTATGCATCTTTAAATGTACAGCATCACTTCTCAAATTAACAATTCATCACTGTGTACTCCTGTATTTCCCAAGGCATATTTCATCCAGAGTTCACACTATTTATTAACACTACTTTGGCTTATGCACAATTCTTGTAGAAGCAAGTCCCATCTGTGGAGCCAACTAGTCTGCTCTCCATTTTAGTAACTGCCAAAGTTCATTTTTGAAAGAGCATATGTAGATATATATTGACATGTTCTGAATTAAAATATAACAAGCTGCAGACTATTTATAACATCAGTGGGAGCAAGTTATTGTATGACAGTCTTCATACTCCTATGATAAACCCTTCCCTTTAATATTGCACAAGCATATTAGTATATTTAGGTACTCCACAGGTTTATAAACTCCACCTTGGAATCATGTACCAGAAGCAAGTCTGCCCTCCATCAGATCGAACATTTGTTTTTGGGCAGAGATGCTGCCTGTGCAGCTCTTAGATGAACTTTCTTCTGAGAAGTAATTCCAGTGCCAAATGAAATACTGATGGCTAAGGAAAGGATAGGTTTTATGGAGATGCTTTGTTTTTAAACCAATCCTAGTTAAGCATCTGAAGCATCTGTTGTGTACTGCTCCCTGCATGCAGAAAGGATATTCAGGAAATAATTTACACTAAAGTAGTACACTGAGTGAGATGAACACTCCTACCTAATTTGCCACAGTCTCCAAATGCTGAGTGCATTTAGAGTTGCTAACTTCAGAAATATTTGCACTCTAGCTTCTCTTTCCAAGGATAACATTAGCTGGAAGAATTTAAAATGCATAATCAGAAAATTGCATTTCTCTGGCTCAGTTTTGTAATCCTTAACACTTGATCAAATGAATACCAGGTTGCAATGAAAAACTTGCAGCTTGTTCTGTTCATAGAAATTTGGTTTCCCTGTCTAATTATTTTTTAGCATGAAAGCTACATTAAAATACATATATATAAGCATGTATATATGTATATTGCAAGTCTTTACTAAGATGGAAAAATACTTTTTTTTTTAAAACTCACATTTAATTAAACAAATAATGAACCAAAATTAAAAAACAAAAAACAATTTTAAAAAAAAGCAAAAAGTCTAAAAATATATTGGAAACAATATGTAGAAAATAATACTTAAATCTTATTTTTACAATCACTTATGCCATTAAACAGCCTAAATTCTCATCCAAGTCAGTAGGCCTTCAGCATTTGGGATCATTTACATCACCAGACAAGTTGAGTAAAGGAAGACTCTCAAGACACACAGTAGTATCCCAAACTAGCTTGCTGCTAGTTTCACCACCTCAGCTGTCAAGTAATACTTGAAAGTAGATAATTTTTTTGAACTCCTGAAACTCAGAGGCAATAACAATCGCAATGATAGTTTCTGCAATACTAGCAAATGACAAGCTCTAAATAAAGAGGCATAGGAGACTTTCTGTCATCTCAAGTGATTTTACATATTTCTAACTGTGTTTGTCCAATATTAGTTAGAAATTCTATCTAGAGTGGTTATGTGGCTGCTAGAAAAATGAGAAACTCAAGATAAAAACTTTCCAATCTTACATTCAATTTTATCAAATCTAATTGAACCTTTCAAATTGGCATGAAACTAAATGAGACATTTGTGGTAAAAATCATCCAGAAAGTTAGAGAGGAACTGAGATTCTAAACAATTTAGACTAAAAAGGAAATTTAAAGCCACCCTTCCATTGTTTTAAATATTTGCTTACACCATTATTAACTTTTGAGAAGTTTTGGAGGGAATTCTTTTCCTAGCTTCTTAAAATACTTTTTAAAGGTGTCTTAAATAATATGTTAACTGCACTGAAACCAAAGCTATTTAATATACTGCTATAACAGCAAATAGTAGTGATATAACTGCAACAAATAAATGAACTCAAAGAAGTGGTGTTCCCCAGAGCTCAGTTTTGGGGCAGTCTCATTTAATGTATTTCTCAGTTATATGGATGGAGTAATTCAGTCCATCCTCAGTAAGACTGAAGATAACACCAAACTGAACAGGGATGCTGATCTGCTAATGAGTAGGAAAACTCTACAGAGGCATGTCCACAGGCTGGATCAATGGGGTCAAGGTCAATTGCATGAGGTTTAACACAGCCAAGTGCTGGGTCCTGCCTCTGGGTCACAACAACTCCATGCAACACTACAAGCTTGGGACAGAGTGGCTGGAAAGCTGTCCTGCAGAAAAGGACCTAAGGGTGCTGGTTGACAGTTGGCTGAACATGAGTCAACAGTGTGCTTTGCTGTCTAAGGCCACCAGCATCCTGCCTTGTATCAGAAGCAGTGTGGTGGCCAGCAGGAGTAGGGAAGTCAAATCTATTGAATCAGGTTCTGGGAAAAAAAAAGAAAAAACAAACAAACCAACCCCAAAACACAAAGAAGAAAAAAAAAAAAAAACCAAAACCCACAGAACTCCACCAACAGTTCAGCATGGTATTGGTGCATCAATAGTTGCATTCTGAACAAACACATTTGCATGTATTCGGGGAGGAATGTAGATGCATGCTTTCTAGTAGCCACACAGAACACAAATTCAGCTTTATGTTCCTACCCTTGTCTAGTCTCAGAGTGAACTGGAAACACAAAAGTACAGCAAGGCAGTCATCATTTTGGACATGCTAGATTAACCGTATGCACGCACCCACATCAAATGGCTACACTTAGAGTGGCCTTTTAAGGACAATCACCTACATTTCTTTCCACCTATATAACCTTTCTGGATGGAAGACGAAGATGTCTTTACACCAATAACATCCTGGGTTGCATCAAAAGAAGTGCAGCCAGCAGATCAAGAGAGGTGATTCTGCCACTCTAGTCTGCACTGGTGAGATCTCACCTGGAGTACTGTGTCCAGTTCAGGGGCTCTCAACACAAGACAGACAAGTACCTGATGGAGAGGGTGCAGAGGAAGGCCACAAAAATTACCAGAGGGCTGGAGCAGCTCTCCTGAAGTGACAGGCTGAGAGAGTTGGCACTGATCAGCCTGGAGAAAAGAAGGCTCCATGGAGACCTTGTAGCAGCTCAGCGCATTCTATGATTCTGTGTCCCAGCATACGCAGGCCAAACAAACTATACCGACCGAAACAGCTTACTCAAAACTCAACAGAAAAATGGTTCAATGGGAAGCCTGTTATAAAAGGACTTTCAAAAAGAACTAAATAATTAAAGTGTTTAATAATTAAAGCTTTAAATAACTGATGGCATATCACACAAACCCATAGGAAGGCAAATTACTGACTGCAAGACTTGGGGGTTGAAAACCAGAGAGGTTCTCTAGGTCCTGACCATCATTTTGAAATTTCCTTAAGTGGTATTTCCATGGTAGTTAGGTGATGATGACTTGGCTTTCAAAAGCTATCCTCACTCTTTCCTTAGACAGCATTTTAACTGTGCACAAAAGGAATTTGTAAGTGTGCATTTGTTAAAACTGCCCACATTTCTGAAGCAGTAATTTGCCTGCAAAGTTTGTACTGATTCTAGCAGATACTATCTCTCCCTAAAACATATTTCATGTTGTCTTCACTCCATTGATAAGGAGTATTTTATAAATGTTTTGGTCAGTCTGATAAGGTTTACGGCTACATATAATCTTACAATTTTGTTGAGCTCAAAAAACACGCAGGTAGTGCACGTTAAGTAACAAGAACCTGCATTTTTGTTACAGGTTGTTTCCTTCTATATATCCACTACTTCATTGGTAACATGCTACACTAGATTTACAAGTAACAATCAGCTGGTTGTGTCTTCTACAAGGAAATGACTGTATCAAAAAGGAGGGGGTTTCCAACACATGTTTTATATGTTTGGCAAATTACTGATATTTCAAGGTTCCCTGTTGATACAGGCATTTTGTCATCCTAGGTCACAGTTCTAGTTCCAAACCTTACTGACATAGTGCAGTACGTTGCAGGGTCATATCAAGAAACAGGCAAGTTGTAACACTTAGGAAAATGGGAATTACTTGTATTGCAGAGATCCTAAAATCAGAAGTTTGATTTAAGGTAAGTAGTCAAAAGACAAGACACTCAAAAGCTATTAAAATCATATAACAATGTCTGTAATCTTACTGGACTACAAAAATGTTAAATCTGTATGTATACTCTGAAATCAGTATACACACACCCCACAATGTGCATTAGTACCCATTTACAGCAGCTGCCTGATTCCATTTCACTATTCCAATGAACCAAAATCCTATTTTTCTGGGAACAAACACTAACAACAAAGAAAATAGTGCTTTCACCTCTGACAGTAAAAATTATCATGGACAGAAGGCTATTTTTACACACACGGTAGCTACACAGACACAAATCTACAGCAGCGTCAATGCACTCATTTGTTTCCTCTTCATACTTATATTTGAGGAAAACTGTCCTCAAAGAAGCATCACTTTATAAACCTCAATTGCTCATTACTATATAGACATTTGTAAATCTGGCATCATTACATGTTGCAGCATCACCAGCACTGACCAGGAATAATAACTCCATTTCAAATCAGCATTCAAGCACATTGAAGAAGGGTCAGATGATGCCAAGACTCATTTGGCAGTTTGGCAGACTCAGAGGTCACTGTCTCAAGAAACATTAACTCTTTCTAAGTATATAAGTGAGAAAATGCATTCATTCACTCTAGGAAATCTGGTGCAGAGACAAAGGAGGGCTAGAAGTTCAGCACAATCTCTTTATTTCACCACCACTTTGTTCTGTAAAGAAATCACTATCCAAGATGCATGGATCTGTATAGAGACAGTACATTTCCCGGACCACTTTACTGGTTTGTAGCCTTTGCTTGAGGAAATTTTAGTCATGAGCGGAACATATTCTGATGCTCCAACAAATAAAAAAAAACTAGCCAAGGTTTTACAAAAAGTCTTTTCAACAGTTCCACTCACTGCATAGCCTGTACTACACACTCTACCATTCAGCATCTAAATTTAAAAAATGCCTCACATTTCTCAATGTTCTGTTTTCAAACAGGTATATAGGAATGCAGCACATAATTATTCCATCATGCAACACCTGAAACAGCACAAAACATGCATGGTATGCTCTCTCTGTGTGTCTATGATAATTTTAAGAGTCTATTGTTATTGTAATGAACTAACTTCAGCTCAGTCATGAGCCTACCTGTGTGTGACACTTTCCCACCTAATTATGGAGGTTGGGCTTTTCCTCTTCCAGAATTAAATACTCTTCACCAGTAAGTGAAACTTAAAAACAGATTTTTGAGTTTCTGAGGCATATTCCTTCCTGTGAAACAGCCCCAGCTCTATTGCTTTAATAGTTTACTAATGAGAAAGGTACTGAGATAATATACTAATTTAAATAGTTATTTTACTCCTTGCAAAATCCTCAAGTGTTTAGGATACAGCACCAGGGCATAACAGAATGTGAATAAGAAGTGAAAGATAAAGAAGTGGATTTAAATAAAATATCCCTTATTATCATTCTTAATTCTTATCTCTTGTGAAGATGACAGCCATCTGGAACATTACAGTACAGTGTGCTCAAGAGGAGCCCGGACAGAACAAAACGCAATTCAAACCCCTCAATAACAATTGTAGATTGGGTTTTAAGAAGTCGCCCGGCTATCAGGACACACAGCGGCCGTGACGGTGTAACGCGTTCCGCCCAGCCGCGCTTTGCTGGTCGCAGGCTGGTAGTGCGGAGCTGGTGGTGCGGAGCTTGAGCGGGCGGGGACCATGGTTCTGCGGAACTGACAGAGGCTGGGGGCAGAGCAGGGTTTCGCGGGGCCGACGCGGGGGTGGGGGAAGGGGTGAAGGCAGGGTTCCGTGAGGCTGACAGAAGGAGAAGTCAGCGCAGGTTTACGCAGAGCGCTGCTGGGCTGACGGAGGGAGGGGGCCCTCTGGCCACTTTCGCTGCAACAGCGCCCCCTGGCGGTGACGAACGGGCCAGGAAGGCTCTAATTGCAGATTAATTACAGCTTTTCACCAGGGGCGAAAAGAACGTTAGCAGGAGGCATAAATGGCATTATGTGAAAAACGCATAGTAAAAANCGAGTACAGAGGCTGCCCCTCACACCACATAAAACCCTGCACCTGTCTCCTGTATGGCACTTATCTCCTGCACTAAAACGGCAGCCCTCTAACTCACACACCAAACAAAACTCAAACATGAGGCTTTGCTCTGAATTAAATCACTCTTGAAAATAATTTTCACTTCAATCAATTCTTTCCCGAACGAGATGGGTCAATAATGTTACACTAACTGTAATTATATTTATGTATTATTTGTTTAAAAAAAAAAAAATCAAACTTTTAAATGGATCCAATTCAGAAGCAATGGAAACAGCAGTGCAACCAATAAATCATATAAATTGCATGATTACAACTTCCCATGGCTCCAGAAATAGTTTGGACTAGGAAAAGCAATGAATGATAAAGTGGGATGAGTTTTATAACTTCTAAATGAGAAAGCTCTAGTATGATAGTCAGGACTCAGAGGTGATCGCACAGTACCTCCTCCAGCACACACTCAACTGTTGGGAACCCAGCACCCTTCTCCAGCCTTGCCCCTGCCCTGCGAGTCAGGAGAGACAGAGAGATGGATTCAGATCCCAGACACAGGAGAAACTGAATCCAGATACTGCTCTCTGAGAGAGCATTCTAACCATTAGGACACTGATCTCCCACCTCTTCTTTGGGGGTGGAGTGCAGGAATTAATTTACCTGATTCTGAAGTTTTGCAAGGAGAGGAGACTCAGGAGATTTAAGCTTTAGTTTTGGCTGAAGGAAACATTTCATGCACTACTATATCAAGAGCTTTTTCCTTCAAATACACTTTCTCTTCAAATGTATCCTCAGCTTTCATGCCTTCTCCCTACCCCCACTTAAAATCTTCCATTGGAAGCTTTTTTTAAAGTCCCTCCATTTTCCGGTTCATTAGACAAAATTAAATATAAATTATTTGCAGTATCCAAATCACAGCTGGCCCCTCAGGACGAAGGAGGAACAGGCCCTTCCCTTCGTTGTAGCTGTTTTATTACCAGTCACAACTGAACCAAGCCAGTACCATACCCTGTCATGTTCTGGATGTTCTCTCGTAACGCAGACACAAGCGGCAAAACAAGAACTAGCATAATGCTTCACATTATACTTAGTTAAGTTGGTGCAGCTGATGATACAAGAATCCAGTAAATACTACACCAGTTTAACTTAGTGTTGCTTTCTCTCTGCTGGCAAACTGCTCCCGTTTTCCAACCAATTTACAGCCCACATACCTCCTCTGCTGTTATAGCTGTTTACAGTAAATCAGATTTGCCTGTGATTGTTGAAGCAATAACCCTCAGCAAAGGAGACAGCGAGAACATATTTCAATCTAATAAAATAAATTATGGCAGATTAAGCTCTCTTTTAAAGAATGCTTATGAAAACCTACAGAGAGACTGTCATTTCACAGAGGTAGAGTGGTGGTGGTGGTTTCCAAAGCTAGGAAGAGTTAAACAGCTTGCTGTCATTCACAGTGTGCCAAAATATCAAAACTAGCACCTGAAGAAAGCAATCACCTACAATAGGAATGGGGAACAAAAACTAAATGAGTTTTGCCTGTGCTAGTGACCTTTGACTGCTAGACAGTCAAATAACTTTCCCACTTAACTTATTACAGAGTTATTGTTGAACTGCAACTCTTCTATCACTCTGCTTTATACCTACTTTATAACATTAAAAGCTCACAATACTCAGACTCAAACTATTCCCCAAAGAATACCCTATGCACTGACACAGAATTCTTCATTAAATAATTATTTTAGGTAGGTTGTTTCCAGAAATGTGTATTTTTGCCTTTTTAAACTTTACAGCTAATGTAATTTCCAGAACTATCTTAGATACGCGTATTTATCACCAGTTCTACTCCTCAGCAGCTAAACACAATGGAAGAAATGAAGACTGAAAGAAAGAAAGAAAGAACAATTCCAAAGCCAAGTCACCCTGGGCTCCCTGATGCTTAATGCAGAAGTACTCTGTGGGATCATCACACTCTACCTTGACATCTTAGTACTTCTTCACAGCTCAACATAGTCCTTTTTCCAAGAGAGAAGTAAAAGAACAGATGGGAACCTGGAAAACACCACCGAAGGAAACACACTTTTGGGACGTGTGATAGCACAACTAAGCTAGAGTCATCCAGTCACAAGCCCTTTAAGCACCACATCAAATAGGGATAATGGGTATGGTAAGAAAAATAGCAGGTTTGTGATAAGGAAACTCTACAACTGTCTATGTCCACCTAAGAGCTGCAGAGTGTTGCCTCCATCCTGGTTATCATTAACAAGAGCAGACCACCTCACAGCAAGGGAAAGCATTATTTTGAGTGAAGACATTTCATCACAGCATCCACCTGTTCTGGGACAGGAAAAGGACCTGGCAACATAGAGCACTACTTAACAGAGATGAGTCTCCTGCTTCGAGGATTTCAGACACGCTGCTGCCAAGAGTGAAATATGGTTGGTTAGTATCTGCAGGTTTCCATTGCACAAACAGTAAACACAGCCTAGAGAAATTTCTAGGGGCAGCATATCTGAATGTGAAAGAAAGATAAAAGCAAAAGATAAAGAAAGGAAAAATACGTGACAACTGGAATTAGAAAGGTTAAGTCTTACAATGAAAGAAAACATATCAAAAGTAGTAAGAACAATTAAAGAATGGGGGAAAAAAGTGGGGGGGAAACATTGTAAACAACTTAATATCCAGGTTTTATAGAATCATAGAATGGTAAGGTTGGAAGGGACCTCAAGAATCATCCAGTTCCAATCCCCTGCCATAGGCAGGGACACCTCCCACTTGAACAGGTTGCTCAAGGCCTCATCCAATCTGGCCTTGAACACATCCAGGGAGGGAGCAGCCACAACCTCCCTGGGCAACCTGTTCCAGTGTCTCACCACCCTCACTGGAAAGAACTTCCTCCTAACATCCAGTCTAAATCTCCCCTCTGCCAGTTTAAGCCCATTGCCCCTTGTCCTGTCGTTGCAGGACCTTGTAAATAATCCTTCCCCAGCCTTCCTGTAGGCCCCCTTCAGATACTAGAAGGCTACTATCAGGTCCCCTCGAAGCCTCCTCTTCTCCAGGCTGAAGAGCCCCAACTCTCTCAGCCTGTCCTCATAGGAGAGCTGCTCCAGCCCTCTGATCATCTTTGTGGCCCTCCTCTGACCCTGCTCCAACACTTCCATGTCCTTCCTGTGCTGAGGGCTCCAGAACTGCACACAGTACTCCAGGTGGGGTCTGACAAGAGCAGAGCAAAGTGGCAGAATCACCTCCCTCGCCCTGCTGGCCACGCTGCTCTTGAAGCTTTAGAGGTTAAAACTTTTTTTCTCCCACAGAGATGCATGGCATTTATCAGAGATAGAGAAGTATGCTTTACAGAATATTTCATGCAAGAAAGAGGGTATAGAATAAACATAGGAATGCCAAAGTCAGCAGACTCTGGGGGTTCAGAACTTTTACAACAACTCCCAAGACCAAAAACAAATTTTAGAAAATACAGATTTTATTCATATTTCTTTGAAAGGCATAAAAGGACATCTGGAACCCTACCTAGGGAGATGCTACAAAAGCAGATGTAAGAAATGTATATACCCGGATGGTTCTCAACTGCAGTTCAGTATTTTAGCACTATGACAAAGTGCTCTAAAACAGAAAAAGAGCCTGGTGTCCTGATACTATATCCTGCAAAACCGTGAACATATCCTCCGTTTAGACCAGTGAGTATCAGTTTTCAAGGTCAGGCAGACAGTTTGTAAAATGCTCTATGCTTTTAGAGTGTTCTGTGTTCTCCTGCAGTCTCCATTTCCCTAACCAATCCACTCACAGGCTACTTAAGTAATTTCAGCAGGGGTCACCACAAGAAGCAAAAATTCAAGCAGCATAACAATAAGATAACACCTACATACTGTGCCTTGGAGGAAATACAGAAGTCAGAGAAGACATGGACATGGCCGCTTCTTTTCACAACAGATAAATCAGGCAGGGAGAGTGGTCTCGGTGAATTGTGCACTGCCCTGAAAAAGGTGTGAAATTGTGCTTCACCTGATTAGGATCCCAGATGAGCAGAACTTCAATGAATTATTGAATTGTAAGAAAATAATTTGATACAGTGTAAGCTACACAATAAATCATGCAGAGATTGAAAATCGTATTGAAAGACAGCAAATTAAATAAGAGAAAAATGAGAAAAGGAAGAACCAGGAGTTACTGTAGGACCCAGCTAACTGTAACACTAAAAGAAAATGTTAATAACACTCTGCACTGGGCATCAGTCACCTAAAAAACCCATCCAATTAGGAAGAACTTCTCTAGTTATCATTACATTAATAAAACAAAAGTGCCAGAATACAAGTCTAACAAATTATTGCATTCACTGATCCTGGTCATCTGCAAAAATAAAACCAAAACAAAACAAAACAAAAACAAACAGGAAGTAAAATTTCTCCAAAGTAATTCCAGCTGAACTAAACATTAAAAACAAAACAAAAAACCACACATCAGTTACTGGGAATTTACAACAATTTTTGCTGAGCTCTGGCAAAATTGTCCTGTCAGTTAAAAGGTGAATGACTCATTTTTAAATCTGAAGTTGACAAGCTTCAATTGCTAGCTGTTAGAAATTATGACTTCTGCCTTTGTCTATCACCATAAAGATCTTTTCACTTTCAAGTTCTGGTCTCTGAGCAGGCAGTTTGCAGACTGCCATCGAATGATTTCAGACTTCCGTTCATTAGGCTGAGCAGATGTACTAAGCACCTTGAGCCTTCCATGACTAGGCATGTCTCTCAACCCTTTAATCTCCCATGACTGCTCTACAAATCGATTTTTGAAAGAACTGTCTTCATTCCACCACTGAGCACCTCTATGACATTCCAAAAATACATGAAACAGAAATATTTTCAAAGTTTTGACTGTAAGTCAAGCCCATAGGAGACATGGTTGGTGCCTATTTCCTTTCCTCTGGCAAAGAACACATTTTTTTCTCTACACAATGTTTCAGAATACAGGAACTAGGAAAAAAATAGCAGAGAAAATGTTACTACAACTTTTGATCTAGACACAGGATTATCTCCACAAAAATAGACAGTTTTAGCCTGCCATTTCCAGCTCACACTGTTAATTACATTTCAATGCACCTCACTAGATAAGAGATATAATGCAGCTAAAAGTGCATAAAGGTTGTAGTCCAAATTATGCAACGTGTCTTCCAGCTGATAATTCCAACAGGTAATGAACTGTATAATCTTATGCAGCTTGGCAAACACTGCCTCTTTATCTTTACCCAAGCCTTCAAATGCACATCAAACCTAACATATTCCACAAATACGGTGGCTGAACGCTATTTTCAGTTAGCATCAAAGTTTTAATTGCTTTGCCTACTACAATAAAGGAAAAAAAAAAAAACCAGGATTTGAATACAACAGCAAAAATAACAAAAACAAACACAAAACCAACCAAACAAAAAACAACACCAAAAAAAAAAAAAAAGGAAGAGTGTTTCAAACACCAGTTTAATATATTTCTTACATTTCTTAAGAGATCTCAGCCTATCAGTTGCAATCTGGTAGGTAAACAAAAATACTGATCTCTAGCACCTGCTGCACATGGACCACAGATTCGGTGCAACTTTAGGTGACAAAATGCCTGGTTTTATACTATATCCTGCTACTTCTGTCTCCTGTGCCAAAGTATTGAGTCCATGGATCACGATATAATTGCAACAGATGCAGTCATTGTCTCTGCTTCTCATACAAGGAAACTATGGCAGAAATTAACTGAAATATGAGCAAACTCTTCCTGTTCCCACTGCAGTGAGAAAATAAATCAAACTGAAGGATACAGAATCCTAGCTTCTGACTCCAGGAACTAGCAGTTCCTTGGTTTTCTGTCTTTCACTCCAGTTTATGTCTCCAAGGACAGAGGAAAGAAGAAAATTATGGGATGAAAACTTAAAATTGTTGCACAGGAGATACAAACTACTTAAGTCTGTTCTAAACAATAAGACTTCCATTGCTTCAAAGAAATCAGTTAGGTTTTAATAGAAGTACAGAAAAAGACAAAACACTTAGAGAAACAAACAAGCATGCAAGCAAGCAAACAAACAAAACAACCTCAACATCAACAACAACAACCAAAAAACCCAGAAACAAACAAACAAAAAACCCAAACAAGAACTACAAATACATTTTCTCTGGGGAATCATAGTCAGAACAAACAATCTTTCTTTCTTCCATGTAAATTCTCTGTATTTCCACTTTTGTATCTTGGTGAAAGGTGTGAATTAGAAGAGATTTTCTATTGTAAAACCTTCTTTGGGACAATGCACGCAGCATTAAAAATAATTTTGAGGATAAAATGCAGCTGTTCTGGAAGGGATTAAATTTTCAAGTTTTTTTTTCTGGTTGTATTATCAGATATTATACCTTTCCCATCTTTTGAGATATATTTTTCATTACTCTGGATTTGGTTATGCTTCTGCATATCTGTAGGTATAAACCCTGCAATATGCTTGGAACCCTGTGGTGATCCAGCTATACAGCCGACAGTCACTTCATTCATTTCAAGTATACAAGCACGGAAAAACATGGACTTGATGGGTGGACCACTCGCTGGATAAGGAATTGGCTGGATGGTCGCATGCAGAGAGTGGTTAGCAAGGGCACAATGTCCACCTGGAGACCAGTGACAAGTGGTGTCCCTCAGGAGTCAGTGCTGGGACCAGTGCTGTTTAACATCTTTGTCAGTGACATGGACAGAGGAATTGAGTGCACCCTCAGCAAGTTTGCAGATGACACCAAGCTGTGTGGCACAGTCGACTTGCTAGAGGGCAGGGATCCATCCAGAGGGACCTGGACAGGCTGGAGAGGTGGGCCCAGGTCAACCTCATGAAATTCAACATGGCCAAGTGTAAGGTCCTGCACCTGGATAGGCATAATCCCAAGCAAAAACAGAGGCTGGGTGGTGGATGGTTGGAGAGCAGCCCTGAGGAAAAGGACCTTGAGCCTGGAGAAGAGAAGGTTTCGAGGAGACCTGATAGTAGCCTTCCAGTATCTGAAGGGGGCCTACAGTAAGGTTGGGGAGGGACTATTTACAAGGTCTTGCAATGACAGGACAAGGGGCAATGGGTTTAAACTGGCAGAGGGGAGATTTAGACTGGATGTTAGGAGGAAGTTCTTACCAGTGAGGGTGGTGAGGCACTGGAACAGGTTGCCCAGGGAGGCTGTGGATGCTCCCTCCCTGGAGGTGTTCAAGGCTAGGTTAGGTTAGCTTGAGGCCTTGAGCAACCTGTTCAAGTGGGAGGTGTCCCTGCCTATGGCAGGGGGTTGGAACTAGATGATCTTTGAGGTCCCTTCCAACCTAAAGCATTCTATGATTCTAAGTCTAAGCCCAGTACCTCAGAGGATGCAGCTGCAGAATTTGAATCTAATGAAAAATTATTAAAATTGGTTGTATACACTTCCAAATTTATTCCAAATTCACTATTCTGTGTTGCTTCATATTCACCCTGTTGCAACTATACCAATACAAACACTAAAAACAGAGTAATGAGGAAACTTAAGAGTAGAGATGGTAAATCAGGAATAATTTTATATTACACACTGCCCCAAAGTTTAATGCCCTGCGTATATAGCTGGCAATAGAATTTCAGATGTAAAGAAGGAAGTTGCCTGGCATACTACCAGAAGTTTCTGCTTGCTTGTTTGTACATATGCCAGCACATTAAAGTATGTGTGCTGCATGATGTGGTTGAGGTTGCTCACTGAGGCTGCATGCTCAACTCTCACTGCAAGGGAAGGCTGTTCAGTAATACTTTTCACTGATGGATTACACTTCTATGATTCCAACAGAGCCACTCTGTATTTCTGTGACACTACAACTCAGGAAAACTTGATGTCCTTACTGTTTATTCTAGTTAAAGATGAGATCATTTTCCTTGAAGACAGCAGAGTAAAAATCTCCAGACCAAGCCATATTACTTGCACCTGCAACATAACTACCTCTATAATTGCCAAACCAGGACTGGATCATTTCAGGGTTTATTATTCGGTGCGTAATTATATACCACACTGCTGTGAAAAAAACAAAACAAAACAACAACAACAAACAAACAAAACAAAACAAAACAAAAAAACCCAGAGTATTATACAGGACATTTCAGTAAAATTCACAACATTGCATCTCAGGAAGTAGAAACTCACTTTTGAGTATCAACAGAAACATGGTCTGATCAGAAGGTATCCACAGATATCAATGGGCTACAAACCAAGCTGTTGTGTCAGTTCACATTGCTCGAATACATATTTCAGAGTTCCTGCGTTACAGATATTTGCATCTAACTATGACCAGATCAAATCTAATCTCTCCATTACATTTATATAAACGAAACCTCTGTCCTCCAAGTTAAAATTATAAAATATTTTCATAAGACAAGATGGACTTTATCATCACCATTACAAGAAACACAATTACTAGTGACTCAAGACATATGGTCAACTTAATTATGCAAAACAGACTGGGTTCCAATCGTTTGAATCCTGATAGAAAAACAATGTCCAAAGTAAAAATGTATTGTACCTTTAGGAAGCATTTCCTACAGAAATTACTCTTTGTTACCAAATTCTACAGAAAATGTTTATCAAAAAAGGCTATTCTATAACACATGGAAATCCTCAACTACTTACAATTTGATGTAACTTTGTAACAGAGATGTTACTAAGCATGAAAAAAAGTTTTACTTAGCTCATACAGATTTTGTGGAAGCATGACACTGAATAAAAATCATCAGTCTGAATTTGATCCTTAAAGTTCAGTAACAAATTCAAAATGTAGTAATTACTGTCAAAGAATTATAAGCCCAGAAGAGATATATGGTGTACTTAACCTGAAAGATTCCAAGTGCTTTAAAAATGACCAAAGAAAATTAGAATCATGCTTACAATTAATGAAACACAGACAAGCACATAATACCCTTAACAGTACAAGTCCAAGGAAATGGAAAAATACCAATTTTTCAAATGAAACAGCAGAGAATACTGATGAGCAAAGTGCAATTACTCATGATGCATTTGGCTATGACAACACAAAAGAAGCTCTGAGAGGTTGGGCTCCTTGTGGGTTTTTTTTTCTTATATTGACTTGGCTTTTTAGATGCTGCCTAACAGAAGGCTGCTACTTTGGAGCATCAGTTGAATGTCAGCTCAGAATAAAAGATGCTACCAGCTGCAGCGCCAGTCTCATTCTTACAGCACAACTGAAGGTTTTATACTTTCTGAGAAAGCTAAATAGAGTGAACACTGGCTAAAACTGACAAGATCACTCTTTAAATAGAGACAGTCACAGACAGAAGCAATAAGGCATTCCATTTCACCTCTGCCTTGAATGACAACAAGCATTTCATATAGGTATGACATGCAGAATGTAATGACCTTGCACAAATTAGAAGTGGACACACAATGAGACTCAGAACAGCTTCTTACTCATGGAAGCCCATCTGTTACACACTATGTGGTTCTCTTTTAATGATTTATTTAAACAGAAGCAATCAAAAGGTTCAGCTTTTCAGTTTAGAATCAGATAATTACTCAGAATTAATTGTGGAAACAACATGGAAAGCCTATTTGGTGCAAAAAAAAAAATACAGCACTGATGAAAGAGAAATAATTAAAACTATTATTTGGGAAAAAAATAGTGAAGTAAAACATGGAATAATTTTTGCTATGTCATAGGCAGATACTGAGCTGGTATTTTTGAAGTAATTAAAAGCAGCATCAAGATTTTAATAATCTTTAGACATTTTCAAAAGACACAACAAAAATCAGTTACAAAGAGACATAGAGAAGCTTTTGTGTAATGGTTATTATTAAAACAAATATTTTAATTGAAGGGAAAAAAAGAAAAAAGAAAAAGAAAAAAGAAAGAAAGAAAAAAGGAAAAAAGAACCATTTCCCAGTGGGAAGCACATTGCATGTGCTCTATAATATAGCTATCAGTGTTAAACCTGTCAGAATAAAAATGTGTCTCTCAAAGAGAATAAAAATGCTGTGCACTAAGTGGCCATTAGCAGTTTAGTAAATCACATCCTATACAATTACATATGAAGCATGGAACCTGCTGTTTGTAAATATTTCATCATGCAAAGCCAGTACTACCTTAAGCAGCACTATTAATGGTTTCCCCTGTCCACATATTTTAAAATAATTAATTGCATCCTCCGTAACAGGGAAATACGCAGCTTTCTGAACAATGACTGTAAAGAGACTGAAATATTTTTTGCCATTCTTTAAAGTACATTCTGAACACATTTTATTCCTAAGTAGCCAAGCCAAAACTTTTTTTTTTTTCTTTTTTTGGCAAATTTTTTTTAAAATGGACTTGGATAAGTTTCTCTTCTGTTACAGGACAAAGAGCTGTGAGATATTCTGCACAAGTGTGCAGAGTACATGCATTAAACAAGAGAAAGAATGGAAAGTGAAGGAAAATTCCTGCTTCCAAAGAAACCCCTTTGCTACATCTAATTAATTTTGAATAAATATATCTATTTAATTCCAGAAAGCTCCACTCTATAAGCAGGCTGGTAAGAGCTTTAAGACTTATACATGCAATTTCTAGGACAATAAAACTCAATTACGCCAATGACAGCTGAGCAGTAGAGACAAGTATTAACCTCCAAACAATAGTTTATACAAGAGGGTTAAAAAGCTTTTTGATGAGCATTTATTTTATATTTCCTCTAGAAATAAATCTGTTATTGGAATTCTATGGAAGATGACTCAACAAGCATAACTTAGCAATTAGATTGTGAAATACAGTCCCCTTTAGTGTTCTGCATACATACATTATTTACCAGGAGATGCTATCCCAAAATTGTAATAGGGGCAGAAAATGGTTGAGTGTAGCCAGTAAAGGAATTCAGCAAATGAGGCAGGAAAATCTGCCCATCAGTACTGGTAATGAGGAAACCAAGACAAGAGGTTAGGTTTCATTTCTAGCCCTCAGTTACAAATGCCAATCAACCCAAGTCAGGATTTATAAACTCAATCCACAAGTTTGGCAGACAGGTAAGTAATTAAGTGGCACTTATCTGGAACATAGGTTTAGCTGTTTTGGGTTGCAAAGCATTCAGCTCCTTGCCATAACAGAGCCTGACTTTATAAGGTAGATGTGCTCAAGGTAAGGCACAAGACTTTCGATGATTTTCCCCAGAAGGATTATATCTTAGACTACAGAAACACCCACAGTCTAGAAGAACACAGAGAATCACTTGATGTCAAATCTGTTTATTGCAAGCAATTAATTCAATCATAATTGATGCCAGAGCAATCAGGAAACTTGGTTTCACCATCATTTGAGGTAAAATTACATGACCTCTCTGTCCTTAGCTTTTCTGTCTCTAAAATGACAGAGAGTTAATGATGCTCCCAGAAGAAATTACTACTATTCATCCTAAAATGCTAATAAACAGCATCACTTGTCAATGCTTCCATTATCCAAGGGGAAAAATATCTTTTTGAGCATCTCTAAAAATATGAAAGGATTTTTGTCAAATCTTTACAGGGAGCACTGACAACACTGCACAGTAAGCCAAGCCTGATTTTTGCACTACATCTGCAATATCTTTTATACTTGGGCAGCTGGCACAAAGTGAGAAAATTCATTAACATGCTAATGATATGTCCTATTTAAAATTCCAGCTCTGATTATTGTGTGATTAAGCCTCTTCCCTTGATGTCTGCTTCCTTAGATCTGCATTGCTCTGAGAAATCAACAATAGGTGATCAACAATAGCTGATCGATTTATACACAAGAGAAGGACAAATGTATGCATAGATTTTAGCATCTCAATTTATTTTTTTTTTAATTTTTCCAGAAAAAGTCACATTCTCTTCAGTTAAAAAAAAAAAAATCAAATGAAGTTTTCAGGAAGTTCACAAGTACAAAAGATAACAGTTCAAGAGTTAGATAATGCAGAAATAGCCATGTGTAGGAATATCTGCACAGAAAGTTTAAAGGTGCTATATTAACAAAATAGGAAGAGCTCCTGATGAAGAGAAAGATTATTCCCTGGAAACAACACAAAAGTAAGAATGAGAGGAGACAACAGTTCCAGTTGATTGGATTGCCTTCCCTGGAGAGAAATGAAGCATTTCCTTTCTACACTGAAAGACATATAAACTCACTGACTTATTTAAACTAGCATAAACCTTCAAAGATGAGACAACCAAGGGACCTCTTTCTTTAGGTTATTTTCAGTAAACTATGTTTAGGTTGTCAATTCATGTCAATCGGTGTCAATTTCATAAAGCACCGAGTGCTCCAAGTGCTGCAAAGAGAAATCACAGGCACATCCCTGCTGTGCACCAGGACACAGATCAGACAGCCTAATCCACATAATTTTTGCCATTTAGGCTAGCATGGCTAATTTGGCCTTAACTGCCCCCTAATGAACTCTGGGCAGACATCATAAAAAAAAGTTAGAGGACAGTAACATTGTCAGTGAGTAATTAGATGGAGGAAGAACATTTGTCTCCTTGAGGACGGAAGTCAAACTAACCAGGAACCAATTGCACCAAGCACGAAGATCAATCCCTCACACTACTAATTTAACCCGCAACAATGAGCAACCAGAGCCCACGCTGCACTACTAGCTCAAGCTGAAGCACTTGAGAGGATCTTTACCTTCCATACTACACACTCCCAAAATCAGTGTCAGCAGGTCAATACATTCCAAACCACCAGCCCCACCCCCGTGTTGTGTCCATTATGCCTATGCTGGCACTCTCACCATATGCTGGTGAGTTTCACAGCTGTGCTAGCGCCCTGCTCGAATGAGGTTTCTGGTCGGCACTGCACTGGCATGTGGAGTGGGGTAGGAACAAGAGGAAAAGACAAAACTACTCATCTCAACAGAAACATGGATTTTACTGGCTTAAATGAACTACAAAGCCTGAGGCTGAGCAGTAAGTGAGGTCAGCTAGCCTGACCCAAGTCGCACTGCTCACAGCACAGACAAATCTAACACAATAATACCCAGTTCTTCTGAACAACAGTAAAACCAAATAGTAATAAAATCATACTCCAACTTTTTTAACCCTTTATTCCCCCAAAATGAATGTACCATACACAATAACAGTTGGTTCATAAAAGTAGATGCCATCTTTCAGGTACAATGTGTTTACTGCTTTCCAGAGAGTATCAGAAGGCTTTTATTCAATTAAACATGTTGGTATTAAACTCATGCTAGTATTCTCCAACCTAAGTGAGTTTCCATACGTGGTTGAAGGAATATCATTTTACGTAAGAATAAATTTCTCCTTATATCTACAGAGTCATAATAAATGAAAAGAACAATCCACATAGTAAACACCCAGTGTTTTGCAATTTATTGTTATAAATTGTAGGACAGGAGAGGTCAGGTCAAGAAGACACCTCATCACAGCTACCTAAAAGCAATGAGGAAAAAAAGAACTTCTGAATTGCAACCAATTCTGTTGCCTCAGCAAGTCTTGCACAGGTTTGATTTAAAACCCTGAAGAAGAACACAATGAGAAGTGCATCTGTATTACAGGAAGTTTAATTGTCCTAGAAACAAAAGAGTAACACATTGGAAGGTCAGAATCCCCTTCAACTCGCATGCAAATCCAAGTAATGAGGAAATATTGTCTGATGTGAGTTTGAATGACACAGCTTAGGCAACAATGTACTACTATGAATAATCATTTTTTAAATTTTTAACCATCTGGTTTCCAAGACAGTTCTTATCTAGTAGAGTGTGTGTATACATATATATTCCTTTATGCATCTTCAAAATATTGTCTTAGATGTATTCCATCACCTACCTATCACCTACCTGGCTTTAATTCTAAAATACTTCTTGCCTATGAAGAAATTTCAGATACTTTTAAAACAGGGACATTTTCCTCTCTTCAAACAACCTAATCCAATCAAAAAACATTTGAGACATCTGAGAGCTTTACAGCAGCTCTCAGATTTAAACTTAGCTGTTCGTAAGTAGCTACAGTAACTTTTGTTGTCAATTAAATGGTTTTCATCCTTTTCATGTAATCAAGCAGCAGGACCACTTTATCTGCTTAAGCTTGGGAGAGGGTACAGCAGACAAGAGGACAAGCCAAGCCTAGGAATGACTGCTTTTCTATCAATAGCTTTCCCAGAAAATGCATAGAACTCCTCCAATTCAACCATGACACTACAACCCAAGCACACTGCTTATAGTTATATGCAAGTTATGTTTGCCAAGCTGCTTAACCCTTCCAAAGCACATAAAGAAATCTTGCCTTCTAGAAATAGGTATCCTTTGAACTTCATACATTCAGGCTCATCAACAAATATGTGTTCTATGTATATATATATATATAGATAACATATATATAGCATGTATATATATATGTACACTAAATAGTTATATGTAAAAATACAGTTTTATTGCCACAACAAACTGAATCTACTACTTTCACACATAAAAAAATATTCATGTTTCTCTATATGTGAATAAACACACAGTATCATCATCCTTACAAAAAAAAAACAGGCTTAGAAGACACATTTTGAGAACTGTGTCATGATAGATCTCCAAAAGCTGTATATTGGTGGGATATCCTTTCTCCCGTCAACCTACCCAGCTAAAAGCACACCCAGCATATTGCTTATCTAGGTTCTGTCCAAATGTTCCTCAAAAAATCAGTATGTTTTGTGAAATGTAGGATGGCTCACCCAATCCAGTAGGAGTCTGGACTGAGTGAAAGTTGTAACAGTCTGTAAATTACTTACCAAAGGCAGCCTCCCCTTGCTCAAGTTCTTGTTTCAGTCTGGTGTAATCATCTTTAATTCTCTCTAATTTCTGGACATTTCTGGCACTAAGAACCAACAGATCGTTGAGAAGTCCTTCCAGCCCCTCCTTCTCAGATGTTAACAATCTTATTTCTTCTGTCAAATCCTTCGCAGTGCCAAAATTACTTCCTGCATGTTTTTTGAAGGCATGGACAAGAAGGAGAAAAGAGAAAATGAAGCACTTGCAATATCAGTAGGTTACACAAGAAATAAGAAATTAAGCAACTTTACCTCCCAACAGCAACTGGATGATGGATTTTGGGGAAAAAAAAACAAAACAAAAATGAAAACACACATCAAAACCAAAAGGACCAAGAAAACTACTTTCCAAGCATCCATTTCATTGACTTACTGCAAAAAGAATCACAATTGTAGCACATTTACCCTTCTGTGCACAGAAACAGTCTTTTAAAACTATTATTGATAACATTTACATTTTTTGAGAAAACTTTTTCTTAAGGTCAAAATTAGAAAATGTCATACATCAGTCATATAGAAAATGTCATTCGCCAGTCATCATGGTGTGACCTGTCAGTCCATTTCCTTGTTTTGAAGGACACTTGAACTCACAACACTTCTGTGATAGATTCTGTCAACCTTCTAGATCCTGAAGTACTTCCTCCTTGAACAATCCAGTACTATGCTGAACAAGCACCAGAAGGTTGTTCATAAATGACGTGCTACATTTCTTAAATGGCACTGTCATGGTAGGCCTAAATAGGCCCAAGGTGGGCTTGTACATGTCCTGGCTTGCCCAGGCATGCTCCCCCTCCCTCTGTGCTAGGGTGGTGGCCACAGGAAAGGGGACGGAAGCCCCAGCTTCACCTAATATGGGCAAACTACCATCCTGATTGTCAAATCTATGTTCAAAAGCTCATCAGTCTTGGGCTGAAATGGAAATAAAGGATGAGCAAGTAGCACATTGGGCTTGGTGCTATTGTGCTCTTTGCTATTGTATCCGGGCCTGCTTACTACCATGAGTTTTAACAAGTCACAGTATCACAGTATCACCAGGGTTGGAAGAGACCTCAAAGACCATCAAGTCCAAGCAGTTACCACAGACCTCAAGACTAGACCATGGCACCAAGTGCCACGTCCAAACCCGCCTTGAACACCTCCAGGGACGGTGACTCCACCACCTCCCTGGGCAGCCCATTCCAGTAGCCAATGACTCTCTCAGTCAAGAACTTTCTCCTCACCTCCAGCCTACTTCCCCTGGCATAGCTTGAGACTGTGTCCTAGTGCTGGTTACCTAAGAGAAGAAAGCAACCTCCTCCTGGCTACAACCACCCTTCAGGTAGTTGTAGACAGCAAGAAGGTCTCCCCTGAGCCTCCTCTTCTCCAGGCTAAACAATCCCAGTTCCCTCAGCCTCTCCTCATAGGGCTTGTGCTCGAGGTCTCTCACCAGCCTTGTTGCCCTTCTCTGGACACGCTCAAGCACCTCAATGTCCTTCTTAAATTGAGGGGCCCAGAACTGGACACAGTACTCAAGGTGTGGCCTAACCAGTGCAGAGTACAGGGGGAGAATGACCTCCATGCTCGGGAGTTTGTAAAAATTATTGTCTCTGTCTTACAAATAATTACATAATGAAATAACTAAAAATATGCTTTACTAGTAGTAGAATCTGATATCCTATCAGTGCATTTATTAGGAGACAACATGAATATTTTTTTCTCATCTGTCACATTTCCAAACAGGAAAAACACAGCAGCAAGATAAGCAAGACAAAAATCAGCAAGAAAATAGAAGATATTCACATGCTTCTAAGGCAACAAGATTCACAATCAAACAGTGCACCTTTATGCACCTAAACTCATGCCAAGCAGCAAAGCACAAGAGCCCCCACACAGAAATAAACAAACAAACAAACAAACAAAATAAATCCCAACTCCAAAAAAAAACCCCAAACACCAGGAGCAGTGCCTTCCAACAAAGGACAAACTAAGAGCTATAGGTAGCATGTCTGAGGAAGGTCTCAATATCATGTTGAGAAGTTCATACATTTTTCTGCATGAAATGAATATGGCACAGGCATGAAAACAAGGCATCCATACTACCAAAACACACAGATATGTTGTCAAAAATGTCCCTCAGCCTACACCGGTATCTTCCAGCCAGCTGTGACAGATTGCTTGTCCCCTTTCTAACATGGTCACTCCCAACAGTAATGCTTTGCATCAAAGCTGGAGAACTGGAGCATTTTTCTTGCAGTTGCTTTCTGAGTAATGCAAAAATTGTCCTAAATAAGCAACAAAGAGCAGGGAAAGATACAACAGTTCTAGCATTGTTTTGGTAAAATATGGTATCTAGTATTTATGTCATGCTATTTATAAACTGCACTCCTAAACTGACATAGAGAAAAAAACCTTTTGTTGTACTGCTGAAAACCATCCCATATCAATATTTCCAGGCAGCTCCCAGTTGCAGGTATTTAATGAAACAGTACTAATTACAGGATGATGACATATGCTCTCACAGAATCTCAGGTTGGATAGGACCCCAAGGATCACCTAGTTCAACCTTTCTGGGTAATAGTACAGTTTAAGCAAGATGGCACAGTATCCTGTCAAGCTGAGTCTTAAAATTGTCCACTGTAGGAGAATCCACTACCTTCCTTGGCAGATGATTCCACTGTCTAACTGTTCTCATGGTGAAAAGATTTCTTCTAGAAAGAACTGGTACAGTTTTAAGGTTATAATTAGGTTTTTTTTTTAACTAAGTACTAGTTACCCCATTCTAACTTCTGTGTTTGAGTCTAATTCATATTTGCAGACATAAGGAAATTAATGACATGCATCTCAGATAACTACATAATGAATTCAGTATTTCATTCACATCTGTTTCACTTCCTGCTAGTCACATTCTGGCTATCTAGTCCCATGCTATTGTGTATTCTCAAGAGAAAAAAAAAGATCAGTCACAGAATCTGTAAAGACATTGTAAAATATACCAAACAATCTATTTTACTTAAATATAGGAAACAGATGAAATTATGACAAAAAATTAATTTTAGTTTACATCCTCTCTCCTACTCCCAAATTATTTTCTAAGGAAAAATGAGAAGGCACACCATTTCTCACATATCATTTGGTGTCCTGCAAAACAGCTCAAAGTAGGAACACAAATTTTAGTATTTCTGCAGCTACATTCAGAACTATTTTAATTTTCTTACTGACAGAATTATTTAATCTGTAATTTATTCCCCCCTCAAAATTAAACACTAAATAGACACACAATGCTAACACAACAAACAAACAACACCAAAATGAGTGGGAGGGTTGACAAGCCACAATAGAGAGCCACCCTCCAGGAAGACCTAAATGGGTTGAATGAATTGGATAGCAAGAGCCTTATGAAGTTCAGTGGGGACAAACGCAGGGTCTTGCACCTGGAATTACATAACTCAGGGCTGCAGCTCAGAGTGGGATTCACTTGACTGGAGAAGGACCTGTGGAAGTGGTGCTGCAGCAGAAAAGAAAGCCAACAGGATGCCAAGTTGCATCAACAAGGGCATTAGCAGCAGAGGTAATGTCATTATCCCACTCTGCTCAGAGCTTCTCAGGCCACACCTGGAGGACTGCATTCAGTTTTGGTCCTCAGCACACAAAAAACATGAGGACCAGCTGGAAAGTGTCCAGAGAAGAGCCACAAGAATGACCAGAGGACTGGAAGACCTGCCATATGAGGAAAGGCTGAGAGAAATGGGTTTGCTCAGCCTTGAGAAGGCTTAGGGGACACCTTGTTACCATGTACCAGTACATAAATGGTGGCTACCAGGATAATGGAGACTTCCTTTTTACAAGAAGTCACACGGGAAAGACAAGGGGCAATGGATACAAACTACTCCTGGGGAGATTCTGATCAGACACTAGAAAGAACTTTTTCACTACGAGAACAGATAGACAATGGAATAATCTCCCACGGGAAGCAGTGGGTTCTCCTGACTGGACAGTCTTAAGACTCAGCTTGACAAAGTGCTGGGCCATCACATTTAAACTACACTATCACCTAGAAAGGTTGGAGTGAGTGATCCTCGGTGTCCCTTCCAACCTGGCATTCTGTGATTCTGTAAGAGTATGAAGTGCTTCAATGTTGCTCTTATCACTTTTTATCAACATGATTAGAGTTACTCTAAAAGGCAACTGTTACAATAATCACAGGCAGGTTTCTAAACACTGCATTAAAATGCTTTGTTTTAATAAAAATCCCTACTAGATGCTGAACCATAAGCTTTCATCAATAAGTATTTACAAACATGTATGTCAACAGCAACATCTCATGCAATCAGGAGTGCTTGTTAGCAATAATTAACTAAAGCTACTGACTTCAGCACAGTGAACACTATAATCAGATGCTATTAATTACATTTGGAGAAAAAGTCTGGACTAGCATCTCAGGAGTATTAACTGCAAGTTATTTATTACAATAAGCAAATGCCAATCAGAAGTAAAGGAGTTTTTGCTTTGACACAGTTTCAAAATTATTTAACTCTGTCTACTTCTTCAAGGAAAATTCTATGTTAAATAAAAATGGTGCAACATGTCTTTAGAGAAAAACAGTTGTTCTCAGGATCCACTAGTATTGCTGTTTGAGGAATTTGTTTGAATTAATTATCTAATTGTTATATTAAAAAACAGCAGAAAAACCCAGGCACTTACTCCTACCTGATGCTTCCAGACTAAATGAAAACATTCACAACCATTAAAATTTATTATTACTGCATATTTACATAAACACTATAATTACGTTTGAATTTCATGCTATTTCAAGTCTGTCCTCAAATAAATGCATATCACATAACTGAAGAATTCTCCCACCTTTTAGCCATTTAGTAATCTCATGCTGTACATTAATATTTTGTTAACTGCCTGTTCAGGGGATACATTGAACTGCCGGAGCAAGTCCAGCGGAGGGCCATGAAGATGATCAGAGGGCTGGAGCAGCTCTCCTGTGAGGACAGGCTATGAGAATTGGTGCTCTTCAGCCTGGAAAAGAGAAGACTTCAAGGAGACCTTGAAGAGGGCCTACAGGAATGCTGGGGAGGGACTACTTACAATGTCTTGCAATGACAGGACAAGGAGCAATGGGTTTAAACTGGAAGAGAGGAGATTTAGACTAGATGTTAGGAAAGAGTTCTTTACAGTGAGGGTGGTGAGACACTGGAACAGGTTACCCAGGGAGGTTGTGGCTGCTCCAGCCCTGGAGGTGTTCAAGGCCAGGTTGGATGAGGCCTTGAGTGACCTGTTCTAGTGGGAGGTGTCCCTGCCTATTGCAAGGAGTTGGAACTAGATGATCTTTGAGGTCCCTTCCAACCTAAACCATTCTATGACTATGATTCTACGATACATATGCATACAGTGTCTTGCTTAAATTTTAACCAGTAGTTAACAGGTTAAGACTTACTTCTTAAGTCTGCATTACTTAAGAGGTGTCTACTGATCACTGTTTCCACCTTAAAAAAGAAAACCAAAATTAAGCAAACTATTTTTATCTCTTCCTTCCTCTTTCCTCTTCTGCATTTACCAAATCTTTCTTTCTCACTTGCTTCTCTGCTAGCCACAGTTCTTTCAGGATCTCAGCATCTTGATTTTTCCAATTTTTTAACTTCATGTTCTAAGATTACAATTTTTTTTAATTTCATTGTTAAGATAGTCAATTTTATTTGTTTTTATTCTAGATTTCCACTGTATCCTTTGCATATTACTCTACATTTACCACAAACAAATGCCATCGCATCAACTGATGTAAAGAAATTAACAGCGTCCACTGTCACCAAATCTCAAAATTACCTTTGTCCCTTGATTTTCAACCACTTTCTTCCAGAATTTTGCCTAAGTAGCAACTTAGCAAATCACAGTCACTAAAGTTCCCTGAAGTGAGAATTATTCAGGGTAAGGATAATAAAAAAAACCAAACAAACAAACCCAGTGCTTATCAGTACAAAGAAATAGCAGCAATACTTCAAAAGCATAGAAAGGCAATCGTAGTTACAGCAATGTGAAAACAGTTTATAGAATTATCTTTTGAATTCATTCCTAAAACAAGTAACTTTTAAGGGCTATCAAGTATAAAATATTGTTATGAACGTTGTGGAAATCATCCTCAGGTTGGCATTTACTCTCTCAAAGTGTCAGGCTGAGGTGCATCTTTTTCAGCCGCATCCAGTCTGTCACCTATTTTGTTCTCAAGAAAGTCATAAAATGGCTAGGGAAAACTATGACCCCTTTCTGGAAGGAAGGAAATAGCCTACATTCAAACAGGCCACAGGGAGAGAGCAGTGAGTGTTCAGCTTACCAGCACAGCTGGACACAAAGAAATAGAGAAGGTTTCCATTTCTAAAGGTGGTGTGAAAAGGAAATGGAGCATGGCCTGCACCTTAAATTCCTCTAGGCTCAAGCCTAGTGAGCTGTTACTCACTTTTACTAAACAAATCATGTGACACTGCATAAAGTTGCACTTTAAAATAATTTGTTTATACAGGTACTAGACTGTACCTAACTGAGAAGGTACATCACCAACAGATAGCTACAACATGTTGTCTTGATGTATTACAAATCCTCTAGCCTTTCCTGGTGTAACACTGGAAAATTTCTTGTACCCAAGTATACTCTTCCTCCTATTCACCTTTCTCTCCAAGACAGGCATCTAGCAAAGAGACACATAGTTAACACATCTGCAAACAACTTGCTGAATTAGAAAACCCACTTCTTCAAACTAAGAGACAGAACTGTGCTTTGCCATTTTCTTTAGTGAGCAGGGCAGTAATTCCAAGTAAATGTGTGCTGGTTTGAGGCTAATTGGAATATTTTAATGGAGAAAATTATATTATAGGCTGTGAAAAGGAAACGATGGTGATGTCTGCTTCACTCATAGGCTTGCTGAGATGTTTAAGAGAAGAATTCAAAACATAGATAAGTCACTCTCTGGGGCACAGCATCTCAGGTTGGCAGCTTCTGGCTCTTTCTCCTCTCTGCTGAGTAATCTCCCTAATCACTTTCCTTCTAACTTCCCTGGCCAATCCTCCAAACTCACCTTGCGTGTAAGGCAAACCTTGGGGTAAGGTACAGGGGTGGGGAGAAGGTGGAAGGGTGGTTGGGAGCCCCTCCTGGGGTCTCTGATTTCTGGTAGGGGAGTTGTGTTGCTGTATTACCTTCAACTAGTCTATTTCTGTAAATATTCCTGTATATAGTGTATATATCTGCTTGTACATTGTGCAAATCTGTAAGTACAGCTTCATTCCTTAACTTCTAGTTGGCTGAGTTCTAGTCTGAGTCATTTTACAAAGTGTTGGGGGGCGGGGAACTCTCAAACCATCACAAAATGGCATGTTAAGGTGTTATGTATCAGACTGTGTAATCACATTTAATGTTTTCCTAGTTGTAAATAACATGCACAAGTGTTCCAAGGACAAATTGCTCCTTTGCTGCCAACATTACTTGTTTAATGTTGTGAACAGCAGAAGTTGCCAATTATTGCATTCCATTTAAAAGTGTCATTTAAAGCCACACTTCTCATTATTAGAGCTGTAATGTAAATTTATACTCTTAGCTAGAAAGTTCAGGAATCTCATAGAATGGTTTTGGTGGAAAAGAGCTGAACCATTAACCTAACATCACCACGATCATTAAGACATCTCAAAATGCCATGTCTATGCACTTCTTATATACCTCTACAGATAGTGACTACACCACAAAACTGAACACAGTATTCCAGGTATGGCCCCACCAGTGCTGAGTACTGCATCATGATCACTTCCCTTAGTATCCTTACATGACTAACCTGGGGCCATGGGAGACAGCAGACTTCCTGAAGACACGGGTCCAGTCTGCATCTCAGGCCTTCCGTTCCCTTCAGAAATAACTTTGAAATTGTTCAGAAATAGCTACAGATAATTATTTATTCATTTCACCTATGGAAAAGTACCAGGTACTTTGCACATTCGCTGCCTACTACACAGCATTTGTTTCACCAGTAGTTCCCAACAATGGCCTAAAGTACCTTACACAAGGCACAACACAACCTGAATCTGCTGAAGTTGCCTTAACTTCAATGGATGTAGACAAATGCACATCAATAACTTTTCCTAAGAAGTCTCAACTTCAAAAAGGTCAACAGCTGCTCTAACATCACTCCACGGAAGGCCAAAATAGGACTAAACATGTCCTGGTTTGCCCAGACATGTTTTTCTGCTCTCCCTCCTTCTATTGATGGGGGGAAGCAATTGCAGGAAAGGAAAACAAAAGGGCCTGGTGCCTCCATGTCCACCCAAACTTGCTTAAAGGGTACCCCTACATGTTTATACACTTGTTTGTGTTCTGCCCTAGAAAGGTAAAAGCAAGTCCTGACTTTACCTAATATGGTTAAGCTTGCCAAATGCCATTCTGATTGACTGATCTGTGGTCAAAGATGCATTAGACTCTGGCTGTACTGATAAAAAGAGATGAGCAGGTAAAGACCACATGGTGCTGTTATTGCTTTTGCCTTAATGTGGTCTCTGCCTCTGGCAGTGCTGCTGCCATTGCGTCTGCTGTTGTATCCTGACATGCTCTGCAGCATTATGTCTGCTAAGCTATTAGATAGCCCTGCTGCAAAATAACAAGCCCTGATGCATTGGGTTTGTCTACCTGGAAACCTGCTATGTCTTGAGTTCACCAAGAATAGGCCTTAGGTGCCTCACTTAGCCAGTGTGACATTGTGCCAAGTCTGCACATCCACAAGACATCCTGTCAGGTGTAGACCTGCAAGCCTCTGTGCCAAGTCTGGAGCCAAAAGGAACCACGATCAGGTCAGAGATCATCTGTTTCTTTCCCAGTACCCTTGATAGAGCTTGGGAAGAATTGGAAGCCCTAGCGGCTAAGAAGACACCAACAGAACTTCTGCAAGTGTTTGGGTACTGTCTGGGAACTGTAGTTAGTCCTGGGAATCTGGAGATTAATATTTTGTGAGTAAATACTCAAATTTTGAAAAAATCCTATCTCTCATCATCAATACCCTCTAACACAACCACTAACCAATGTTAGTCCTTCTATAATTAACATAGACTAAAGTGTACAAGATCACAGTCACTTGTCTGTCTTTCCTTAGAAACAGGACCATAATGATGTTTTGATTTCTAGAAGTAATCCTCTGAGGTTATCTATAAATTTTTTTTTATTACAAGCATAGTCTTTTTAGTCCTTTCATTAGTGTAAAATCAAGAAGAATTTGGAAAGGACACATTTATAAGAAAAGAAAAGAAAAAGAAAAGAAAACTCACCTGAAACAGCTAGCATTTTGGCTTCAAGCAGAGCTGGTAGCTGGCACTCAATATCACTCACTTTCCTCCTCAAAGTATTGCAGAGTTTCTGACTAGTACAAACCTAGATTGAGGCAGACAGTCATGATATATGATTCATTCAAGTAAAAGTATAAGGCAATACAAACAGGGTTTCAAATGTTCTTGGTTTACAGACATGACATAACATCCTACAGCAAGGTGAAGAAGCTTAATAAAAAGTAGTATCTGTACAGAACTATCCAACATGAATGAAAATTTCCAGGCTGTGCTGCACATTATTATAAGAATAGGAAATGGTATCAGCATTAGCCAGCTGCATCACAGAGGACATGTTTCACAACTACATACCAAGGCCCTCTTATAAATTCTGTACAATTCTAGCATTAATGGTGATGCCTGAAGCATGAACAAATTAATATTTGGACCTTCAGATGTCATAACACAAAATGTACAGCAGTTTGTATACAAAATATACCACAGTGCACATGTTGACTAAAAAAAAAAAGAAAAAAAAATTTATTAATTCTCTACACAAGCAGTAAGTAAGTCTATGACAGTGCAATACTATATGTAGGTCTCCGACTTTTTCCCTCTCTCTTTTTCACCTTTTTTAATTGCAAATTCCTTCAGTAATGAATCATGAATGGCATTAAAAGCACAGAGATAGATAGGAGAAAAAAGGAAGGAAGTTCATCTCTTTTTGTATTTCACATTTAAGCATACATCACCACCTTGGAAGGACCTTTTATACAGCATATACAATTCGTATAACTCCCACATATTCCAAAATGTTGGTTTTTACTCCATATTGTGAAGAAAGCAAAATGAACAGAGAAATCCCTCATCAAGCTAAGGCAAGTCTCTTGTTTTGAAGTCAGACATCAAACACTTGCTTAAAATTGTAGCTGACACTTGGGAAGACATTCACTGGAACCAAGGGCAGAGCAACAGACAAGAGAAGCACAGACCAGCTGTGAAGAAATCAGATGTGAAATGAAATCTCCAGAGGAAAGTTTCTCTGCCCCCTTTGACTTTTGTTTCTGTCCCTCAAAAACAAGTGTATGTACCATGCTTAGTGACAGAAGTCCAGCTATCACTTCATTTCTTAAGAGCAAAAGCCTTACAATTCCAATGACTTATCTGTTTGTGCAATTAAAGTATCCTAATTCAGGTATGACACCAACGGTAAATGTTTTTAAATGGATAACACCCTTATGCTTTAGGCTGAGAGCATCTGTTAACCATAAATGGGTCATAATTTTATCTGAGTTAACAGAACTATCCTCCAAAGCAGTAACTGTTGCTATCTAAAGACTTCAGAGTTTTCCTATTAATTTAAAAACACACATCTCATTACTTCTATTATAATTTTTCAATTCCCAGATATTTCACTGCATTTAGTATCCTGTTCTAAATGACTTGCCTTCTAATCCACTTAAAATACTTTTAAAAACCCAAACCTGTCAGAGATGAATAAATGTGCTCAAAAAAACCCCAAAGGCCATTTTTTTTCTCACATCTCCAAAATAAATCTGAGTGTTTTTAATGACTTCTTTCTAAGCAGTGCTTTCTCTTTAGTGGTACTGAATGGCTCAGTGAATTGCAATTAGATAGGGAATCTTTCAGCTCCAGGAAAACTGCATTAATGTATCCCATGCTGGTAGTAACTTAAAATCATTACCAGTAGACAGCTGTTCGGCAATTATGCAAAATAAGCTGGGAGGTTTAATCAGTTCCTAGTGAACACTGTCCACTTTGTGAGCACTACTGTCAGAAGGAAGCTCACTGATACTTTTTATAAATGGACCAAATGCAGGGACCAGAGTCTGAATAGAAGTTACTCTAGCTCACAGCGATGATTCTTCTGGAACATGAAATAAGCACATTACCAAGCCACTGCTTGTATCTACGTCACGTGTATTCTGTAGATAAATGGCCAACATTCATCTTCAGACCTATCATATGGCACAGCTCAACAAAACTAAAGGAGTGACTCGCAAAGGCAAAAGAATGTAACGTCCTCTAAACTAATAGCACTGGGTTTATGTTACATCAGTTCTACTCTATAAGCTCCAACTCTTTTCATTTTTTCTAATCCTTTTGTCCAAATAACAGCTACTATTATTCACTACAGTAGTTTATTCATTCACTCAGGAAAAGTTATTTCTTAGCTAAACAAAATAACAAACGTTCATAAAGCCAGCACCCTCCTTTTGCCCCTAGAGAACATGCATCTTCACCTAATCAGTCTGATTGCGAGCACCTGTGTCCATGGCCCCAGCAATGCCCTTTCACTGTTCTCAGTGACCACCCTTGCTGCAGCTCATGGACCAACAAGCTCCATGTCTAAAGTAAACTCTTCTTCAGTTTTATTTCTTTAAAGCCAGGCATTCCTGTTATCTATTTAAAAATCCTCGTCAGTGGGGCTTGTGGGGAGATTTAAAGCAGACTTTCAAAACAAAAAAGTATACCTTACAAATCTGTGTTCAGACACATAAATGCTACCCCAAAAAAGCAGCTTATCTGAAACCAGTAGGATGTTGGTTAGCAAAGCTATGTGAAATCAAGATGAATAGCTGCAAAATAACAAAAGCAAGTTTGCCCACTGTCATCCTCTTCCATCTTTCCAGAGTATGATGTTAATCTAAAGCAGCAGAAACTGGGACAAGGACACTGACTAAAGTACTGAAATTTATTCTTTTTCTAACCATCTCAAGTAAAAGGGGAAAAAAAAAAAAAGTAACCTTCACATTTCTTTACAACAGTAACTTGGTAAAAGAGAAATTCTCTTTATGTTGCCTGAAAAAAAAGACAGTATACCTGGAATTTCTGTGCAACACAATCTTGCCATTAGCAAAAGTGGATATTAATTTCTGAAGGAAATTAATGGATAAGGGAGACTGTTCCCTTCACCAGCAGCCTCATCACAGCTTTTGCAGCCTCATCTGAAAACACAGATGAGGTAGAAAAAGACATAAATAGTGGTGTCATTGGAGACCAGCAAGGAGACTGATCACTAGTAAACAGAAGCCAAGAAACAATAGATTATTCCATCTGCTACCTTAAGCATAATCTTTACGGTCTGTCCAAACAGAAAAGTTGGGATGGTTTTTTTTGGAGTGTAGGCATAAAAATATTTACACTGATAATTTGTTTAGACAAAACACCACAAAGCTAATTTTCTCAACCCCCAACAAGTTATTAAGATGTAAGCTATCATCTGCTTCTCTGCATAGTTTGAAGAACTGAAAGCTGATGTGTACTTACTTTGGCAGTAGTTTCTTTAATGGACATGTTGAATGATTTTTCTTTTTCCTGAAGGCTAAAAGGGATTTAAAAAAAAAAAAAAAAAGTTGGACTCTGATCATCATCATCATCATCTGTCACACAAGGCACATTTTCACATGGAAACATACAGAACCAATACCAAGACAAAACTTGTATGTTTGGTTTCACAATTGCTAGTGGCTAATCAGTACTTTTCCCACCCAATTTCTACAAACACAATCCTGTTTGTTTGCAAAGTGGCTCATGTGCTAGTTTTACAGATCTTATTGAGTTTATATGCATTTCATGTAATACCTGAAACACAGAAGTTCCCAGAGGTTTCCAGGACAAGGCTACCATCCAAATAGCTAACATAAAGGTGTGTCTGACATAAAGAGTTTGCAGTTAACTATCACCTTATAACTCAGTTTCCAGCTCTACCACGGAAAGTTCAGCTGCAGCCACTTGTTTATATGAAATATCACTAATCAGTTTGTTTAGTTTCATAAAAATAACTTTGCAAAGTACCTGTACCAAATTGTGGGCTGAAACTGGGACATCATCTATATGAATAAATTCAAAGTTTTCTTCCACACCTGAAAATAGGTAGGCTCACTACTTTCATATTACTGAACCTAACCTAAACTTATGCCTTTGACATTTGTAAAGAAAGCATTACATTTTTAGCATAAAGTTCAAAAATCCAAATAAAATAAAACATTGAGTTACTACAGAGATTATTTTGTAGCACTAACACGTCCCTCCATCCTACATGCAAGTGTACACTTTTATAGAGTGTTCAGTTACTTTATCACAGGTCAGCGTACACAACAGTGAGCATTCCCCACCAGGAACATTTCAATTAATCCTTTTAGCTGCATAGTAAAAACTGTGCTTCATTCTTCCTAAATAAAGAACTACTAATTTACTTCTGAGCTTTCCTTTAGTGTTTGGCACTGAAGTATCTGAGCGTTTCAGAAACATCACTGAATTTACTACAATGATACTCTTGCAAGAGAAGGCATCTCTGTACTCCTTTTACATGTGGAAGAAACACAAGTCATTGTTATTCAGATAGCATATGAACACTAAGTGCCCATTTTGACATGCACAGTCCCTGCTGCCTATCCTCTATGCATTTCTGTTTTCTTTCAAGAACCTGCTCCTTCATATATTTGAAGCACAGCACATACTAAGTCCTCTTTCAAGAGTCAACACTTGGGTAATTCTGAACCTCAAAGCATACAAAGTTGGACCTGCACTCAGTTACTGACCACCTCACCCAGCTGTACATGAGTGAGGTAGAAGCTATCCAGCATATCATTCCGTGTGTTAACGAGACAGCTATTTGCATTGCTTTCCCTATCGACCTGCTGCACGGAGCAATCCTTTTCAATCTACAGCTCAGCAAGGCCAGTCACCTCATTACTGCCACAGCACATAGGGGTACCTCCAGCTCCAAATGAGCCAGTCCCTTCACAAATAGCTCATGACAATGTAAGTCAATATCTGTGTAGGGCAACAAAAAAAAGTGGTTTCATAACGTTTCCCACATAGCAGTTTCCAATTTCTTCCATTTCTACAGTAAAACACAAAATATAACATGTGCAATGATGCCATTATTAGCTTCCTGCCTGCCTCTAGGCATGCCAGAGGGTATAAACTATTTAGCCATTGCTTTTCTCAGGCTCTGGAGCTCCCAGCAACTTTCAGCATCTCGCCCAGTCAGCATCTGAGCTGGTCAGGTTATGTAAAAAAGAGCCGACCTTTGTGTACAGATGTCAACAGGGAGCAGCAAGGCTGCAATGTGTAATTGAATGATTAATGGGTGACTGACGCAATTGTTCTGAAACTGCCTTGTAAAATTCAACTCTGAAAACTCAGGCCATAATAAAATGTAAAGTGCAGTTATAGCCAGAAGAACAGTATAAAGATGGTACCTCTATTTAACAAATCTCTTCCATGTGCTTTTCCTCTTATCTGTTTACTTCACAGAAAGCTCCCCCAGGTTCATATAACATTTCACTCCTCTGTAGGACTCACAGGACTAACAGGAAGAGCAATCAATTTTTAATTTCTTTCTAAATAAATGGTCAAAGAAAGTTTTAAGCTAAGCCCCAGTTGTATATTTCGTATTGCTAACAGGATGCACAAGCCCACATGGACTTTCAAGTCCAGGTGTTGAATGGCAAAAAAACCCCACCCTCTCTATACCTAGATGTGATTTTTCTATGAACATCTATCAAGTCACTGAAAAATAAATAAGGAATTTTGCACTGCTATCTCAATGGGACATCTGTAGTTTTGAGAGATTTTTGCTTTAAGAGACCTACTAAATCCAAGAGATATCAATAAAGAATATCATTAGTAAATCACTGTTTGACTCAAGCTAGGGATAACTGCATTAACCACAGACTCAAATCTGAAGAATCCTTTTGTTACAGCATTCATGAAGACTCTTACAAGTATATTTTTATTATTTATAGTACGTATTTAACAGCAGTATCGCATTTGGAATCCTTATTAGCCTTCAGAGCAATACTGTAGGAATCCCTTAGCCCATTTGGAGACCAGTCCATCAAATAACTCACACACAGCAATCAAAACCATATACAAACGAGCCACAGTTACCAACTATGAACAGCTTTTAACTACATTTATTGTTGATTTGTTTTCTTCTACCACAAATAACCATCTCAGAGAAGCACCTCACAAGCTTTCCAATTAACTGACAAGTGAACTACCCGCAAGAGAAACCAGTCAGTCGATACAGATTCATTCTACTGACAAAGGGCTTTAACAGCCACAATCTGTTACATGTGACTTGAACCAGAAATAGGTTTTTTTCATTTGTTTTTTTTTACCGCCACTCTGGAGCATCATATTTCACATTAAGAGGGGTATTCTGTATGCTTAAAAGTTTTCCTGCTACCAGGGGAAAAGGCTTTAGAAAGAGCTTCTTGGAATAGCACTAAATTCTTACTTGGGAAGATGTCCATAGCTTTGACTCACTGCTATTTTTCTCTGGCAGAATAGCTAATTGAGAATTTGACCGCTTGTTCTCACAGTTTCTGCAACCTATTAAAAGGACCATTTAGAAGATAACTCCACCTCAGAGAAAGCAAATGGAAGGACTAGAGTAAGACAGGAATTCAAGTAATGCAAATTTAACTGACTAAATGAAGGAAAAGTTTTTAACACTTGCAGAACTGACAGCAATCCATACATTTTGTGCAACTTATTTATTCATACACATAGCCATATAGGCCTATCATTCAAATGGCTTGCAACAGATCTATACACAATAGCATCCATAATGAGGAGTGAAGAAAATGAAAAGAATATAAGCTTGCTGCATTCTAGAGTCTCTTTCTATACACACCAGACCAGTACAGGAAAGTAGGAGATTAGGAATTGACCCTTTATGAATGAAGCAATACTTTGGCAAATCATGGACTTCCGCTAGAGAACTGCAGGAGGATGTGGGAATGCTGCAGGAGCCAAGGCTGATTTGGCATGTAATGCCAAAAGACGTTGGGAAAAATTTTGAGATCCAAATACTTCAAGCACTCCAGTGCCTTTTAAAGATTGAATTTTAGTGACCTCGAAGAATAGGAACTGAGTATGTTGAATTGTAATCACAGTCAGAACGTGCTGACAATCTCAGGAATGGTGTGTTGGCAAAATAAAGAAGGCAAATTCAAAACAGTAGAGAAGATAAGGAAAATTGGGTACCAAGTAGTGTGGTTCACATGTTTGTCACTATCACAGGCTTCCCACATGACCACAGAGGACTTGAAGTGTCATGGCATAACAGATTATATTTAAAAATAATATTGTGAGGAATTGTGATTTACATGTAGGAATTACAAATACTATGGAAGTGGCCTTGTTCAGAGGAAGGCTGACTAGCACAATACTGGGAAGAATGGCTTTCTACTAAAGGAAGACATGTTTCTGAATGTCTTTCCTTCCATTTTGCTAGTACACTTCCCTTTGCATACCAGGCTATTGTGCATTGCTGCTTCGTTTCCTAAGGAAAAATTCAAAGAATGAAAATGGGCAAAAGGCAAATCATACTGGTTTTTACATTAAATATACATAACTGTTTAAACAAAACCAGTTCCTGTATTAAGGCATATATATATATATATATATATATATATAGTGACCAAAGGAAAAAAAAATCATTGGAATGCAGTTTCTATATTTACAAAAGAGAACATACCACACACATGGTATCAGTTTAAATAAATTCTCTACTGGAAATTCCTATTTTCATACAGAAACTAAGCAACAACCCATAGACAAAAGGATGCTCATTAACAGCAAGTATTCTTCCTTATTGTCACCTAAAAGATCATCCTAGATCTTGTTATTCCACTTCCTGTCTCCACATCACAATACAGTTCTTAAGCAAAAAGCACTTTCTTAAAGCACAGCTTAAAATTGTCCATATTTGAATTCTAATCCAAGAGCAACAGTCTAGGCACTTATGCTCAGATAACATGTACATGAGAAAGTATGCTGCACTAAGACCTCAGTTCATGTGAATGTGTATTCCCTCATATGTAAAATTATTAAAGAGTATTTTCTTGACTATCAGCAAATTTCAAGTTTACAGAAAGTCTGAATTTGGCCCAAAGTAATCAGATTGCCTGGAAATGCAAACTTATTCTAATGGTCACAGCCTGCAAAGAGCATGACTTTTCTAACTTTAAGTCTTCTAACACGACTCTTTCTGATTCTGAAGTCACAAAAGCTGTACTCACTTAGAAGATGAAAATATATAAACCAAGCCCTATACTTGTTAATCTTGCTTTTAACAGCAAACTAAAGCTGACCTTCCAAAAAAGCCTTTGTCCAGTCCTTTAGAAAGGAAACCACGTGTGTTTTTAGGGGAACATTTGATTTAAACATCTGCTACACTATACATCAAGGCAAAAATCCAGCCTAAATTTTAAGTCTGGTGGTCTACACTAGGCCTTTAAAGAAGATGTCCACAATACAAAATGAAATCATACAATCAATAACTTTCCTGTACTTTTACAGTTCCCTTTATGTGTGTATCTCAGGAAGCTTTGAAGACAGGTGGGAGAAAAGAGTTTTTGAACAAAACTGTGCTTCACAAGATGCAGCTTCAAGCCAGACATGCACAACTAGCACTAAAAGCAAAACTAAAGCGTACAATGGCCCAGGTTGGGAACTATGAGGTTAAAAAGAGTCCTCTGGGGACTGGAAGATTGTTATTCAATCCTATAATTCTGCTATCTCTTCACAAACACCCAGCAAGGCCAGCTCATTCTCCTTTCCTCCCGCTCCAGCCTTGTGTCGGGTAGGAGCTGCGTTATCAGGACAAACATGTAAGGATAGGCCTGGTTTGGGGCCTCCAGAGCCTGTGCTTAGGCCTCTTGGATGGCAGAGGCATGGCGGTGTGGGGGAGAATTGGAGCACTGGGGATTGTAGATTTAGTTTTGGGTTGGGGGAAAATTCAGGGAGTTCGCTTAAGGATTCTGTATCTGCTTTGTAATTTCTATCTGTAACTCTCTCAAAATATAATTATGTTGTTTTTTTTTTCCTCCAATTCATTTGAGAGCTTTACTCTGTCAGCTCTCTAAACCCATGACAGAACAATTGGCGCCCGAACAGGGACATGAACCCTGGACCCTCAGACATCAGGAAAAAAAAAAAAAATAAAAAACCAACAACACGTGTTGTGGAGAGTTTATTCTACCAGGGGAGGGATCGACCCTAACCTGGTACATATATGTACCCAAAGTTTCCTTGAGTAAAATCAACAGATTCATTATTACAGACACCACCTGCAGTTTCTTTATCAGAACAAGATCTACAAGGTGCTCGTCAGTGTTACACTTCTGCTTAATTAAGAATGTTCAGAGATATATTAAATGCATTAAAGTGGAACATGGCTTTTGCTTCACTGCTCTATCATAAAGTTTGGTTCTAACTAATCAAGGAAGACACTGGGCACCAAGATTTTCATCCTATGTGATCCAATCATAAGCCTGGTTGGATTACATATCTTGGTATTATCATATTAGGAAAGCTTTTTTTTTTTTTTTGTCAAACATGTAAGTTCCTTTCTATCTTTTAAAACTGATCTTCAACTTTTCACAGTAGCATAACCCCATGTTGGGAAACAAAACCATCCTTTAAACATGAAGTTAAGAGGTTTTCAAACAATCTCCAACCATTTCTTAGATAATCTGATTGATGATCTTAGAGGTCCTTTCCAGTCAAACAAGTGTATGCTTCTATGACTCTCTAACACAGGCTACAGAAAAATTCTATGAGACGACAGAGCTGGTTAAATAATGATAAAACCACAAAATTTCTGCTGAACTGATGTGGCGAAAATTCAATTTTTCTATCTAAACCTGTCAGAGCTCTTGAGGTATGGACTTTGACACTCAACAGAAGAAAACAGATGTGTTTAATTCATACTGAAAATTAAATTCGTGGCAGTTGCAAGGACCAGTCATCTGAAATAAAATGCAAAGCTTCCAGCATCAAAAATTAATCTGATCCAAGAGAAAAATTATCAAGAAGCATTACACCTTCTGCACATTTCAACCTACAGAATTCTCCAAAGAATATGAATGTATCTTCCTCTGAATCATCAGAGAGTTGATTTTGCTCAAGCAATTTGCTCTTTTCCTAGCTATCATTTGCACAACGCTATTTCTTCATTGCTGTTTTATGTCAAGGACTGCATTAAAACATGTGCTTTTCTATTCTGAATTTATCAAGAGGCAGAACTAGAAGTACACTTTCCCATTGTCTTTGTATAATTCCAGCTTACCAATAAGGTTTTCCATTGACTCATGGGTTGATTGGGGAATGGAGTTGTCTGTCAACTCTCTAAGAGTTATCCCAATACAATCACAGAATTGGAGGAGACAATGAAAAATCATCTAGTCCAACACCCCCGCCAGAGCAAGATCACCTAGAGCAGATTACACAGAAATGCATCCACGTGGGTTTTGAATACCTACAGAGAAGGAAACTCCTGGGCAGCCTGTTCTCAAGTAGTAACCAATTCACAGGGACTGGAAGATGCTGCTGACATCTTTAATGATGATTCCAAAATGAATACTTATTGCCACATATTAAGAAATCTTCTAGTCCTATAATATGCGGTCCTGTAATACGCTGTCCAGACAACCAAGCTGGCCACATTTCAAACAACCATTCACATGGTACTGTATTTCCCATTACTTTTCTGCCAGCTGCTGCCACAGGGCAGTTGTGGCTGTTACTCCAGTTGCTACCTGAAATAGGAGCATGAGACTTAAAACAAAGGCACAATAGAAACAGTGATCTGCAGCAGAAGTTCATTCCATCCACTCTCCCCAGATTTTCTGACGTGTCAGGAGATTCCCATTCTTCTGCTACATCTGTCTGGAGTGCAACAGAACTAGAGCTTGCCTATAGCAGCTGCAATTATTCTCCTAAGAATAACATCCGTTGTATTTTGCTGACTGAAAGGGTCTGTCCCTGGGTATTGTTGTTCACTGTTTCTCTTTATTATGTACAAAAGAATTCAGTATCACACATCGATTGGGACAGCTGGTCAGTTTTCCCCAAAGAGAAATAGATCTCATCGTATGCATACCCAGCGGTATCAGCACACATGTAGCTCAGACTTTATAGGCTGCTACATCCCACTGGATGTGGTTCAGGCAAACAGAGGGAAACAGATGCAAAGCAGGGAAAACCAGATTCCTCATTACACTGCACACATGGGTACTCAATCTGGTGGTATTCATCTTTCTGCTGGGACTTTTTCCTTCTATAATGCTTCTTAAAAGGACAAAAAAACCCTGTCTCTAAGATCGGCCCAATACACTTCAGGTCACTAGCAGTGGCTCTGTCCTCCAAGTTAGAAGACTTGCTCTCTCCTTTCCCTGTTGTGTTACCAATCCCTCTTTCCCACAGAAGGTCAGTGCCTACAGTGTGGGAACAGACTTTGCAGAAGCTCTTTTTCCTCCCTACAATGGCAACATCACCATCCTCAGTGGGATCAGAGTCACCATGAACTGCTGAAACACAGAACAAAGGACTCTGTTTAGATCCAGCCAACTCAATCAAGAAGGCTTCTGCCACAATTTCAAACTCTGGAAGCTCTTGTATGATGACTTTTGTCTGAAATTTTGCAGGAAGTAAACTCACTTCATGTGTTAAAGCACAGATATTCCATTGCATGCCAGGTATTCAGTACACAGTTTCTTCTACAGTTGCTCCCACAAGTGAGACAAAAAAAAAAAACCAAAACCACTTGACCAAGGAGTCTATCCTTCAATCCTGGGCATTAATTCTAGTTAGACAAAACATAGAGGAAAACATCTATCTACAAAAAAGAATACTGAATCCCAGAACATAAAACCAGCTGAAAATGAGACAATCCTATTATCAAAAGTTTGTATGGGGTTATAACATTTGACAGGAAGAAGAAGCTGGCTAAGTGCCAGCCATGCTGCAGGCAGGAGGTCAAGGGACTTCCCAGCACAGAATCCTCCCTAGGTGCGGAGGAATATACTTGCTGCCTCTCTCCTCTGCTGCATGCATGCTGCTGCAGGTTTTGTGAAGCTGTACCACAGAGAATTAAATGGATCAAAGGATCATTAAAGAACTACAATTAAAAAACAGCACCATACTACCTATATTATACCACTGCTGCAACTATAGCTATTACCTGTATTTTAATAATGTCAAAATTGCATTTCAACTAATCTCAGACAAAAACATGTCTCCTGCCACAGAGAACAGTTTTAAAATTCTTCATCAAGCATTAAAAAAAATAATCAGAGCAGCATGAAAGGGTCCCAAGTCAAGGAAGTAAGACAAACACTTGAAGTGACCTGTGTATTGTCCTCATGTCATGAAAGATGACTTCTCACTGACTGAAATTCAGNCAGATTGTAATATGAGAGGCTTCCATAGGATCACAGGATGTTGGGGGTTGGAAGGGACCTCTGGAAATCTTTGGTCCAACTCCCCTGCCAGAGCAGAACCATATAATCTAGTGCATGTCACACAAGAATGCATCAAGATGGGTCTTGAAAGTCTCCAGAGATTGAGACTCCATAGTCTCTCTGGGGAGCCTGTTCCAGTGCTCTGTGACCCTCACAGTAAAAAAGTTCTTCCTCATGTTGAGGCGAAACTTCCTGTGCTCTAGTTTACATCCATTGCCCCTTGTCCTAGTGAGAAGAGGCTGTCCCTTCCTTCTGGACACCCAGCCCTCATATATTTATATACATTTATTAGATCTCCTCTTCAGACTAAAAAGCTCCAGCCTTTCCTCATTAGGCATGTGTTCCAGACCCTTAGTCATCTTTGTAACCCTTCCAGTTGTTTTCAGTTTCTGGGCTTGGATTATGGTTCTTTTCCACTGGGTTGGTTGCAGGATGAGGAGGGGTGGGGCACAGGTTGCTGGCTTCTGCTGTTACTTCTGCAACAGGCTAATGTAATCGGGCATTGTACTATTTCATTTCTCTCAGGAAAGCTCTTTATCTCAACACTGAGGGTTTTCTTGGTGTGTAAATTTCCCTCACTCCTGTACTGGAGTGAAGCAAGCTGTGTTAAACCACCACAGACTATATATTTGGTGCCCCAATGTGCAGCTCAAAAGCAGCTGTCTTAACCAAGACAGTTGATTTGGGTAGCAGACAAAAGGGCTGAAATAAGAAGCAGCAAGATAATGAGAAGATTCAATTAAAGCTTGAGGCTTTTCAAGAGAGTTTTATGTAAGTTTCCTGTTTCTGTGTTGTGTTCACTATGTTAATGCATTTCCTTTCGGGGGGCAGCTGTGCCCAAGGTGCTGGCCTTTTGTATATATTTCTTCTGGTGATGTGTGTCACCTCAGGGGAATGGTTTACAGCTGTGCCATTACTGTGCTGGCCAGGTTTTGTTCAGAGCAATACCAAACTCTCCCAAGAATATCACTGAGAGTTCCGAGAGGCAGTGTTCCCCTCCAGTGGTTTGGGGAGCAAATGCAAAATCCTGACAAGCTGGTGAAACGCTTGGGAAAAGGCTGTAGTCATCCCAGAGGTTCCCGAGAGGCAGTAATCACTCTGACATGTTGGGGCCTGGCCCATGCCTATTGAGCCCTTCTCATCACTGTCCAGAGTGCTCAGGGACAAGCAAATGTTTCTGGGCCTACAGACAGATCAACAGGCATGACGGTTGCAGCAGAGAACCAGCCTGTGCCAGTACGAACTGGTGAATTACAAGGGAATTCTCCCCCAAAGAGCACTGCCCCAGTTCCCAGCGGAAAGTCACCCAAAGAAAGCAAGAGAGCTGATACTGCTGCCAATCCTCCTGAAAGGACTCCCACAGCATCTTTACAGGAGGCAAGTGATTCCAGTCAGCATTAGTCTCCAACTAGATGGAGGAGAGGGACAACTGGGTTTATTGGACTGCATGGAACCAATGGCCTGGCAAGCTGAACCCACAAGAGTACAAAGCTTTAGTAGATACATGTGCCCAATGTAATCTGATGTGATCAGACTATGAGGGGTGGAACCCATCTGTGTTTCTGGTGTGACAGGGACATCCTCTGGATGTATTGGAAGTGGAGCACTAGAATGCAAGCCACAGTTTGCTTTCACTTGGAGAGGCGAAAGGAGTCAATGAAGTCAAGTGCCCCAGGGGTGGAAATGCATTCTCTGGACTGGTCAGGAACCAATCCAGACTTTATTGGAACAGGGTAGAGCTCCAGAGCACCTGCAGTGAGAAGTCTGCATACTGCAAAGCAATCTCATTTTGAGTGAGAATGCAGTGACTGATGTATATTGTTTGATGTTGATTGCTGCTGGGCATGACAGAGATGGTATAGAATAAGGGGTAGAGAATGTCATGGGTTGAAGCTTCTGCTTATATTCAATACCACGCTGCTGTCATGCCAGATTCAAAATTAAAGTGCTGGCTGAAGCAAAGTATCATGATTCATACTGAAATATGAGAGATTTCCTGTTCTGGTTTCTGGTTTCAATTTGCAGGTTTGGGGTGTGGTTCTTTACTGCTGGATTGGCTAGGGACTAGGTTGCAGGCTTTTGCTGCCGCTTCTGCATTTCACCGCACTTTTTCTGCAAACAAGCTAAGGTAATTGTGCATTGTATTATCTCACTTTTCTCAGTAAAGCTTGTTATCTCAACCCAGAGGGTTTTTTTGGTGTATTGCTCTCCCTCACTTCTGTGTTGAGGGGGAAAGCTGGCTGTGTTAAACCACCGCAAGCTGTCAGAAGACTTGAAGACTCCCAAGCCCAGAGTTTGACTGGGGAAGAGGTGACCATCAGCGAGAGCAGTTTCTGGGGCTGCGCAGCACTACGAGTGTTTTATTTTGCATGCAAACACATTTTTCAATTCCTACAGACCTGAAAAGCTAAAAAAAACAGTGATGCGAAAGAGCTTTCTCTTTTCACTCTTCTTACTTCATGAGGAAGCCTTAGCTGTGGTGTCCCCTACAGAAGTCACCTGTTTTGCCTGCACATCTAACAGCTCAAGACACTCATTTCATCATGCATATTTATAAGATGGAAACAAAGAGTGAAAAGCTCTCTTCTCTCATTTATCTCTTTTACTTATTTGCATTCCTTACATTTCATCCTTTCCCTGGACTTTTGGTATCTTACAGCAGGAGGATATTTGATCTTTTTGATACTTTACAAAAAGCGATATTGATATTTTACAGAAAGGAAAAAAGAAGGTTGTCATACAAAGATGGGAACAGTGCAGAGAAAGGAGCCCAGAAACTACCATCCACACAGCACAGAGGCTTACATAGATCAGGCACGCACAAACACACGTTTGCACCAACATCGCCGAAATATAAACGTATCTGGGAAGGCAACAGCCAGTCAGGTGGTGACAGGTTACAGCAGGAGGAGGAAAATCTTGTCAAAAGGGCAGAAAGCATTTGCCAAGGGAGCACCAAGGTATTGCTGACACTTTCACAGGTTAGACACATGATGATGCAGCATGTAAAAAAATCACCTTCAAACTGAAAGACTCATCAATATCAAGAAAAAGTGCAGACAACAACAACAAAAAACAACTACAGACAACCCAAAACCCCAAGAAGTAAGCCCAGATTCTATATCTCTACTGTACTCTATGCAACTCTATTCTCTGTTATCCCATTCATGGGCCCAGCAAGCAGTTAGGAACATGAGTAGCCTGCCCACTGCCATAGAAACTTTTTGATGTTATAAAGCCATTTTATCATTCTCCTCTTTAATGCATTTTCACAGAAATAGCCAAAGAAAACCTCAAACTACACTTTTAAAAACAACTTCTCTGGACAGACTGCACATTTTCTACCTGACAAATATCCTGTTGAAAGGATAAGGTGCAATTTGTTTTGCTTCTTCTAGATACAATTCTTTAAAGCAAATTATTTTTGTTGAAAGGTGTATGTGAATAAACACGGCTGCATTTGGATTTCTTCAGCAATTTCACATAGCTTGCCAACAGCTGATTTGACTCAGAATATATACTTTGAAGAACAAAAGAGCAGGTATGAAGCAGTCTCACCTAGTGACAGCACATGACAGTGAATGGACAATGAACAGCACTTATTCCTAAGTCAGTATGTGAAACTATGTACAAGTCTTTATTTCCAATTTTTCCAAAGTAAACCAATTTGTCTAAAAAAGACTCCCACTTTCGTGGCTTTATCAGGGTTTGACCTGAAGCGAAGCTTTGAGTATATTCCAACTAATAAGGTTTTCAACCCCCTGAGCATTTGTATTTCACTTGAAATCATCTTTGTCAGACAAGCTCCAGCCATCATTAAAGCAGAGTGAACTGGTTGCATAAAACTTGATGTTTGGTTCCTTGTGCCACTGGTCACGACAGTGCTATAACAACTAATACACAGAAAAAAGACTTTCCCTATCTTCAGAAGATCCCACACACCCACTGTGGAACAAATTCCTACTAATTGAAAATTGTTCCATGGGAAGGGCAGAAGAAGAGGTGGAGTATTCAACTATTTTGAAAGATATTTAATTGAATTTCTTTCTTTCAATCAGCATTCAGTACCCAGACAGTAGTCCAGATGGAACGGTGCAATTTATTTTAAGGATGACACGCTGTATAGTCACATACATCTGTAGATATGGATAAAACCAAGCAAAAAAATGCCAAGCAAAACTAAATGTGAACAGAAGTATAACAGACTTCCCCAATTTTCATTGTGAAATGAAACAAACACCAAAAAAAAAAAAAAAAAAGAAGGGAACAGGTACTGAAGAGGAAAAAAATCAAATAATTAACGTGGTCATATTTTATAATTAGAAGTTTAAAGTTATACTAATAAAAAAAATAATTTTTTTTTAAAGAGGTTGAGAGAGAGAGAGGAATGATGTCCTTTTCAGCAGCGAATACGAAATTATGTATTTTGCTACCTTTTGCAATCTCCAGGAGAAAGTACTCCACGTCAAAACACTCAGACCTATGTTCCTCTGATTTCCTTATGCCGTCTTTAGTTAAAACACCAGCATATGTCACGGTGTACACAACACCAGCTGCTCCCACCTTGTAAACACGTCTCTGTGCAACCCCACAAGCAACCTGAGCTTTTCCACTGTAATTTCCTCATTTTATAATAACAATTACACCTTCTAGTGTACCAAGAGCACTTGCTAGAGGGCAGGGATGCCATCCAGAGGGACCTGGATAGGCTGGAGAGGTGGGCCCAGGCCAACCTCATGAAATTCAATAAGGCCAAGTGTAAGGTCCTGCACCTGGGTAGGCACAATCCCAAGCACAAATACAGGCTGGGTGGTGAATGGCTGGAGAGTAGCCCTGAGGAAAGGGACCTTGGAGTCTGGGTTGATGGAAAGCTCAACATGAGCCTGCAGTGTGCACATGCAGCCCAGACAGCCAACCGAGTCCTAGGCTGCATCAAGAGAAGCGTGGCCAGCAGGGCAAGGGAGGTGATTCTGCCCCTTTACTCTGCTCTCGTCAGACCCCACCTGGAGTACTGTGTGCAGTTCTGGAACCCTCAGCACAGGAAGGACATGGAAGTGTTGGAGCGGGTCCAGAGGAGGGCCACAAAGATGATCAGAGGGCTGGAGCAGCTCTCCTATGAGGACAGGCTGAGAGAGTTGGGGCTCTTCAGCCTGGAGAAGAGAAGGCTTCGAGGGGACCTGATAGTAGCCTTCCAGTATCTGAAGGGGGCCTACAGGAAGGCTGGGGAAGGATTATTTACAAGGTCCTGCAATGACAGGACAAGGGGCAATGGGTTTAAACTGGCAGATGGGAGATTTAGACTGGATGTTAGGAGGAAGTTCTTTACAGTAAGGGTGGTGAGACACTGGAACAGGTTGCCCAGGGAGGTTGTGGCTGCTCCCTCCCTGGATGTGTTCAAGGCCAGATTGGATGAGGCCTTGAGTAACCTGTACTAGTGGGAGGTGTCCCTGCCTATGGCAGGGGGGTGGAACTAGATGATCCTTGAGGTCCCTTCCAACCTTACCATTCTATGATTCTATGATTCTAAGAGCAATTAGGCCTGTTCGGATGAGTGAAATGACTCTTTTCTGTGGTCTCAACCTTGATGAGAATCCCTGCTGAATCACAGGGATTGTTCCCACATTACCTGGCCTGATTTTAACCTCAGCTTTTAACAGCTGAAAAAGAAAGGGCCCAGGATAATATATCTAACATTTCTCAAGTATGCTGCAGTTTCTGACAAAGGCTTTTTGCTTTCAAATAGCCTGCCACCAACCAAAGGTAGGCAAGACAAGACAAAAGGATTATTAATCTTCCTGAAAATAACAACATTCTATAAGAAAAATAAGTTTAGACACAATGCTCAGCCCGGTGTTACAATGACTTGCTCTCCTGCTTTGGCACACTTCTGTCTGAGCAATTCTTCATTGAAGATGTTAACTCACTTTCCCTGAAATTTGCTTTAATAAGTTGATATTTATTAGCATTTAGACCAAGAAAAGCAAAATATTTTGTATTTTATAGTGAGTTGCAAGCCACTCAATACAATTTATTATAGCACAGATTGTCTTAAGAGATACTTTCATATCAGCCCTGTATTATTCCATTGCTGAATGCAATTCAGGTACCAAATAAATAATTCCGTAAAAGCACATTATAACAGTACTTTACTGACTAGCACAATGTAGTTAGGATAGATATATAGTATCCTGCAACCCACTAACCAGAGGTTTGCAATTTACAGTCCATCAACACTGAATTACTTTCTGGACTTCAGCAAAGCCTTTGACACCATCTGCCACAAGACATTCCTGGCAAAGCTGGCAGCTCATGGCTTGGACAGATTTACTCTGATATGGGTCAAGAACTGGCTGAAGGGCCAGTCCCAGAGAGTGATGGTGAATGGCGCCACATCCAGTTGGCAACTGTCACTAGTGGTCTCCCCCAGGGATCAGTGCTGGGCCAAGTCCTGTTCAATATCTTTATTGATGATCTGGACCAGGGGATTGAGTCCAGTATCAGTAAGTTTGCAGATGACATCAAGTTAGGAGCAGGTGTTGATCTGTTGGAGGGTAGGAGGGCTCTGCAGAGGGACCTGGACAAGCTGGATGGGTGGGCAGAGGCAAATAGGATGAGATTTAAGTGCAGGGCTCTACACTTTGGCCACAACCACCCCAAGCAGTACTACAGGCTGGGGNTCCCAGAGAGTGATGGTGAATGGCGCCACATCCAGTTGGCAACTGTCACTAGTGGTCTCCCCCAGGGATCAGTGCTGGGCCAAGTCCTGTTCAATATCTTTATTGATGATCTGGACCAGGGGATTGAGTCCAGTATCAGTAAGTTTGCAGATGACATCAAGTTAGGAGCAGGTGTTTATCTGTTGGAGGGTAGGAGGGCTCTGCAGAGGGACCTGGACAAGCTGGATGGGTGGGCAGAGGCCAATGGGATGAGATTTAACAAGGCTNAATTCAAGAGAGATGTTGAAGTACTGGAACATGTCCAAAGAAGGGCAATGAAGCTGGTGAGGGGCCTGGAGCACAGCCCTGTGAGGAAAGGCTGTGGGAGCTGGGGGTGTTTAGCCTTGAAAAGAGGAGGTTCGGAGGTGACCTCATTGCTGTCTACAGCAACTAACTGAAAGGAGGTTGTAGCCAGGTGGGGGTGAATCTCTTCTCCCAGGCAACCAGCAACAGAACAAGGGGACACAGTCTCAAGTTGTGCTGGTGGAGGTCTAGGCTGGATATTAGGAGGAAGTTCTTCACCGAGAGAGTGATTGGCATTGGAATGGGCTGCCCAGGGAGGTGGTGGAATCGCTGTCCCAGGAGGTGTTCAAGAAAAGGATGAGGCACTTAGTGCCATGGTCTAGTTGATTGGCTAGGGCTGGGTGATAGGTTGGACTGGGTGATCTTGGAGGTCTTTTCCAACCTGGTTGATTCTATGACTCTATGATTCTATAATCTGTAATCTTTAGTATAAGTGTATGTGTAATAGCTTTATTTCTCACACACAGCCCTCTAGGTCAGAAGACTTTGTTTCTAGAAAAATCCCTATCACATTAAACATCCCAAGACCTTGGAATTTAAAACCAATATGCTAAATTGGCTTCATCAAATATTTAAACCTGTAACTTAATATACAATTGCCTTTCACAAGAAGTACTGATTTAAAAGCCAATGCAAAGTTGCAATCACGGAAATGCTGGGCAGATATGAGACAAAAGGAAAAAAAGATTCACAGCAAGGGCGGTGAAACGTAGGATGTCTACCTAGCAAAGCTATAAAATCTCCATCCTTGGAGAAGCACAAAACTCAAGACAGATGGGGCCCTGAGCAACTTGATCTCATTTGGAAATTATGACCCTACTTTGAGCAGGAGTTTAACCAGATGACCTCCTAAATGTTTCTTTAGTTGTACTGCAATATAGGAGATGTCCATAGGCACATATTAAGTACATCCACAGCAGATATCTGACTAGCTGCATGCTACTTTTTTATCTTACAGTAATACAAAACAGAACATGACTAAGATCACTAAACCTGAGGTATGATGGACTGCACAGTTTTGAAAAGGAAGATGCTTATCATTTGTTCAGTTTAATGATGAATCTAACACTCACTTGTTATATAACTGCAACCACTACAGGAGCATTTTCTTACCCTCAGCCCTTATGCATGTACAGCTTTTCCTGAAAGCAAAAAGTGCCAGAGAATTCATGCTGGGAAAATACCTCCTGACTACCACAGAAGTGCAGCTCTGGAATGCGTTCAGCTACCCAAAGCAGCAAGTGGGAAGAGGGAAGCAGTTTGAGAACCAAAGGTAAGGAACAGGCCACATGATCAAGTCAGGTGGCTGAGTTAAACAGCTGGATTTCAGTTTCTGTTCCCAAGATAGTTAGTACAGTTTTCAACAGAGCAGCAGAGACAGCATAGACAACACTTAGGTACATTTGGAATTGGATGTACAAGAACAAGAAGCCACATCATGTAAAGGAAACACCTGCAAGAAGATTTTGATTCAGAGAGCCACCATCTCCTGCTGAGAGGAGAGAAGCTTTTAAATAGACCATGAGTCATACCTTGATTCTATGAAAGCTTGTATCAATCATGTTGTGACATGCTCCTACCAGCTCACTCTACTTTTAAATTGGGAAGAAGAAAAAAAAACATCAGGCCAGCATTTCATTGATGGACAGTTGCCAACACCCTCAAGAGCTATTACCACCAGCCCAGTCTCTCATCTAAGCCAAGTGCTATAACCATTAATCCTCTCTACTTTCTTTCTCCCAGTCAGGTCTCCTGCTAGCCTGTTAGTCTTCTGGCTTTTTGACAAATTTCTGCTTTTGCATTCCTGGATACATTGTGTTCCAGCTTAAGATCTGTGAAGAAGCACACTCCCTATCAGGACATCAACATCCTTGGCAAGTAAGAGGTTGCTCTGAGTCTGTAGGTTCAGATCTGGACAGGCTGCATAGGATATAAATACAGAGCTTCCATGTTTTGAACCAAGGAATTTAGATTGCATGGGACTATGCAGTAGGTGGGCATCTACATCACTGTCATTAACTCTGATGAGAAAAGGCTTTGGGATTGGACAAGAGAGCCCAACTATAATCTGATAGAGGAGATTTAGCCTGTTCCCAAAGGCTGCCACAGATGCCTGCCAAAGTCTGCTTACTTGTGCAACGCAAACCAGTGCATATCTGTCTCCACTTGTAATAGGGGAACTCTAGCTATGGCAAACAGAGTAAAAGCACCTAATCATTTGCCCTGGTGGCACAAAGTTAATCAGCAAACAAAACAAACAAACAAACAAAAAAAGTTCCATTCAGGGTATCTTTTAAAAGTGGACAGAAAGGAAAGAAATTAATTCTCAATCTTCATTAAAGTTCTGAAGCCACTTTGAAAAACAAATGCTTGCTTTCGCTCAAGTGATTGTGTTATGCATGGTGCTAACTCAGAGCAAGTTCCTCCTGAACCAACACTAATTTAACTTATCTTTAAATAAGCTCCTAAAGAGTTAAATGCAAGTCAAATGTTGCATCAACAATGTGAGAAATAATGAATCCAAATATTCTTTTGTAAGTAAATCCAAACCTAAGGAAAAACTCAAATCACAGCATAGATTCTCAGATTGATGAATAGAAGGTCTCAAGCAATCTCATAAACACAGGTATATAATACTATTAAAACAAACTAAACTTAATTCAAAAACTATTTCCCATAACCTAATCTGTTAAATCTCAAAAGAGAAGAATATGTCCTCCCCAAAATATTCTACTGGTTTATAATCTGTGTAAGTTAGTACACATGAGCAGCAATTCCTCATGAATGGTATTATAATCAAACTAAATCAAATAATCACAAAGGGAGGAAAAAAATATTCAAGCAACATGATTATTGCTTAAATGGAATAAATAGAATCATAGAATCATAGAATGGTAAGGTTGGAAGGGACCTCATGGATCATCTAGTTCCAACCCCCTGCCATAGACAGG
>VWZE01005854.1:472295-486850 GCA_013396675.1 Eubucco bourcierii
CTTCTCTTCTCCAGGCTGAAGAGCCCCAACTCTCTCAGCCTGTCCTCATAGGAGAGCTGCTCCAGCCCTCTGATCATCTTTGTGGCCCTCCTCTGGACCCGCTCCAACACTTCCATGTCCTTCCTGTGCTGAGGGTTCCAGAACTGCACACAGTACTCCAGGTGGGGTCTGACGAGAGCAGAGTAAAGGGGCAGAATCCCCTCCCTTGCCCTGCTGGCCACGCTTCTCTTGATGCAGCCTAGGACTCGGTTGGCTGTCTGGGCTGCATGTGCACACTGCAGACTCATGTTGATCTTTTCATCAACCCAGACTCCAAGGTCCCTTTCCTCAGGGCTGTTCTCCAGCCATTCACCACTCAGCCTGTATTTGTGCTTGGGATTGTGCCTACCCAGGTGCAGGACCTTACACTTGGCCTTACTGAATTTCATGAGGTTGGCCTGGGCCCACCTCTCCAGCCTGTCCAGGTCCCAATGCAAGTTAGGATAAAGAGGAATTTTATTTTATCCTGATGGTCCAGCAGAAGCAACACTTTCAGAATTGCATCATTAACATGCCACTGACTGTCATTACAGTTTAGGTCCTGGGCACTTCCATTGCTTTTGTATATAAAGAAGAGCTTACCAAGAGAAGTTACTTTTCCATTTAAAGGAACTATAAGCTGTACATTAAACTATAGGTATTCCAAAAGTTGTTGTGTTGCATCTCTTCCTCCATTACTGCAATATCAAGCGTCTAACACTCATCGCATTGGACTTTATTATGATTGGAAGTTCACTGAAGAAATAAGCATCTCTAGCACTGATTTGGACACTGCCTAGCTGTAAGAAATTTATCTTGTAATGAGTTTATTACCAAACTGTGAAAACAATTCCACCAGTTAACAAGAAATAGTTTAAACTAATGACAGGTATTAAGGGTTAGTTGATGATATATATGCTTTCTCTAGGTGGTTCTCTACCATAAAAAATATTAAGTGTAAGACCTGGAAGTAACTACAATCTCCCTTCCTGAGGAACTATATTAATATTAGAACTTCAGCATCTGTTCTCAGAAATTTTTAGTGTCTTAATCCAGATAATTAGTTGGTAAAATTGTTAGAAAACAATAGATAGCAGTACATTGGGGAAGACACAAGATTTTACATCACTGACAATAAATTGACATTTAAATACCTCTTTATTGTCCCCGGAAGATCCAGACTGAATGCAATTTGATAGGAGGATGTTAAAGTGTCATCCACAGCCTTGATTATTTCCTGTAGTTCTCTCAAAGAAATGTAGCCAAGTAAAGCAGTCAGTTCACAATCCTGTGACTGAGTAAGACTATCTTGTTCTTCAATTTCTCTCCTTAGCTGTTGATCTTTTGCTTCTAATATGGCCAGTCTTCCTCGGAGGTCTTCAATTTCTTTCTGCATAGAAGAGGAATCTGAGTTTACTATAAACCCTATTAAAAGAAACTCCTTTACTCCTAGAAATACGAAGTACAAGTCTCAGAAGCAGCATGAATTAAAGCTGTCCAATTTAGCACGTTAAATGAGAAGGCATTCTTTTCCTGACACACAGAATTTCTTATGCCTCTTTGTATTTAGAAATTCTAGTGCTTCCACAGCCTGTAACATCCTATCTCCACTTTAATACCAAATTTCAACTCACCTTTTACCTTTAAAATACACAGGTATTTCCCGAATTAAAAACCTTTCCCTGAAAATCAAAAACCTCAGTTCAACCATGACAACAGAATCTTGCTATGGACTGGAAGCTGAAGTGATCAATCATTTATCTGCCTTCCCACAGAATACCCCTGCAGTAAATACTCTAGGTTTCCAACTCAGTAACAGGCTCAATCTCCAAGTAGTGAATCACTGACTCTCTGGTTAGTCCTTTTGATTATTACTATTTTAATTAAAAGCACAAAATCTCTCCCCTGACTTAAAATGACCAGAGCTTCCATCTCAGTTGCACTCGTTCTTACCAGAAGTCCAAACTCTGTGCATTAAGTTACTGATGTTTCTTGCAAAAGCATGTTGTGGTAGGCCTAAGCAGGCCAAAATAGGCTTATACATGTCCTGGCTTGCCCAGACATGTTTTTCTGCTCTCCCTCCCTCTGTTTAATAATCTGGATCCACTGAGTCTGGGGACTGTGGTCTGCCCAGACATGTTTTGAACCCTGCAGTAAACAAAGTACACACGGTTACCTTGTGAGAGGCCTGTGCTCTGCCCAAATTTGGGTAAAGCAAGCCTATGGTTTCACCTAATACGGTCAGGTTTGGCTAACTGCCATTCTGATTGGCTATTCTGCGTCCAAAGGCCTATTAGTCTCAGGCTGTATCAATATAAAGGGAGATGAGCAGGGAGAACATCATGCACTTTGCCATTACAAGGTGTGTTCTGCTATTATATGTGTGTTCCATCATTGCATCTGCTCCCTATCCATGCTTCTACTACCTTACTGCATCCTGAGCTGTGTGAGACTCCAGTGACCAGGATTAGACTTTGAATGCCTCCATGCGTTCGGTCGGCATAGCCAGCATGACACCATGCTGAGATTGCACATCACAAGACATCCTGCCTACACCTGAAAGCCTCCTGCCAGGCCGGGGAGTCCTGGAGATACACAGATCATCCAGAGAGCCAGAACCAGGTCAGAGATTGTCTGCCTCCTTTCTCCAGTACCCAGAAGCCTGGGGAAACTCCAAAGCTTCTAACGGCTACCGACAGCAACCCCACCACGAGCTTTGGGTACTGCCAGATAATGGTTTTGTGAGTAAATACTTAAAGCCTCTCGTAATCATTAATTGCCTTCTGCCATAAGCAGAAAGGAGCTCCTTGAGTCTATCTAGTGAGCAAGTGGGGTATTGACCACAAGCAGTACACTAACTGCAAAGCCTTCTCTTTCAGTTCAATTGAGTTCAATTAATGCATATATATTTACTAGTTATTTCTAGATCCTGTTATTTCCTATATATAAAGCTTACATGACTGATACAAAGAACCTATTATTATGATGAAATTGGTGATTGGGGTGGTGTGAGTTCTGAATATTTAATAAACAATTATTTTTTTTAGTCATCTTGCAGTAATTAATTACCCCTCCACTACAGAGCATGTTCCATTTTTTTCCTTGAAAAATCAACATGAAAGAGTCTGAGCTGCTGAATTAACAAATTTATTTAATATATGGTCTTTGGCTCTTTTGTCCTAGAACTTGAAATATGGGGAAAAAAATAAAAAACACCAAATGACAACCCCCAAACCCAAGCAAAACCAAAACAACCACAAACAAACAAAAAATCCAAAACAAACAAAAAAGAAAACAAAAACATAAAAACTACTTTCTAACAAAGCAGTTGAATGCCATACTGGAGAATATCATGCAATTTCTGTATTTCTTAAAGTCTCTGTGAAGCTTTGCAAATCACTATATCTCCTCCCACAGCCACAGATTGAATGCTCACCATTTTCTATGCAACAAGAGCTAACAATAGTGCTAACAGTAGACTCTTAACAGAAATCAAAGCTTATCATTCCATGCTCTGACCATATTCAGTTCAGCTAGCAATAACCACCACCAAAACAAAATACATTTTGAAATAAACATCTAGGCAATACAAAACTGGCATTAGAAAGGACCATATAACTTTTTATGGCAATTCACTTCATCCTCCATCTATAAAACAGCAATAGGAACACCTCTTCACCCAAAGAGATTTTTTACAAAGAAAAAATTAAGTGGTTTCAAATCACTTAGATATATGTTGATTAATGCAATAAAAAAAGAGCCCACTGACAAATTAATAAATCTGCATCCCAGAGAGGGTTTGAGTGGCATGCAGTGAAAGTGTTCTGGGACCAAATAGTGAGTAATGATGATAAAATGGTATTCTGAATATCTGAACAAGTACTTTCCATCTTCAACAACATATGAGAGTCAAGGATCCAGGGGAAAAAAAAAAAAAAAAAGAAAGCAAGCAGCACACTCATATAATTAAAGACTCATGAAACATACATACCATGCACAGATAACCGATTTGGCATTTCTTTACCTTTTTGAGTGTTTCAATGTGAAACCTTAATATTCTTTTAATGTTTTCAACATACATTTAAGTGAAGCTTTGTTTGATATGCTCACTTTGTCAAGAAACACTTTCAGGTTTGCTGCACTGCAGCAAGCTCCATGAGTATCACTTAAAACAAGAAGAAATAGTCCTTGCACGTTAAAAAATTGACTGTCTCCAAAATTTCAACTTATCTTAGTATCGTGCACTAGATCCATCAATTATTTTCGTCCTTTTCTGGTATGAGGTTTAGCAATAAGAGAACAGAGTGGCTCATGTTGAGGCACTGGAACAGGTTGCCCAGGGAGGTTGTGGATGCTCCCTCCCTGGATGTGTTCAAGGCCAGATTGGATGAGGCCTTGAGTAACCTGTACTAGTGGGAGGTGTCCCTGCCTATGGCAGGGGGTTGGAACTAGATGATCCTTGAGGTCCCTTCCAACCTTACTATTCTATGATTCTATGATTCTATGATTCTATGTTTCAACCCACAGGCAGTTTTCAAGGACAGAAAGGTCAGCAGGCCAAAACCATCAGTTTTATTTCTTTCGGTCTCAAATTAGGCTTTTAGTGCACATAAAGGACAATTCTGTCTCTGTGTTACTGTTTTGGGAACACTGCCAAAAAAATCTTAATAGGTCCTACTTAACACAAAGGCTGTCATATTCTGTGAAAATGTAGCCCTTACAATCACTGCAATATACAACCTACATGGGAACAAAAAGGAAGAGGAACAGAATTTGGGTTTACAAACACATTTTTAGTACCAAAACGTTTTTACAACACGAACAGATTCCAGAAGCACACAATCTGCCGTCACAGAGAGAAAGCTGTTCTGTTTGAGAAGAGTTCAGAGGCATTCTTGGGAGAATGGAAATTTTAGCCAGTAAACCAGCATTCTCTTGCATTCTTTTTCCAGAAATACCAAGAAGCCTTTAATGTGCTCTTGGTCATCTTCCAGAGACAAATAAAAAGGATTTTAAAGTCTCACCATGTAGCAGCAGATAATATCCAGCTCACTAAATATAAGTTGGAGCTCTGCTTCATGGTTTTGAGTTTGAAATCTGTTAACATAACAACTAATCAGTACTGTTGTAAACCTTCATCTTCACTTATGGGCTGGTGTTCTACATGAGGTACTGATTGCAGTAGAAACATTAGTACATTAATTTCAGATACTGTCACAGGCTCTCAAATCCCTAAAGATAAATACAAAACTGGTAAGATAGAGGGTAGAAGGAAAGTAAAGCAAGGTTGAGGGGAAAAAAAGAAAAATTCAGATCATGTGAGATTTTGGGCAGAGACAATTCTTAAGGCAAGCTGAGAGCCACCAAACAGCACAGGTCAACCTTCTCCAGAACATCAAATTCATTATAATGTTGATTGAATGCTGATAAATAGTATACTTGTATAACAATGTGTCTAATTTGTCCCTAGTGTAACTACATAGGAATAAGGATTTACCTGGAGCAAGTATAAAAACATAAGCTGGTGTGGAGTCTTAAGTATTAGTTTTCAGGTTCATATCTTGAAGTGTCTGGTGGAAGTTTAGATTATCAAAAATAGTTTTCTGGACACTGGTAATGTTGAATCACACTACGTCTCCCCTTACAGATTGATGAAATAAATCTAAATCTAAACAATACCAAAGTGATGACTTGGATTTAAAAAAAAAATAAAGTAACAAAACCAAAACATTTGCTTCATCTAAGTAAGAGATTTTAAGACAAAAACACAGAAGAGGAAGAGGGGGAAAAAAAAAAAAAAAAAAAAAAAAAAGATGACAATGTGACATCTTTGTAGGTCTAATTAACTGTGATCACCAAGGTTTAAATGCAGGTGAAGCCAAGACTTGTACTGGAAGGTAAAGTGAGATTCCTGGACAGGTAAAGAAAGATAAATTTTGCTTAAGAGTCTTGCAGATTTAAAATTGGACAGAAGCCATCTTAAAACATTTCATTTGCCAAATTACCACGTTGTGACTTTGTGTCAGTGTAAAGTTATTGTTGGCAAATGCTGGTTGCCATGTGATGATTCCTTCATCCTTATGAAATGCATCAATCATCTTTCAGAAACAAAAGCTGGTAAACCATGTATTTATAGTCAATTCCAACCAGAAATGGATGAAAGTCTTTTTTTATTCTTATAAAAACATCTCAAGATCAGTGAAATAATTAAATGACAAATTAGAACATAAAGAGCACACTTTAAAAGATAATGAGGAATGTTAAAGCACGCACACAAGCCACTGAGCCTCCCAGTTCTGCTCCTCCATAATGAGATTAGCACAACTCCTGTGGCTGCCATCTCCAATCATCACTTATATGATCAATTGGACTACAGCCAAGGCTCTAATTGCTGCACAGAAGCAAAGCCACTATTACAATTAATTTGTTTAGTTCTGTGTGACAGCTCACAAGCTTTTCCCAAACAGCCTTGGTTCTTACAGACAACTTTTCAGTCCTGTTACCTGTAAACATTTCTTTTCTTGAAAAAGTTGGTTTCGTTTTGTGGTTGAAACTTGCATCCTCTCCTGGTAAGCGGATCTCAAAAGTTTGTGTTTCATTTCATGCCAAAGTTGAGTTTCTTCATGTCTAATCCTTTGAAAATAAGGACAAAAGCTACAAATTAGCATTATTGGTGAACATCAACATCACAAAGATTAAATAAACCAGAATCTTCATGTTACCTTCAGAGCCATAATATTGTCACCAAAGTAAAGAGAACAAGAGATGATTTTTTCTTCCTTGGCATATCTTCCTTTATTATCTCTAACATTTACACTGTTTTTACAACACACTGGAGAAGGAAAAAGGAAAACTTGTATAGCTTCAGGCTTCCCTCAGCTTTTTCATATTTCAGAAATATACCCATCATTGCCTTGAAAGAGACAAAACTAAAGCATGTAATTTCTATCAATACAGAGAAGATTCTCTCTTAGACAGAAGTCTAGAAACTTGCCAAAGTCATTTTTGCAGCTTCTGTCAGCTTTTGGAGACTACATTAGAGATCATCTGGAGTGTATGCTCTACAATGCCAACTATTTCTCTCTTGCACAGCGAATTCTTTCAAAATTGCAGTCAGTGGGATTCCTCACAGTGGTTGGTATAACCCTCAACTGTAAATCTTTGCATGATTGGACCCCAAGGCAGTCAGTCATTAAATGACAAGTCTACGATCAGCCTCTCAAAATGCACCTGCAAACAATACAAAACTATATTGTTTTGCTTTTTCCTGCATAAGGGCATGCAAGCTTGCAAGGCCAAGAGTGTTTCTGTGTTCATGTCTAGAGACAAGTGTGTGCATTTTCATATAAACGGTACAGATGCATTTCAGTATCTTGTTTTAAAATGTACTCTGTCTGAAACAAAGAACATTTTTGAAGTGTAACTTCCCATCGCAATCTTGCAAAGCAAATTCGTCCATGACACATACAAAACATGCATCAAAAGTCTAGTTTAAGTATGATTAACTACACCATTACCATCTCCATGCACAGCTGCTTAACAAGTGTGCAGAACAAAGAGTTCCTGTTTGTTCTGCATCACCATCAGAACACGTGTGCTTTACTCTCTACATAGACTGTAGACTATGTAGACTGCAGAAGAATGTACTGAAAAAAACCAAAACACTGAAACAAATACCATTAATACTTAACCAAGATAGGCATAATGACAGTGTAACTATATTTTTTGTAATAACAAAATTGATCAAAAAGACACTCATAATATGAAGTGCTAGGCCATTACTGTGTATTTACCTTACAATCACCATAGACTTCCATGGCTCCAGCAGACCACACTTCCCAGCAGCTCTGAAGCCACATTTAGTAAGAGCTGTATCTTTCCAACAGCTTCATGCAATACAAATCTGAGTGGCTAGTCAAAAGTTAGTAAACACTCCATGATAAAAACAGGTTAGTTGGGGCTCTTCAACCTGGAGAAGACAAGGAGACCTTGTAGTGGTCTTCCAGTATCTGAAGGGAGCCTACAGGAGGGCTGGGGAGGGACTATTTACAAGGTCCTGTAATGACAGGATGAGGGATAATGGGTATAAACCGGAGGAGGAGAGATCTATACTAGATGTTAGGAAGAAGTTCTTCACAGTGAGGGTGGTGAAACACCGGAACAGGTTGGCCAGGGAGGTTGTGGATGCTCCCTCCCTGGAGGTGTTCAAGGCCAGATGGATGAGGCCTTGAGCAACCTGTTCTTGGGGGAGGTGTCCCTGCCTATGGCAGGGGGTTGGAACTAGATGATCCTTGAGGTCCCTTCCAACCTAAACCATTCTATGATTCTATTCTCAGAACCTCTTTGGAAATCCCATTTGTATCCACCTACCTGGTACTGAAGAAGCAGAAACAAGATCTCTCTGATCTCACTAAACCTGGTGTCTATGTTTAGCCCATATCTGAGCCTAAACTACAGCAGTTACTCTGTCACCTAATAACCCCTCCCTGGCACAGAAGGAGGATTAAGAAAAAGGGTGAAAATCCACAGGTTGAAATGAAAACAAATTGAATGAAATAGCCAAACTGATACCAAGGTATGTAATGTCATATTCAGCTTGGCAGTGGTACAGCAGTCAGGACATACAGGAATACAGTCCTCAAGAGCTGAAGGAAGAGGATGATGAAGGAGATCCTGAGCGGGAGCCTCCCCTCTCCACAGCAGACTTCCTCCTTTATAGTGAGTGTGATACTCATGGTATGGGGTATACCTGTGAGACACCTCAACCCAGCTGTCCTGTCTGGCTGACTCAGAACTGCTAATGGCCCATGTCTGGCCTCTGATTCTGTCCCAGAATAACCAGGACATCTGGGTGATTTCATTAACATGGTATTGTCCCTAAGCTCAACATAACAAAACCTAGCTCCTACCACCTGCCTCCAATATCCTGTGAATGCATTCACCTAAAACCTCATCTCATAATTTAGTCATGTAAAACAAAACCAAGGTGTGAACTTCAGTCTCATGTATTAAATGAGTAAGCTGCCGTATGCCCTTTTAATTTAAAAACTTCCTTATTTGCAACGCTACCAGACTGACTTAACTACAGCAAAACTGCTAAAATTTGGTCTTCTGGGGTTAGTCTAATCCTGTATCTAATTTTCAATGTGAAAAAAAAAAATAAATCTTGGATGTATTTTTTCCCAGTTCAAAATTAAATAAAAACTGAAGGACACAAATTTTCCTAAAATAAGTGTTCACGTTTTCCATCATGTACTATATAAAAACAGTTGGAACAGAAAAATGTTAAACATCCCTGTTGAAGACAAAGGGTACATTTCCAGCATCAAGACTACAAAGTGGTGTGAAAAGCTACAAGAAACAAGGGAGGGGGGGAAAAGGAAAAAAAGGTGGCACAACAGCGGTCAAACTCAAGCTCAAAGGAGTGCACAAGACAGAAAACTCAACAGAGTATTTAACAGACCCTGAAGAACAGCACTGCTATCAGACCTGTGCAAGGAGAACAGTTACAGATAAAATCATCTGAAGAACAAGAACACTTTCATAAATGTAAATATTTTATATATAAAAATTGTAGAAAAAAAATCCAAGCAGACTGTGTATTTCAAAGATGCTTTAGTGAGTCAGTTTCTATGACACCAGAGACAACACTACCCCTAAAGCCAGTCATCACTGCAAATTAATGCATAGCATACACGTCTTAATGACAAAATACAGAACTTTGTATCCTAATCTCTAAGGAACCAGGTTCTTACAGCCTCAGAAAGTAGAAGAAAGCAGCTCTGAGTGACTGCAGTTTGCTTTAAACCTGCCTTATTACTAAAGAAGCTAAAAATACCCTTAAAAGTCTCACATTTTGCAGTAAATTTTTACTGATTTTAGCTAATTATCAAAAATTACAACCAAGCAGAGCACACTGCAACCTTTATATATACAAGATTTCAAAAAACAAAGGTTTTTTCTTTTTTTATTTATGTTACTGCATTTGAGAATAGTTTCCAATACCTATGAAAAATCCTCTTCCTTCTAATAATGGTAACCAGTAGCATAACTGAAAAAAAGACTTAGAAATAGAGACAATTTTTGCTTCCTAAGCTAACTACCTCCCTTGGGTCATCCAGCACATCTCACATTCTGCTGGTCTTTGAAGTTGTTATCCCTTCAAGAGAAGGTTGAGAATTTATTTTTGTGGCTTTGTACAGTGCTGAGCACATTACTGCCACCTAACAAGTGATGAATAAAAGCGAGTTCCCAAAGACAGATAGATAGATAAAAGAATCTGCTTCTACTTTATATTTAAATATTTTTTTCATTGCTTGATAAGGAGAATCAAAACTAACTCCATGGGGAACAGCAGCTCAAGCTGTCCTGCTGTTGCATGCTCAAGCCACCATGTCAAGGATCCAACTCATTCCCACTCAACACCAGAAAAGAGAGTTCCGTTTAATTCGCCAATTCACAATGATCAGTGTTTTTCAGGGCAACTCTGAAAGAATTGTAGAAAGAACAAAAAGGGGGGCATTTTCACAAACAAGCTTCATATTGATATGTTAGGAGGTCCTTAAAACTCTTTATTAAAATCATTCATAGATTGTATTCTGTATTTTGATAAAATAGAAGTATCATTTCACGTAATAGAGAATCAATAAACTTACCGACAGTCGGTAGCCCACTGCAAGGCTGCTTGAGTTTGTGTAACAAACCTATCCAAAAAACTGCTAATTGAGGGATGCCTTGAAGGAAGCTGAAATTTAAAAGATTTTCTCTCTTTTTCCAGTTCTTCCAGTTTCTGTCTAAGTTTATCAGCTATAAATTAAAAACAAAACCAAAACAAAACAAACAGTTACTCAATAGCAAAATAATATTTTGTTTTACCCCAAGAAGAAAAAAAGGTTGGTAATCAGGATCCAAAGCTACTTTCTTCTACGAGAAGCACAAGGGTGTAGGTTGCACAGAACTTTCATGGAGTTTTAATTTGGTAAGGTTCCAAAGAATTGCCTCAAAAGTTATCACCTGTGCTCTTTTCCTAGAGTAACCCCTTTGAATTAAATTCTAAGAAAGATTCTACTCTTCACTGCTCCTGTTTTAAAACAACTTTAGATGGCAGTTATACATCCCTCCCTGGAGGTGTTCAAGGCCAGATTGGATGAGGTCTTGAGTAACCTGTACTAGTGGGATGTGTCCCTGCCTATGGCAGGGGGTTGGAACTAGATGATCCTTGAGGTCCCTTCCAACCTTACCATTCTATGATTCTATGATTTAAATTCTGCTATTTTAAAATAAAATTGCATTGTTAGCCAGCCAAGAAATAGCATATATGATACTTTATCTTAGCAATATTTCAGCAGAAAATGCACACACAATTAGAGCAGATAAACAATTATCTTATTCCAGGTTTTCCTGAACTATGCTTATTTTAGAAAATATATACTTTCAGTTTCAAATAAAAATGGATGTTAGGACAGTGCTTTAACCCTACTGTAATTACCAATTTCTTAAACACTTCTCTATATAAGCTAGTTCTTTGTTTTCTTTCCCAGCAATGGAACATAGTTCCAATTGGAAATTATTATTTCTAGTATCTATATTCTCTATAGTGCCAGTATACTAGCAACAAATCACACAGACAAGCCTGGCTGGTCCAAGCCAGAACACCTTTGATGATACATCAAAGAATTTTGAGAGTTTTGAGCTAGTCCACAAATGGAAAACCTTTACAGTTCAGTACTTCCCCCATGACCTCATTGCCTACAATTTTGCATAATTAGCATTTCTTCCCTTTAATACAAGGTGTTACTATTAGAATAATATCCATCTGTGCATGCTTTTTACAGATTTATTTTCTTTCTCTGTCCTCAAAGGAGTTTTAAGAAGAGGGATTGCTTACATTTTCTGGTTTAGCAAAATGATCCGTTTTTACAATAATCTGTCACTACTATTGATCTCCCTTCTGCTTCCGTGCCGATGGGGTGGAATAAAGACACTTAACATACTGAGGCTGTATTTTCTCCCTGGACCGGTAGACTGCTCCGGTGCAGTTAAATTCATCTTGTTAATACTAGGGTGCAAAACGCTGTCAGAAGACACCCAAGCTACTGCAGTGTTGAGGCCTTTCCCCAACAAGCGCAAGTACACATGTGCATGCTCTTCCTGCACAGAAGAAACACCTGTTTAGCAGAGATGAGCCACATCTGCTAGGCATTTCTCAGGGACCACAGCTGAAGAGATTCATCCTATCCTATCACAAGGAAACTGTAATTTGGGGCCAGACAAGACTCCCAAGTCCACACTTTGATGAGGAAAAAAAAACAGCACTTGCATTTTGCATGGAAATTCAAACATAGCCATCAAAAATATCACTTGTTACAAAGAGAAAAGCAAGGGTTGGATTGTGACCAATGAATCCCACAATGTGTAGAAACACCTCCATTTACTCGAACCATTCACCACTGGGCTTCCTGTGTTAGCCAGGCGGGAGTTGTAGCAACTCACTACAGCCATGTTCTTTGACATAATTATGCTCGCAATGTGTTTGTGTTCAGTTCGTTCTTCATTCTACTCTGGCCCATCCTGGCCCCAGAAACAGGCTATTTTGGGAAGAAAAACAGATGAGGGGATCCACATGCCAATTAATTTTCTCTCTCATTAATTCTTGGCTGCATCCTGCTTTATATATTCTAGTCCACACAGTATTCAATTAGTTTGTACTAACAGACACTTCTAAATAATTTGTTCCACTGGTATTTTATAAGTACTATTGTTGGCCATATCCTCTTCTTACATCTCACCACTAAATGTTTTTTCATTCTTTCAGTATTGTGGTTAGGGTTTCCATCTCAACAGACTCTAGTGACACCAAGACAAACAGCAAAGCTTCTAGGCTTGTCTCCTAGAAAGAAGACCCCTTGGTTTGACCTGACTGATCTCTTGAGTGCGTGGAGAGACCAAGGCACCTTATTGCCAGCCACAGAGCAGGGAGCCACACAAAGGCTCATCTTAGTCCAGCTTTCAGCACTGCAGTTCAAGAGAGATCCTGATCAAGCAGAAATAATGAAAATGTTCTGCAGTCTAGCAAATAGAACATGTGAACAAGAGGGCAACAAGCAGGATTCCTCAATCTAGTGGAGATAAAAAAACAAGGGGAGTAAATTCCAGTACTATTGCATACCAGGAAGTTGAAAAACAGAGTGATGATACCATGTTTTTCACCTCTCCTCAGAATATGAGCACAATGTAACAAATCCGAGTGGCAGCAAAAGAGGTGAGAAAAATACATTAGATATAGTAAAGTACAAAAACTAGTTGCTTGGGACAGACAGGAAATCACTACTGTTGGTTTTCAGGCCAAACATGTCTCAGGAATAGCTCTGGTATAGTTTTTAAGGGTGAGACCAGCAAAATCAAATGTGATTTTTCTGAGATCACTTCCCACAAGACTTTCTAGGACTTTTCAGACAAAAAGCAGATACAAAAGGCCTTTGCTATTCCTAAGTCATCTGACTCAAGTACGCCACTTTTTAACCTTCATTTTAGTCTTTTAAGCAGATTATTCCATTACAGAACCCCAGAGCTCACCAATGGACTAAAACATCGGAAGAAACCACAGGCACTTAGATCATACACAAAGGCTTAATGCTTCATTGCTTTATTCCACACTCAGACTCAAAATAAACCATTTAGCATGTAGTTTACATAAAAAAACCAATCCCTTAGTTTGACAAAGTTCTTAAACGAATCAACTTTAACTTATTTATTCAATATATATTGTTTTACAGACCAGCATTTAGAATAAGGCTTTTACCAGCCTTTTATTTCAGTGTAGCTAGCTATAGCTAGGTTGTTGCCTTCCAGCAATAACTTGTGTGGATACCCTAAAGGAAGCTTCCACGTCAGTGCAAACAGCAGAAGTTAACTCTCAAATTATCCAATTTGTTACTGCCTGGTGCACTTCAGGCATCCTACTCAATTTAAAACCAACCTAGAGTACAGGCCTAGAAGATGCTGACTAACTGTTCTTAATTAAACAGACAACAATCAGAATTGCACTGTCTTCAAATATCATGTTTGATAATAGCTTTGAGCAAAGGAAGCAATTTCCATCATTTTTAATTGACCATGTGAGAACATCTGGCTTCCTCTCTACTTTTTTACTTATTCCAATATTGGGTTTATTCCTTCAAAGACAAGGTTCACTTTGTCAGAGGTTTGGTTTTTTTTTTCCTTTAATTATTTATATTAGTCACCACGGCAAGGGTAGAACCTTATTTGCTACATACTGCTATTTATACTTATTTATGTTTGTTCTTTGCCAATAGGTGGGAATCATAGAATGGTAAGGTTGGAAGGGACCTCAAGGATCATCTAGTTCCAACCCCCTGCCATAGGCAGGGACACCTCCCACTAGTACAGGTTACTCAAGGCCTCATCCAACCTGGCCTTGAACACATCCAGGGAGGTTGTGGAGCACAGAATCACCCAACGTGATCTTTGATCACGTTGGGTGATTCTGTGCTCCACAACCTCCCTGGGCAACCTGT
>VWZE01005854.1:498981-513292 GCA_013396675.1 Eubucco bourcierii
CTGTACTAGTGGGAGGTGTCCCTGCCTATGGCAGGGGGTTGGAACTAGATGATCCTTGAGGTCCCTTCCAACCTTACCATTCTATGATTCTAAGTAAAACAGCAAGTAAGAGTTGTTTGATTTTCCCATAGGGAGCTCACAAAACTGTTCCCCTACTCTGTATTGGAAAGAATGACATGTAAAAGGAATTAACATACAAAATCCCATGAACATAGGTATATTTTCCTTATTACTTGCTCCCATATGACTCTCAAAGACACTGAATGCTAACCAAAACTTGCAAATATTAAGCACAGAGTTAGAAAGAGTTAGTTTCATGTATAATCAAGACAGCCCATGTCGAAAAAAGTGACTTTTATTAGCCTAGGTTTCTTTGTGCATGTGCCTACATTTTCACACACACAGAGGAACAAAGAAAAACGTCCCAAAACCTAAACAAACAGTAGAAGCATACACAGGTTATACAGCATCATTTCATGGAAAGGGTTCTGCCCATGGGTGTGCCAGGTGGCTTCAAGTCACATTCTGTGTATTCACTCATAAGCACAGGATCTCAGATGAATAACCTCATTTCCTTCAGCTTCTAGGTGCTCTGTCTGTAAAAATGTAGATAGTAACAATTGCTCCAGAGGGGCCTCATTAGGCTTAATTAACACCTGTGTGAAACCTACAGATAAAAGGATTGCTGTAATTACAAAATCTGAACTGCTTCTTGCATAAGAAATTTTGTATTATTGCTTTCATAATTTGACCTTTTCTTAAAAGTCATTGCCCTTTTGTTCCTTTACCGGACTCTGCTCCCCATAAAAGACTGCTACCTCCTGGAGTCATCTCTTAATTTTTTAGATTTCAAAAGCAGATAAAGCCCAGCCTCTGCTTCCTGTTTGAACAACAACAAAAAAAAAAATCTCGGAGTAGTTTGGGGGGAGGTTGTTGCTGTTGGTTTACTTTTCTCTCTCTCTTTTTTTCTTTTTTTCTTCTCTTTTTTTTTTTTTTTTTTTTTTCAGGGGGTGGATTAAAAAAAAAAAAAAAAAAAGTCCCCACATCTTCCTCCCTTTCACACTCACTTTATTCACTTTTTTTCCATTATAATCATCTTATCCTGGCTCTGTGGCTGTTCCCATTGCCCAGCACAGAGCACTGGGAAGCACTGCAGGCTTAAGAATTACCCCTTAGGCACACAAGGTAGCAGGGAGGGCTTCACAGGAAGATGTCAGAGCAGGTCAGTGTGGAGAAGACCAAGAATCTCTTTAGGCAAGTTCCACACCCATATAACTGCACTCGAGTCCCCATTCAGTGAAGCAGTTACAAATGAGACAACAAAGACCACTAAGCAGTCAGAGGCTTGACCAGACTATGTTTACACAGGAACAGCAGAGCTCAACCAACAAGAGTCACTGCAAAGAAGCCTGCTCTCCTCCAGCCCCTATATCCACAGATGAACCTCTTGTATGTCCAACCTGAGTGAAGTACAGCAGTGCCCATACACCTTCACTGGTTCTCCAAGCTTCAAACAATAATACTTTAGAATTCTAACCATAGGCTTAGGGCCTTCTTTCAGCCTAACACCATGAAGTTTTACTGTACCCAGCCGCCTCTCCACCTGCACATCAGAGCCTCATCAGGCTGGAATTTAGAGGTGCTAGACCCCTATCTGTGCTGAGAGCCAGGTGAGTATCAGAGCCAGGAGGAAACAGGACAAAGAAGCAGAATGGGACTTAACATGTTGCAGCTAATCAGGCACAGTTTCTTCATCCAGCTCTGCATAAGAACTTTCTGTGTCTCCTGAATGCACATGAAATAAATGCATTAAAGCCTACTATCTTCTGTAGCATGCATTAACTACAAATTAAAACGCTGCAAGAAATAAATTTTTAATTAGCATATGGCTTCACAACAACTAATCCCCCTGAATTACAATTAAATTACATTGCTACTGGAGTGAAACTTGCTATGTATTTAACTCCATAACAGTACACCCACCTGGTTTACCATATAGCAAAATAAACATTTCTATTCAGCCCCACACTTTGACTCTGTCCAGTAGCATTCCCTTCTATTCAAATTGTTTGAGCAGACTTTGAAATAACAAATAAGGACTACATGAATGTCTCTAAATAGCAATCTTTATAAACACTTTTCCCCCCCATCCAAATACCTCCTGAAAATGCAACAGAATACAGCTGAGTTGCTTTCCTTTCCCCACACCCATTCAGCTTCTTTTTACTTCACCTCAACTGGACAGTTTGAGAAGAACTGTGGTAAAATATGTAGATCAGACAGATGGTATTTGCTGCTCTTTTATCAGCCCTGCTGCTCAATAGTTTCAGAAAGTCATGATAATTCATTACTTGCCTAGTCTCAGATCCTATGTTCTGTTATCCATCTTATCCAGTTTTCAGGTGGAATAATTTTTATTTACAGGAAGTATCAGAACCTTCATCCAGGGCAGAAAGAGATACTGGATTATTACAAGACATTTGACATAATTGACTTTCATTCTTTGCATTTAAATTTCTCCTCAAAATCACAATCCTCTCCCTGCTTTACTTCAGCAGAGAAAAGTAGCTGACCTCTGTACCTTCCAGTTGGAGCAGTGGGGCAGGGACGGCCTGACCCTCCTTTATGCTTTTCTTCTTTACGCTATCTACCCTCACCCTAGCACAAGCTCATAGGTCCCCATTCTTCCTTGTTGTCAGAACTTCTCTCTTCCCAGAATTATACCTGGCCATTATTTATTAATTATTTATTAAATTTGTAATTAGCAACCAAAGATTGTAATATATATATACACACACACATATATATATGTATATATACATGCACACACACACACACACAAAGAAGAGACATAATCATTTAGAGAAGTGTATATATACACACACACATATCCTCCCACCCTCTTGGCAGGTGTCTTCCTTGTCAAATACTGAAAACTTTATCTGACTTTTATTCCTGTTCTTTTTATGGACAGAGGTGTTATGACAAAAAGTAAGGTTAAAATACAGAAAATCATGTTTGTTTGATTACAGAAAAACAAAGAGAGGGGAAAAGAGTTAAACCAATATGAAATATAACCAACTGAGGACTATTTTGCTAGAAACTCAGTTAATTAGTGTTCAGACTGCACTTCAGGTAGCAGTCATTCATCACTAAGAAACACTCTGCTTAGAAAATTTTGCATCTTTCATCATATTATTTACTAGAGGCTCTGCATTTCAACAAATACTTTCTACCAAACAATAAGCTCCTGTCAAATTAGTGTTCCATCAAACCTGTCAGTTGCAACTCATTTGCTGGTACAGGACAAGCTGGCACATTGTAGAAAGGTCAAGTGGAAAAATTTCCCTTCCACTACGTCAATGTCAAACTGGTAAAGGTCATGCCACACAACAATTGCTACTACAGAAAATAACTTTGTTACCATCTACGATTTAAATCATTCAGGTTTTTTTTCCCCAAGATATCTTTATCCCAAGTCATTCTATGATTCTATATGACAAACTGACATTACAGTCATTATCTTGCAGCCTACACAGTCTAATGAGAACAAGTTAACCTACAGGTTCTACAGCTTTCACAACTATATCAATTATAATATACAAAATTACACAAGGACAACTTTTCCATAAAAACATGAAAATTAAAATGTCAGCAATTACTGGTAGCAACACCTTACAACTCTGAAGCTCCAAATATGACAGAAGCTCAAAGGACTTTACAAGTATTTAATTAAAACTCTGAAGACTTTGGTATGGCAAGTTGATAATATCCCCATTTTACAGACAGCTTATCTGAAGCAGAGTGAAGTAGCTTGCCTACAGTTCAAATAGCAAGAAGCATATATGATCACATAGTCTAACATAACAATAATAAAAAGAAAATCTGCTGTACTTTTCTTTCTTTTACCTTCCTATTCCTGTAAAATAATTTATTCTCTCTCATCAAACCTTTCATCTAGTTCTCCATAAAGTAGCGCTCTGTCACTTGGAACATCACAGCGTGTTGTAAAATGTAAAATTAACATGTACAAATACATGAGTTAGCATTAGGCCACTCTAACACTGAAACTGAAATTCTAAGGATAAGCAAGCAACAACCTGATTTACACTGATGTGTTATCCTTTTCACACAAGGAAGTCTGGGTTGTGTTTCACAATGAGGGAAGAGAAAGGAAAAGAAGAGGATCACAGAATCACAAAATTAACTAGGTTGGAAAAGACCTTTGAGGTCATGGAATCCAGTCTAAACTTGCCTCGTCTCACTGTATCAATCCAAGAGAGATTTACAGATAACTCTGTGTACTCTCAGTTTCCGTTATTAATGAAAGATTAAAAATTGAACTCTAGTGCATAAAATTCAGATCCTGTATCACCAAGACAAGTTTGGAAGAAATGTTGCAGTTGCTGGGAAGAGTAGTATAAAGATTTTACACACTAGACTCTAAAAAGAAACCAAGCAAACCAAAGCAAATCACATACACACACAAAAAATACACCCAAAAAAACTAGAAACAAAACATCAAGGACCTGCTCCACCATAATGTGTAAGCAGTGCTCTGATAGTAAGGCACTGGGATGCTAGATCAGTTGCAGTGCTGCTTAGGTCTTACTAAATTCAGCCACAACAACCCCATGCAGAGCTACAGGTTGGGGTCGGAGTGGCTGGAGAGCAGCCAAACAGAAAGGGATCTGGGGGTGCTGATTGACACCCGCCTGAACGTGAGCCAGCAGTGTGCCCAGGTGGCCAAGAAGGCCAATGGCATCCTGGTCTGCATCAGGAATAGTGTGGCCAGCAGAAGCAGGGAGGTGATTCTCCCCCTGTACTCTGCACTGGTTAGGTCACACCTTGAGTACTGTGTCCAGTTCTGGGACCCTCAATTGAAGAAGGACATTGAGGTGCTTGAGTGTATCCAGAGAAGGGCAACGAGGCTAGTGAGAGGCCTCGAGCACAAGGCCTATGAAGAGAGGCTAAGAGAGCTGGGATTGTTTAGCCTGGAGAAGAGGAGGCTCAGGGGGGACCTTCTTGCTGTCTACAACTACCTGAAGGGTGGATGTAGCCAGGGGGAGGTTACCTTCTTCTCTCAGGCAACCAACACCAGAACAAGAGGACACAGTCTCAGGCTGTGCCAGGGGAAGTTTAGGCTGGAGGTGAGGAGAAAGTTCTTGACTGAGAGAGTCATTGGCTACTGGAATGGGCTGCCCAGTTTGGTGGTGGAGTCACCATCCTTGGAGGTGTTCAAGGCGGGTTTGGACGTGGCACTTGGTGCTATGGTCTAGTCTTGAGGACTGTGGTAATGGGTTGGACTTGATGATCTTTGAGGTCTCTTCCAACCTTGGTGATACCGTGAAATTTCCTAGATGGCAGCTGAAACTAAAAACTGTGTGCATTCTATGCAAGTTTTAGATTAAATTAAGAAGAAACAACTTTTTGTTAAAGAAACAAAAAGTTAGAGACAGCTGCAACTCTGTCCCTAAGATACAGAATAAATTAAATACAATAAAATAAAATAAAAACTCCCCATCTCCAGAATGAGGCTAACGAAAATCACAATCAACACTAAAACCAGAATGAGGCCATCCTATAAATAAGTACTGCAAGAGATACAGTACAGATATCTCAAGTCACACACCTCTCTTTCAAAGCATTATTGCTCCATTTAAAAAAAACCCAAAAAAATCTGCCATAGCATGGTACCATATAGCTCCTTTCACAGGTTTTCACTTCAACAGGGAAAAGGAGGCTGGGAGCTAGCCAAGGGACATGGTGGCATTCATCACAGACCTCTTTAATACCACTTCAGCTGCCACATGCAAGAATGGGAGTGACGTTTGTTTTATCCTCTGGCACATTTCCTAAGTGTGTCAAATTCAACTAGTTATTCAAAGATGCTCAATAACAACACTATCAAGACCTTCAAAAGCCATACTGGTTTCTTCAGTGACAAGCACTGTGAATGATGGCAGCACTGCAATTTTAGATTGCAAGCAGCTGCAGTAAAAAGTACATTCAGAAGAAAATAAAACTAGTTTCCATGAGTTTTCTTTTCTAGATGTTTAGTAATGACAAATGCTTGGTGAATGCCCCTTGAGATGAGGATGCTTTAACCTTAACTGCATTAACACACTCATTCTGGAGAATGTTATGTATGTTTGGTTTTATCTTTTTTTAAGCTTCATCAAATGGATGCATTCTTGTGTACATAAAATCTGGCCAGTCATCTCCTACCTGAAGTGAAGAGGAAAAAGCTTAAAAATTCATAATCTAAAGAATTTGATATGCACTGAAGTCTGTGGGATTCTCAGGTGCACAGACTAGCTACAGGTTGGAGTGGTTATATAAACCTAAGCTGCAGGGGAATAAAAGGAGGGGGTGGGTTTTTCCCTTGTTTTGGTTGGTTAGTTGGGTTTATAAAGAACTGAAAATTATAGATGATATTTATACCCTTCCGAGCACAATTCAACACCACATTAAGTACATACAACAAAATATGGGTATCTTACACCAGCAGAAGAAATAAAGAGGCTTGAAGTGACAAGAACTGCCAGACTAGATCAGATTAAGGTCTCTCCAGCACAGAATCCTGCCTGGAGCAGTGACAATTGAGTATTTCAGCATTTCAAAGGATGGGGAGAAAGGTTTACAAGGGCAGCCTGCCAGCCACTGGAATACTGCAATATGCTTTTGGAGCCAGGAAACCCTACAGATCTCTTCAGCAGGCTCCCAGCACTACCACACTGCCATACCTTATACTTAATGTAATTATGTTATGATTAACATTAATAAAGAAACTCTTAAACAAAATCCTATTGTGCTAAGTTTTGAAAGTCTTTTACAGAAATGCTTTTTAAAAGATATTTAAGCCAAAGGTGCAATCAGGTATGACAGGCAATGCCTCAAATATATACAAGAGAAAAATTTTTAAAAAAAAAAATGCAACAAAGAATTTGCATAAAGTTTAAAAAAAAACTAATAGTCTGAATGTTATGCTCTCAGAAAACTCCTATAGAATATTTTCCTCTCTACAACTGCCTTGTCTCCTACATTATAGCCCTGTTACTGAGTTTCACTGATGATCAAAAGGGGTTTTTTTTATTATTTTCAAACAAATTATGCAGAAATTCTCCCTGATGTTGCAAAATTTGCACTGTCATCATTATAACTTATTCTCACCTTCTTCCTCCAGTTCTATCAGATAAGAGAACTGAAATTAGCAGCCCCAAAAAAAATTAGAAATAAAATCTTTTACAAGTAGCAAAAATATGGTGTGTCCAACTCAGATATTACTGGTCATTCCATCCAATCTCACAAATCTTCTTTTGGGAGCCAAACAAACCATTATTTGTCCTTATACTTCAACTAACTCTTTAAATCACTTATTTTCTGAGGAAAGGAGTAACATTCAGATAGTAAGATATCCTCTAGCACTTCTCCTCCTTTCCTAGTGTGCCTTTATTTTCTTCACATACAAACAAGACTTTGGCTTATTTACCTAAATCAATGAACGATGAGCTCTAGCTGTGAAACAAGTACAGTCTTCTCATATTTTGGCAAAAAGGATTGGAATGGGATTAAAATCTTGATGGTGACTGGCCATAAGGCTTTCATCAAGGCAGAGTGTGACATTCATCCAGTGTGGTTAGAGCAAGGGGCAATTCTGGCTGAACCCCAGAGGTGCAGGCTGCCAGCCCACCTGCAGTCACATCAGGACTATGGAAGCTATCAGACCACCAGCAGCTTTAGCTTCAAGCAGTGACATGGAAAGAAAAAAAACAATAAAGATGCATGAGCTTCAGGAGTCAGGTCCTCCCAGCTCAGTACAGCTGCTCCACTCCCAATATTAAAGCTAGACTAAGAATTTCCTGGAGATACTGGGCCCAGGAAGAGTGACAGCACAGGTCTAACAGAAACAGAAAAGGAGGGAGGAAAGAAAGGAACTGCAATGCAAAGAATTAAAAAGGTGCAAACGTTGCCTGCTACAGTAGAAAGTATGGTAGAAAGCACCAAAAAAATGACAACTCCAAGCAGTAGGCAGAGACATTTCAAAGAAAATACTCCAGGTTTAGTGGTCAGGCTAAGAAATAACAGAAAACAGCAAAGGAGCTAAAAGAGAAGTAAACTATATGAGGCCAAACATTTAATACATCCTTCACCATGTCTTGGGGGAGAAAAAACACAGTGAAAAGTGTGAGATTCAATGTAAATATTATATTAAAACAAACAAACAAAAATACCAAACAAATAAACAAAAAACCCAAGCCCCTGTTCTTCCAAAATGAGAAGTTCTGACAATACAAAAGACGGAAGGTATAGCTAAAGAGCAAGCCAAAATTAAAATCCTGGTTTATCATCCTCAAAAGAGCAGGGTAGCAAAGAATGAGTTTAACCCAGCCTCTTCCTGTTACATCTTCCTGCCTGAATTTTTCTCCTACCATCACACACAGAAGCCAGAAGCCTCAAGCCTCAGAAAGGGACAGGGAACTTTGTTAGGAGCCACGAATGGCCTCAAAGAATCCAGCTGAAACCTTTTACAGCCAATAGAAAAACACCACACACCATTGCCACCCAAATCCTTGTTACCAGTTTCTACAGGGAACAGATTGAAACTCCCAGCATCTAATTTTGTCGCAAGTAAAGATACTGTGAGGCTCCCTTCCATACTAAAGAGCAGAGTGGCTTGACCTCCAGCTCCTTTCATTCATGCACTATTGTTCCTCAGGCTCCTAGTAGGCTACTGTAAATAAAGGAATGGAGAGAATGCATCACCTGCTAAGCTTTCTAAGGTCAATATCTTTCTAGTCTGATGAAAATAAACTCATTGAGGGAAAGTGAAAAGGAACATGCACCTTGTTATCACACCCCTAACCTTAACTTCAGACTACAGGAAGGCATCTGAATGACTGTATAAAATTGAAACCTGCATCCCTGAAGACAGTTACAACCACAGAAATGCCGCATAGCAGAGGGTTGAAAATATTCACTGCCACACCTAGGAGACCACAATTAGCAGCTGAGGAACAAGGTCAAGTCCTGCTCACCAGGTGGCAAGAAGAAACAGCAGTAGCACAAGCTTAAAAAGCCTTCTGGCTGAATAAATACATAGGAAGCACACAGATGAGGAGGAATCTGTAACTCAGGAAGAGAGAGAAAAGACACTTACCAAGTATCTTCCTAAAAACCAAAGTGGAGGGGAGAAAAGTTAATGCTAGAAGATATCCTAATGTTGTGAAATGAGGGCATGGGAACAGAGGACATCAGAGTGGGAGACCCGGGAAAGGAATCTTCATTCCTTACAGCCACTACTGTTTTTCATATTGTACTGCGCATGCAGAATGCACTTTTCAGGCACAGCTCCTATGACTGAAAGACTGGAAATCTTAATTTTGAAAAAGTAATATGCTGGGGCTAAATTTGAAGTCAGAGGCCTGGCAACTCCTCATGACCAAAGATAAGGTGGTAAAGAAATACGTTTGTTAGCCTTTTCACCATAAAGGAACCTGAAGTGATGCATTTCTGAATGAGCAAGTGCAATAGCTCAGAGTACAGAATCCACCCAGGGATAGCAGTTTGACAGAACCATATTTCCCACTGGGGATACCTTGGTAATTAACACTCCCTTTTTCAACACGATCATTCTCAAAGACTTCAGTAGCAAGCAGCTGCTTACACTTGGAAGTAGCTGGGCAATAAGGAAGGAAGAGGCCATTTAAATATTGACTGGAAAACAAGCATAGTAAGAGCATCACCTGCACAAAGACCATGCACAGGCAGTACAACATTGAATACATCATAATCATAGAATAGTAAGGTTGGAAGGGACCTCATAGATCATCTAGTTCCAACCCCCTGCCATAGGCAAGGACACCTCACACTAGTACAATTCACTCAAGGCCCCATTCAACCTGGCCTTGAACAGCCACAACCTCCTTGGGCAACCTGTTCCAGTGTCTCACCACCCTCACTGTAAAGAGCTTCCTCCTAACATCCAGTCTAAATCTCCCCTCTGCCAGTTTAAACCCATTGCCCCTTGTCCTGTCATTACAAGACCTTGTCAATAGTCCCTCCACAGCCTTCCTGCAGGCCCCCTTCAGATACTGGAAAGCTACTATCAGGTCTCCTCGAAGCCTTCTCTTCTCCATGTTGAAGAGCCCCAACTCTTGTAGCCTGTCATCATAGGAGAGCTGCTCCAGCCCTCTGATCATCTTTGTGGCCCTCCTCTAGACCCATTCCAACACTTCCATGTCCTTCCTGTGCTGGGGGCTCCAGAACTGCTAAACATATCCTAAATCTACAGGAGATTGTTTTTTTCAAACAAGTATTCAAAGGCAAATTGGTCTCCTCACTGATAGGAGGAAGCAGGATAGTCATGAGAGTTGGCAATGATGAAATAGTTATTCAACTTTCTGAACTTACCCAGAGCTCCCAAGAACATTCTCTGATTAGAAATAAGTACTGCCATAGCTCTGTCATAGCCTTCAAAAGAAATCTGCAGCAGTTAGTTAATCTTAGCTGAGCAGAGTATTAACGTCAAGGAAGAACCAGGCTCTGTATCTTTTTTCTGCGAGTTGGTTTGGACTGTTGCTCCTAAGCCCACTTTGCATAGAAGTAGTGATTGGTATTTTTTGCCACCTTTAGCTGGCCCCGCTATCTTCTGTCTACATACTTGGGAGCCACAATTATAGGTTTGTGCACTATACATCACTTCAAAACAGAGCTCCAACTGTCAAGAGTCAATTGGCCTGCAGATGAGAATTGGGGGGAAAAAATGGAAAAAAACCCCTAAACTAGTATTTCACACTGCTTTCTTGATTTTTTCCAAACGTATATATAGCCTCTCCAGTTGCCAACCAGGGCTATATAAATGCTCTTTTCTTTCCCAACATACTTCAAAATATTCTGCACTGCAGATAACATTTAGCAGTATTTCTTTTAGGTAGGCATTGCAGATATTAGGAACAATTTGTGCTGTTGCATTACATCACAGATAAATCTAAACTATTAAAAATGGATTTGTATCATTTTAGGTAGAAATACAGCATATCTTTGTAGTGGATGGGGGAAAAGAAATTAAGATGACATTAAAAAGCATGAGAAATAAAACGTTCCTTAGAACTAATAGGTATCAGCTGTAAGTAGGCATACCTACCTGAAAAAGCAATCATCCAAATGATGACTCTTTAGATCTTCCTACAGACAAATATGAACCCTGCAGACATCTGCTTTATGACAGGATCACAGCCTGCTAGGGGTTGGAAGAGACCTCCATGGATCATCAAGTTGAACCCCCTTGCCAGAGCAGGACCACAGAATCTATTACAGGTCACACAGAAACATATCCAGACAGGTCTTGAAAGTCTCCAGAGAAGGAGACTCCACAACTTCTCTGGAGAGTCTGTTCCAGTGCTCCGTGACCCTTACAGTAAAGAAGTTCCAACTCGTGTTAAAGTGGAACTTCCTGTGCTGTAGTTTTTACCCATTACCCCTCATCCTATCACAGGGCACAAATGAGAAGAGTCTGTCCCTCCCTTTTGACACTCAGCTGTCATATATTTATAAACATTGATTAGATCCCCTCTTAATCTTCTCTTCACCAGACCAAAAAGCCTCAGGTGCCTCAGCCTCTCTTCATAGGGCAGTGCTCCAGCTCCTTAATCATCTTTCTAGCATTCTGTTGGGAGTCTTTTGAGATGATCTCTGTCCCTCCTGAACTGGGAAGCCCAAAACTGAACACAATACTCCAGGCGAGGTCTCACCAGGGCAGAGTAGAGGGAGAGGAGAACCTCCCTTGATCTGCTGGACATACTCTTTTTAATGCACCCCAGGATCCCATTGGCCTTCTTGGCCACAAGGGCACATTGCTGTCCCATGGATAGCTTGTTGTTCATCAGAACTCCCAGGTCCTTCTCAACAGGGCTGCTTTCCAGCAGATCACCTCCCAGCCTGTACTGGTGCAGTTTATTGTTCCTTCCCAGGTGCAGGACTCTGCACTTATCCTTGTTGAACCTCATTAAGTTCCTCTGTGCCGAGCTCTCCAGTCTGTCCAAGTCTCACTGAATGGCCACACAGCCTCCAGGTGTCTCAGCCAAGCCTCCCAGTTTGGTATCATCAGCAAACTTGTTGAGCAGACTCTCTCTCTCTGTCCCCTCATCAATGTCACTGATTAAGATGTTGAACAGGACCACACCCAGCACTGATCCCTGAGGGACTCCACCAGTTACAGCAGTCCAGCTGGACGTGGCACCACTGATCACCACACTTTGCACTCTATTGTGTAACCAGTTCCTAATCCATCTCAATGTCTGCTCTTCTACCTCACACTTCTTGAGCTTGCTCACAAGGGTGTTAGGGGAGACAGTGTCAACAGCCTTGCTAAGGCTAACATTCGGTGCTCTCCCTGCATCTACCTATTTGATTACAGCACCATAGAATGCTATCAGATTAGCAAAGCATGATTTCCCCTTGGTAAATCCATGATGACTACTCCTGATAACTTTCTTTTCTTCCAAATGCCTAGAGATGATCTCCAGAATGAGCTGCTCCATCAGTTTTCCAGGGATGGAGATGAAGAATTTAAAAAAAAAAAAAAAAACAACAACAACCAAACAACCAAACACATCTATCTTGGCCAAGACTACCTCAGCTTCTAAAACCACTGGTGCTGCAGTGTGGAATGTACAAAAGCCACCAACCTGACCACATCTGTTATAGAAAGAATAACTCAGGTAAATGCAGAGAACATCAAGCAGCACACAGAACTTGAAAGTGGGGAACTCTGAGCACAAAACAGAAATAAAGAAAAGGCTGTGTCATAGGAAATGAAGATTTGAGATAGTTTTTAGAAGAAAGGAAGGTAAGTTTCTCCAAAAATCTAATTTTCCTTCCCTCCTAACTTCTGAAATAAGAATTGATTCTGTAGGCAACTATTCAGTTAATTAGCAGTTGCTTGTAACAGCATTCACTTTCAACGACAATTAGTGGCACTTTGTAAGAAAGTTTCTATTAAGCAATTGTACCCTGTAAAATTACAGCAGTGAAAAAAGGGCTTCTAGTCAAATTAAAGCAGGGTTAGTATGCGAGGCAGACGTGACCTTTAACAGGAGATGCAATGCTATTCCTTACACACAAGGGAGGCAAGGAAATGCAGCTGATGCACAGTCCCTATAGGAGCATACATAGAAGTACAAGAAACCTCTTGCCACAGGCTTGCTGAAGTCAAAGTTTGCTTCCTTAAAGGTACAATCCAGGGGATGGCTGACCAGCAGAACCAGACCTGCTGTGTTATACCCGCAAAACTACTCCAGCTACATGATCTATGCCTCCTAGAGCCATTCCATAACTGAGCTCTGGCTTGAATAGAAACAGATTTTTTTTTTTCCCCTCATCTAATCAGAAGCAGCATTTCACAGGATGCAACGAAGGAACAAAACAAAGCTTCATTTCATGTTTTTGGACATAATGAATAAACTGTTTTCCTACATTCAACAAATAAGCATGCCAAAAGAAAAGTAAATCAGCCAAATACAGCTCAGCTGCCTTCCTGCCTACACTGTTTCTGAGTGATTCATGTGTGTTGAGACTGTCAAGGTATGAACCACAGACATGCAGCCTTGTCATCTTCTCCATCCTCGATTTAAAAGGAAAGGGTTTTACCTTCACCCCCTCCTCAGGAGAAGTAATAGCAAATATATCATTTTACTGAGCATGTGAGGCTGGCCCTAACTATTCAGACTGAATGAGTCAGTCAGTACAATACCTATAGGTATAGAATATAAGTATCTCGAAAGAGAAAGGCCTCTCGTATACAATAACAGGCAGGTTCAACAACAAGCAAAGCGGCACATAAATGAAAACAATTAAGGCACAAATTCTGTGCCTGGCATGGGGAATGAAGATGATTTGTTCCTCTTCTTATTTTGAGCTGCATAATTGTTTATTAAAATATCCAAAATAAGCCATTTAAATGAAATAGCAGCATCCTGTGCAGTCTTGATTACAACCCCTGAGAGTTACAGGTGGAGAAAAAAGTACCTCAGACAGGAAATCAAAAGTGCACAAAACTCAGACTTACCCACAACCTGACATGAACATACTTGGCAAAATAATTAGTATCAGAAAGCTACTCCAGTAGCAGTGCTAGTGCAGGCATAGTGCTTCGAAACAGAATCAAATTTTAATTCTGGAATAATTCTACTTTGGATTGTTAGGGTTTTTTTCTCCAAAAATATTTTTCATGGTTTCTCCTCCTCAGCATCTTCAGCACTTCTTTCCCTGAAAGTACTTGTAATTTTATAGTAACTTATCCAACTTTTTT
>VWZE01005854.1:522756-541152 GCA_013396675.1 Eubucco bourcierii
GGGAAAAAGGGGGGGGGGAGGGGAAGCTTACTAGAAATAGTAATTTAAACAAGAGAAGGATTTTTTCCAGTTTAAACTGGAAAAACAACAACAACAAAAAAAACCACTAAAACAAATCCCACAAAAAAAACTCCAAAAAACAAACAAACCCACCCCACACAAAACCACCAAACCAACACATTTGGAAAGACCAAACAACTATACATCTCACCAGGACTTTGGGGTTAATGCATAATTCAGCATTTGCAAGGACAACCATTAGAAGTGTCCAAGACCTCCTTCTGAATGCCAATTTACAAATCACTTTTTCAATTCAGGCATTTTTGCCCCATTATTTTCTCTTTCTGTAGTTGCCTTAATACAAATAGCCATTTCAAGTGCGCCACAGCACCTCTGCTAGTGTAAATGTACAAGATGCTAAACTGCTTCACAGTGTTTCCTTCCCTACACTTACGACTATGCAAAATGAGGCTTCAACTTCCACATGGAACAGGGTTCTCTCTCTGTTGTCTTGCATATCCTGAGGCATGGAGGGGACAATTGGTGCGAAGAGATTTCAAAAGGCACAAGCCAAGAGCAAATAAGTGAAAACAGATGCATACTTTTTTCTGAAGAGCACATAGTTCAGAAGTCCATGGCATGTCACCAATTCATACAGCTCAAGCTACAAGCCCAAAACCACTAAAATAACTGAGAGGATCACATGACGTTAAATATATCTAAAACATTAATTCTCACTGCCAAGGTAGGATAAGTTTGCATGACAAGCACGAATATTTCCATATTCTACCTGCCATATTGACCTAGTCAACAACGTTCACTAAATAAGCCTGTGAATATAATGTGATTGCACAGGAGGCTATTGTTCTGTATCAGCTGCAAGCAATCAATCTATACACTCACACACATGCACACGAGAATTTAAAAAATAAACTAATTAATTAATTCATAGAATGGTAAGGTTGGAAGGGACCTCAAGGATCATCTAGTTCCAACTCCCTGCCACAGGCAGGGACACCTCCCACTAGTACAGCTCACTCAAGGCCTTGTCCAACCTGGCCTTGAACACCTCCAGGGAGGGAGCAGCCACAACCTCCCTGGGCAACCTGTTCCAGTGCCTCCTCCTCATAGGAGAGCTGCTCCAGCCCTCTGAGTATCTTTGTGGCCCTCCTCTGGACCCGCTCCAACACTTCCATGTCCTTCCTGTGCTGAGGGTTCCAAAACTGCACACAGTACTCCAGGTGGAGTCTGACAAGAGCAGAGTAAAGGGGCAGAATCCCCTCCCTTGCCCTGATGGCCACACTGCTCTTGATGCAGTCCAGAACTCGGCTGCTGTCTGAGCTGCACGCGCACACTGCAGGCTCATGTTGAGCTTTTCACCAACCCGGACCCCAAGGATCTATTCCTCAGGGCTGCTCTCCAGCCATTCACCACCCAGCCTGTATTTGTGCTTGGGAATGTGCCTACCCAGGTGCAGGACCTTACATTTGCCCCTGTTGAATTTCATGAGGTTGGCCTGGGCCCACCTCTCCAGCCTGTCCAGGTCCCTCTGGGTGGCATCCCTGCCCTCTAGCAAGTCGACTGTGCCACACAGCTTATTAATTAATAATCTGTAGTTCTACAGAAGACTTTCTGAGCAACAAGATGGCATGTGAACCTCTAGCAGAGTTCAGCAGTTCTGATACTTAACAACCAATCCATTTGGTTCTTGCAACATCAGGCAATGTTGAGGAACTCATAGCAAAGACCAGGAAAAGGAGTTTTAACAGTTTGGGCAACACACTTGTAATGAGTAAAATGCACTTGCTTTCACTGTAAGCACAACTCCCAAAGAGACAAAAATATGCTTTTTTGGGGTTTTTACTTCCTTTATTCCGCAGTGTGTTTAACCTTGGAGCTGTCAAGTTCCATCATGAATAATGAGCCATGACAATGCTCCAAGTGTTCCTTGGAGAACAGACCAATTTTTACTATATTCTACACAACGCGAAGCCCTGTTATCATATTCCCACGGTACTGTACTTGTTTTGGAAATATACAGTAATGTGGCCATCAAGAGGAGACCACTAGTAAATGCAGAAAAAAAAAAAAATATGCTGTTTTCTGATATTTCATCACCTACAAACACAGAACAAGCAATAAAACATCTAACAGTCCTAATGGTTCCCATAAAAATTAAACCAGGACTGAGATTTGTTTCACTGAATATGCATTTCACACAAACACTTCACAACTGAGGAAATCTGCATTTGAAACACCTCACGGCAGCTACAGTATGAAAAGAAAGCAGCATCATGTTCAGCGACTTACAGCACATAATTATGATCATGGAAGTTTTGGAGTAGGTCCAGAGGAGGGCCACAAGGATGATCAGAGGGCTGGAGCAGCTCTTCTGTGAGGACAGGTTGAGAGAGTTGGGGCTCTTCAGCCTGGAGAAGAGAAGGCTTCGAGGGGACCTGATAGTAGCCTTCCAGTATTTGAAAGGGGCCTACAGGAAGGCTGGGGAGGGATTATTTACAAGGTCTTGCAATGACTGGACAAGGGGCAATGGGTTTAAACTGGTAGAGGGGAGATTTAGACTGGATGTTAGGAGGAAGTTCTTTACAGTGAGGGTGGCAAGGCACTGAAACAGGTTGCCCAGGGAGGTCGTGGATGCTCCCTCCCTGGAGGTGTTCAAGGTCAGGTTGGAGGAGGCCTTGAGTGAGCTGTACTAGTGGGAGGTGTCCTTGCCTATGGCAGAGGGTTGGAACTAGATGATTCTTGAGGTCCCTTCCAACCTTACCATTCTATGATTGTGGGACAGGAAGGCAGCCTGTGCCCCAAGCAGCCTGCAAATCTCTCAGAACAAATCAACCCTTTTCCCTCAAAGACATAGCACTGCCATAAAGCACAGGAATAAACTGCATTTGCTTGAACAACTGAATGTAGCTCCTCTGCACCAACACCCTAACCATGCCAATGTGGGTCTAGGAAGGTGTAGTATAAACGAACAGGCAATTGCAAAAGCTGTTTCTGCTATGCACCTCCCAAGCTCAAGGGGAGAAAGAATACAGAGCAAACAGATCCATCTAAACAAAGTAAAAAACTAAGTAGAAACAAGATGAAGATTTAAAAAGGCATTTACTTCTCTTCTAAATGACAACAGAGGATTGTGGTTCCACATATTTCTCAAAGTAAAAAAAAAAAAAACCACACTACCTGTTTGAGAATCAGATGCTAATTCATTAACATAAGCCTGGAAAACACACATGATCTCTAACAGATCCAAGCAGCAAGCAGCTGTTCTGTTTCTGCAAAGGGAAGAAATTAATCTATCCTATTCCTGATGTGTTTGTGACAAGGTATTTATTCATGGCTTAGTAATGGGAAAACCTTGCCTTCATTTCTGTGCCATTTCCTGCCCTCATTGCCACAATGGAAAACAGGGCATCACTTTCCCATCTTTGTAGGTGTACAACTTTATTCACACTTCAATACTTAAAAACTATGGGAACTTTCAAAAAGCTCTAGAGAGCAGGAAAGCAGCAACATCAGTTCCTTAAGCTGCTGTCTGTAGTGTCAGAAATCAGAAACCAGTCCTGAGCACTTCTGAGGGATTTTAAGTGCTAATATATCTCCATCCCACTGAACTGCTGTTAAAAATAATGCCTCTTCCTGCAACACTGGATGGCTATCAGAGAGTAGAAGTCAGAAAATCAGAGTTCTTGTCTATGGTTGAATTTGGAGAAGAGCCTCTACTACTGAAGTGATAACATAGTTACAACGATACCTTTTTTGACAATTCAGTTTTCCCTTCAGGCATATAGCAACCCACCCTCCTCCTCCACCTCCTCTCTTTCCGCTCTTCTCTCCTCTTCCACATACAGGACACTTTGCAGCTACTCGCATCATACTGGATCTCCCTTTTCCCTACAGCACTCCCAAATCATCAAGACCATCCTACCACCATAAACAGCACTGCCACAATCTCCAGGTCAAAACAGTTCTGCTCTTAACAGAGTACCTCTCCATACTCAAAAAAAGTCCCCCACATTATAGGGACAGTAATTTTCTTTGTAGCATTATAGTTAAAATATCCTCAGTACTTCACATATACTGTGTCAGTTTCTCCCACTCCCTGATAATACATTTCCATTTATGGCCCACATCACAGCTCTGCACATTTAGCAATTCTGTTCCCTGCTAGCAGTATCTGGCAATAAGATCTCTTTTAAAGAGGCTAATTACAGATTTCAGTTGAGTAGAAAGTGGTACTGGGTCAATCTGTAAGCTCTTTAATAAGTTTTCAGACTTCATGCCAGGCAAGATTTCATTTTCTACCAGGAACGGGGATGTAGCTCTAAAAGCAAAGGTGGAAAGCTTGTCACTGCAAAATGAGCAGAGAAGGCCACACCTCTAATTCTTCTTGCAGAACTACATCTTCTCCTTGAGAAACTTACCCTGGAGATACACTGTCAGTGTTTCACAAAAGAAAAACCTAAAGAAGCTAGTTCCAACACCATGAAAATAACAAAAATTACTCATAAACCACCCCCCCGACACTTGTATCAGAAAAGAAACAAAGAGCAGTATAGCAGAAAGTGGGTCAAGGAATCAAAAATTAGGAATTGATACAATTAAGGATGAAAGGCCATGTGCATGCATGGAACATGGTATTTTCTGAGAAAGTTTCTATGGAGTTCCAGTTTTCAAAGGCGAAGTATTTCAAGTACTTAAGTAGCAAGTCCCATACAGGGACAAATGTCTTCTACCTATATATGCCTGATTTAGAACAGAAAACAGAAATCCAAGCTCCTCCCCATCTTTGTGCTGCCGCTGCTTTTGCTCTCTGTAAGCTATGCCCACCGCTCCTGGTGGAATCACCTTTCAGATAGACCATTTTTCTGAGGGGAATTAATGCAAGACTCTGCAAACTGCCCTCTGTGCTACCTGCCTGATAACAAGAGTGGAAACTGAAAAGAGTAATTGATTAAATGATAGTTGATAGAAAGATGGTCCTGTTTTGAAGATAAAAGACTAACAACCATGAAAACTACACAAGAGTTCTCTGTGCAAGGTTAGACAAGTCATCATCTTCCACTGGTGACAATGATTACGTGGTATAACATGCAGATGTCATATCTGATACATTACAATACTGCTGTTGGGAGTGGCTGACTGCCTACATGTCATAAGTTCAGCTGAACCTGCTGATGAGCATTCAGTACCATGGTGATATCAGGCCAGCTTTAAAATCTAAGTGTTGGCTGGAGCAAAGTATCACAGAGCTTGTAGTTGGGATTGTAACATGAGAGGTTTCTTCCTTCTGGTTGCTGCTTCTGGTTTCCAGTGTGGTGTGTTGTTTTTTTCTGCAGGACTATATGTGGGTTTGGAGGATGGAAGAGACATTTTATGGTTTGGTTCTCCTGCTGCTGCTACCTTTGCTTTTCTGCAACGCAAGCTCAGGTAATTGTAAACTGCATTATCCCACTAAACTCTTCTTATCTCAAAGCCATAGGAGGTATTTTTTTGTGTTACTTTCGCTTCCTTGTCTGAGGAGGGGGCTTGCTTGTTTGAGTGGCCCATCTTAAACCAGGACCAGAATCCCAGCTGGAATCTGTGGGAACCACACATATTTAGTACACAGCTGCCAGGAAGTCTCCAACTGGGAACTCAACCCACAGGCACTTAAAGAAGAGTTATGAGTGTTACTCATGTAAAGCATACACATCAATAATATCTATTTGACAGAGATTAAATCCATGAGTATCTACAGTATCCTCAGCTTTTAACATACCTAAAGGTTTTCCCCACTGGGAGATGCCACACTAAAAGAACGACATGACAGCAGTAGATTTTTTTTCTTAGATATAGGCAAGCCTTTAAGAGGCAAAGAGAACCATGCTTGTAACAGGGCTACACACCTACTCTCTAGTCACTATTGAAAAACACATTTTAGTTATCATGAGAGACAGCTTTGGGGCAGGGAAACAGAGTCATGCTACAACTGCAAAGCTTCACACAAATTTTGAAAGGCTATCCACAAGTCTGACCACTTCCCAACCTCTAAATGCTAAGAATAAAAAAGTGGCAGAAAAAAGAATTATCCTTTCCCAAGCTTACTCTCCAAAGTATCTACACAGATTTTACCTAAACATTTGTAGACCTTCCCATCTGAAGATAGATCTAGCAGGAAGAATTTAATCTAGAACCTGAAGGCTACCAAAATATGAGTACCTGAACATAGACTACCATAACAGGAAACAGTAAAAACCTCAAGATGTGTGTTAGAGATGCTGTCATTACTAAAGTGTGCGCACACAAAGCTTTTCAGAGGTGCCAAGACATTTGAAAGAAAAAGCACTACTCAAATGCAGACATTTGCCAGCAGCTGTATCACCCCATAATCTCTAGCTGGTTTTGATTTAACTTAAAGGCCATCATGTTAATCCCACAGGACATTATCATCCACTTTTATAATAGCTGCTGACCTGATTTCTGTGTTTGAGCCCTGCTGTAGTGTCATGACTAAATGTGGCAAGCAACAAATCACAGTCAGTAGCTAGTGCCTGTCCTTTCTCCTTTCAAGCTTTCATTCATTTCTACATTTTTTTTTAAGTCATGCTGCTTCAAAACAGCTGATCCAGATGGTGGATATTTGGATTTCAACCTTCCCACATGGTGATGTGGCTCAAGAAAATAAAAACTGTTGCTACCTGCTGTTGACCTACTTCTTTGTTTAATTTGTTTCCTACCATATAACAGAATAAATAATACAGTTCATCGAATCAGTCTTCCACACTTACCCACCACTATGTATATATAAAATTAATCGAGGAAGGAGGGAGAAGGGGGAAAAAAAATTAGCATGACCCAGTGGGGGGTAGGAGAGAGTAATTCTCACCTCTATCATAGTCATCTTCCTCTATTGCTTTTTCCTGAAGTCTCTGAAGGTGTGAGATCGAGGATATTATCTAAACAAAGATTAAAAAGAAAGGGGAAAGAAGTTAATTATGAAGAATCATAACACTGTTTTAGTTTGAAAATACCTGTAAGATTAGGAACACCACTTGTGACTGGCTGGCAACTAGATTTACTCCATTCACCACCACTCTTTGGGCCTGGTTATCCTGTCCCTCATGAATCTATGCTGACTGGGCCTCATCACTTGCTTGCGCTGCACATGGCACATAATGGCACTCAAGGTGAACTGCTCCATGACTTTTCCTGGCAACAAGGTCAGACTGACAGGTTTGTAGTCTCCCAGGTCCTCCATTCAGCCCTTCTTGTAGATGGACATCACACTTGCTAATCTACAGTCAGCTGTGATCTCCCCACTTAGTCAGGGCTGCTGACAAATGATGGAAAGTGGCTTGATAAGCACTTCTGCCAGTTCCCTGGGTACCCTTGAGTGTATGTCTTCCAGCCCCAAAGACTTATGTATGTCTAAGTGGTGCATCAGGTCACTGAGCATCTCTTCTTGGATTACAGGTCTTCATTCTGCTTTCCATCCCCATATTCCACCTTAGGAGGATGGGTGCCTAGAAAACAACTGGTCTTACTACTAAAGACTGAGGCAAAGAAGGCATTGAGTACCTCAGCCTTTTCTCATCCTTGACCACAATGTTCTCCCCTGCGTCCAACAAAGGACAGAGATTCTCTTTAGTCCTCTTTCTATCAACAATATTTGCAGAAGCATTTCATATTCTTTTTAGCAGATGAAGGCGAATTACTTTCCAGTTGGGTTTTGACCCTTCTAATTTTCCCCCTACAAAGTCTCAGGACAATCTTGTAGTCCTCCCAGATGGCCTGCCCATTCTTTCAATGACCATAAACTCTCCTTTTCTTTTTAAGTTGCAATCAAACCTCTCTATTTAGCCATGTGAGCGTTCTTCCACAATGGTTCTCATCTTTTGGTGCATGAGGATGGCCTGTTCTCATGCTTTTAAGACTTACCCTTGACCAGTGTTCAGCCCTCCTGGACTCCTTGGCCCTTCAGGACCAAAGGACTCTCTCCACCAGTCTCCAAAACAGGTCAAAGCCTGCCCACCAGAAGTGGTAGTTCTGCTGACCTCTTTAATTCAGCAACTGAGAACACTGTCATTTTGTCATTGCTGTGCCCAAGACAGCCCCCAACCATTACATCTCCCACAGGTTCTTCTCTGTTCACAAACAACAGTCCGGTAGGGCACCTTCCCTAATAGGTTCCATCACCAGCTGTGTCAGGAATTTTTCCACTCACTCTACGAACCTCCAGGACTGTTCCCTCTCTGTTGTGTTGTATTTTGAGCACCCATCAGGGAAGGTGAAGTCCCCCATGAGAACAAGGACTTGTGGACCATGAGACTTCTCCTAGATGCCTAGAGAATATTTTGTCTGTCTCTTCATACTGGTTAGGTATCTGTAACACTCCCACCAGGGTACTGCTTTGTTGGCTTCCCTCAATCCTTGCCCATAAACACTCAATTGTAACATCACCATCATCAACTCCAGTACAATCAAAACACATCTCACTGCATTTCTATGATGGTTACTGTATCATAATTATTCTGGTAGACAATGGCTTCCAGTTCCTCCTGTTTGTTTCTCATGCTGCATGCATTACTGTAAATTATACTTTAGTTAGTCTAAAGGTCTTGCACCTCTTTGTAGTGAGAACTCCCAGTTCCTGACTGGCTGTTCTCAGGCACTCCTGTGCTGTCCTCAGGGTTACTTCTAGCCAGCCCAGTTTTGTGCCCTTCCCCTTCAAATCTAGTTTAAGGCTCTTTCAAATAAGCCCTCCTAGCTAGCTCCTCAGATAGGATCCCTATCCCCTTCTGAGACAGTGTATCTCACCTGTTGCCACATTACCTGGTGTCCTGTAAATCAACCCATGATTAAAGAAGAACCCAAAGTCCTGCGTGAGACACCAGACTTGGAGCCAGGCACTGATCTCCTGGCTCTTTCTGTTTAATCCTTCATCATGCCCCGTGACTCGGGAGATAGAGGAGAACACTGTTTGTGCTCCTAATCCCTTAACCAGTTGTTCAAAAACCCTGAAGTCTCTCATAATTGCCCTTGGACTTCTTGTCCTTACTTCATCATTGCATATCTGAAAGGTCAGCAGTGGGGAAAAAAAATTACACCATTAACCTCTACATTATATGCATGTAACGAATTTCTACATCACTAGAATGCCCCAATTTTCAGAGTTAAACCCAAGACTTGTTATGCAGACAGACCTATTTGGAACTGCAGCTACTTGAGTCAAGCATGGCCTTAGTCCAAATACATACAGAGAACAAACAATAATATATTTTGAAAAGTCAAAGGCATCTTGTGATCATAGAATCTTTTTCTCATTTTGAATAAAGTAAGGATAATTAAAGGATTCTATTAACATGACATGTGCTTCTGATCACATCGTACTCAGTAGTGGGTTACTGAGTTCATTCTAACACTTTTTTGTCTATATGAGCTTTGCAGAGAACAAGTCCAGAACTTCCATATGAAAACCACATTTTCTTCTCCAAGTGAAAAGAACAAAACAGCATGAATATTTTGTAACAGGTATACTCATGGTGTGGCACAGAAAACTGTTTGTACACAGTCAATGAAGTTTCATTAAAACATAATTTAGGGTCATCTACATGATGCTGACTTTTACATTTTCTGAAATGTTTACACTGCAAATGTTAGATGGGGTAAAGAAAGCAAAACACCAAGAATACCTGTACCACATACAGAGAGCCCTTTCACATCCAAAAAGAAACTCTTACCATAATAAAAGTTTAGTTTCAGAATTTATTGCTTATCTTTGTTAAAATTAAGGGTCTGGACCAAAATTCTACATTTATTACCAATCTGTAAGGTTAGGTGTGCATTCAAATGCTACTATAAGTTTTTACTCCTAGAAGAATTTGTTGGGAAAGTAGGCAGCTCTCTCCTCGTTGTCATGCCAGCCACAGTTTAACACAGATACAGTTAAAACAGTGAAAAAGTCTTTGCTTCTTATTAAATTTATACATGACCTGTAGCAAGCAAACCATTATCAACATGGACAAAGGCAAGTCTGGAAAAAGTAGCAGCATAGATTCTCACAGCCTGAAAGAAATGCTTGGGAAAGCATTTTCCAAGACAAGAAAATCCATACCTTAGACATTCTGCATCTACAAAAAAGATTTTGCTCCTCTGTTGAAACTCTTTCATATTTAAATCTCTATGTTTAAACTCTAAATCGCATAGAGAAAAATAGGTACAGGCAGTCAGCAACTTAATAGAAACACTCAGTTATGACGACTACACAGTCAACACATAAATTAGACAAGACATTTAAATTAATGGTATTCCTTCTAAGTATGGTCTGTGAAAATTCACTAGTCAGAAAAGAACTGTAAAAAATAAAGCGAGAAAATAATTTTAAAATACTTAATTAACAACATACTATGCCTCAGAAGGGAAACAAACAAACAAAACCACCACACAAAACCCTTCCAAACAATGACAGAAAACTACCAATGCCTCACCCCCCTTCCCCAACACTGTATATACTCCCTTTTCTTCAAAGCTTTCCTTTGTTTTGTTTTTCACATCTTGAAACTCCAACCTTTTTTTCTCTGAGGGTGGTGAGAAACGTGTAACATATTAAACAGAGGAGCTGCAAATCCTCACTGTAAATTATTCTCTGTATGTTATGCCACTGTTTTGGTATTTTTCAAGAAGTTTGCAGTAAAAATAATTCTAATGACACTTTTTTCATATATATTATGTACAACAACCATATATATTGAGAGCACAGCTTTGCTACTATTTGCATGTTTATTCCATCATGCACTCACACATTTAAAAGTCGTTTTAAGCATGCTTGGGTATCACAGCCCAGGCACACCTAGTGCAAACTGACTGATGCTGTCACATCAAAATGCTTTCTATTTGCAGGTTTGGTTAAGACATTTGGAGCACAACCAATCAAACAGTTGCTTCAGCATGCCATGTCCTGCGTCTGTACCCTGTGATGACCACAACATTAAAGATATTCTGAAAAATCATAATTTTAACAACTTTCATACCATCTCCTTTTCTTGACTACAGTTGCCTTTGTTCTTTTCTGGAAATTTTGAGACTTGTTCATTATCATTATAATAGGAAGGTGCTTCAAATTAAACATACATCACTGGCTAACCACGGGCAAATACATCTCCCTTCAATGAACTTATGAATACAGAAATTAAAAGGTAGCAATGTTTCTTTTGTGGCTGCCAAAAAAAAGCATATTATTTTTCTATTTCTATTCTGTTATATGTTCTAAAATTTGCAGCAAATTCATTTCCGAAACCACCTCAGACTATAGGCACATTGTCATTCCAGGCATGAGGCCAAAGAAACCACTCCATGTCAATGCGTGTGAAGTCTACAAATAGAACTCCATTGACTCCTGCATGCATGCTCTCTGAAAAATATCAGAGCACATCATAAGCCCAGGTCAGATGTCATGGAGACTAATGAAAGAATATGAGTTCCTCAACTTTCTGTCTTACTCAGACAGCAGAGTTATGCAAAATCTCTCATAGCAGAAAGTTTCATTGGGCCTAAAGACAACACAGTGCATCTCAGCAGGTATGTCTAAGCTGAGAATTCACAAGAATCTGGGCTTTTGAGAGGCACTGCAGAAACTCAGAGTACTTGAGAAACACACAAAAAAAACCAAACCACCACCAAACAAAACCCAGTACTATTACACCAAGAAGAAAAAAACAAAAAAACACACAAAACAAAACACCACCACACAAACAACCACACACACATACAACTCCCCCTCCAAACACAAACACCCACTTGGCACACCTAGAACAACTTTGTGAAATCCATCATCTCCATATTAATCTTTGAATTATTGCTTCCTGTGTGCACAATCAAATGAATATTTGGCTCCTTATTGCTGGCAAGCTAAGAACACTTTCCCTCTAATGCACATCCTGTCATCCCAAAAACACTCTATAATAAAATGTAACTGATACTTCTTAAAGATTCTTCATCTCTCTCCCACAAAGAACACAGTGAATAAGACTGGATATATGTAGAAAGTATACATGTAGGTACACACAGGAGTAAAAGGAAAGACTCCAGACTCAAGAGCCCGGTACTCTGGAGTTGGAAGGTTAAAAAAAGACACACACACAAAAAACAAACAAACAAACCACAACACCACCCACAACCAAACTCCAACCAACAATAGTGTGGTGTTTTGGCCCTGGTTCAGAGTCAGGTGCCCACCAAAGCTGCTCCATCATTCCCCTTCTTAGATGGACAGGGGAAAATATAACCAAAGGCCTGTGAGTCAAGACAGAAGCAATTTAATGGGATGCGAAGCAAAAGCCTCATACAGAAGTAAGAGCAATCAAAGATGTTATTCTCTGCTTCCCATCAGCAGAGAATATTCAATCACTCCCCAGGAAGCAGGGCTTCAATAGGTGTAGTGGTCACTCTGGAAGACAGACACCATCAACAAACGTCCCCAACACTTCCTTCTTTCACTTAGCTTTTATATCTGAGCTGGTTTCATACAGCATGGAATACTTCTTTGGTCATCTTGGTTCAGCAGGCCCAGTTGCATCCCCTCCCAAGATTCTGTCCACCCCTCAGCCTACTATTGTAGGGGGGGAATGCTGGAAGAGCACAGCCTAGGTACTCAAAACACCCAGCTACAGCACTGCAAAACATAGCACTAGAAAGATGGTCTGTGGAGAACTAACTCCAGCTCAGACAAACCAAACACAAAGAGAACAAAACCAAACAAACACACTCACACACACACATCCCTCCCCAAAACAACAATCAAACAAATGAGTAAAAAACCCACATATGTTACAGAAGGGACTTGACCCTGATTTTTCTTCAAGCAAGGAGAATACCCATCTATTATCTTACAAGCTACTCTCACACTGGTGCCTGCCTCCGAGAAATCTTTGTAATTGGAAATGTGTAAATTTAGCTATAGTTTAATGTTGTTAAATCATGGTGTTTCAAGGAAAGAGTTCTTACAGTCCCAAACTTTGTATTACGTATACCTGTCATGGTTTGAGGGGTTCTCGGTTATCCCCAACTCCCTTAAAAAACAACAGAGACCAAGATCCATCCCGAACTGGACAGTCCCAGATATCGTAGTTATGTTATTCAATCACATAATCCCACAAATGCTTCAAAAGTAAGCAGCAAGATCAATGTGTTCTCTTTTCTCCCTGACTCTCCAGCTCCCCAGAGGGATCCTTATCTGAGTAACTATGGAAGCATACACCCCATCGGCCGCAGCAAATTTTGGCCTCCCTGGGCCTAATGGGAGACAACGGGGGATGGGAGAAAATGAGTACTGGGTGTTGGAGGTTTTTGATGGTTGTTTTTTTGGTGTGTTTTTTGTTTGTTTGTTTCCTTGCTTGGGGGGTAAGTTTTGGGAGAATTCTTACATATCCTGTATCCGTATTAGATGTTAAGGATTGATGCATGCCGTATCTTTTCCTGCACATTTCTAAATACAACCTCTCTGTATTTTCATCTCCAGTTCAGCGAGAGCATTATTTTACTGCCCTTTTTCCTTAGAAAAAAAGTAAGATAATCTCAGTCTGTCGTGCTCACAAACAAAAACCTACAACGTTCCTACATCAGCATTGTCTTTGGTATTGTAAATAAGAGTGTTTTGAAGGCCAGGGGGAGGAATCAGAGATGAAGTGAGATTACTAACCTTTAGTGTACTGCGATTGCCAAGCAGGCAGTCCTGTAGCACTGGTTCATATTTTTTCATCAAAGTATCCCAGTTATGGTCACTAACAGTAAAGCTACTTTCATAGCCTGAGGTGACAGAAGAGCCAGCAGACACTGCATCTGAAGAATCCGTAGAATATGAAAACGTTGCATCTGTATCTGAGAGAGAAACAGTCTCACAGTTCTGTAGTTTATCATTTACTGCAGTGTCATTTTCATACTCCAAATCCTCACTAGGCCTGGAGAAGCAATGCAAAGCTCCCAAGCGCTTATGAGTTTGTGTCATCTTTTCTGGGTTCTGCAGATTTCCTGTGGTGCTCAGATGCAGAACATATTCAGCTTCCTTGAGAGATGGCTTGCCTTCAGCACCACTTAGTTCAGAGGCAGTGTTCAGGGAGAGCTGTATAAAGCTGAAACTTGAACTAAAGCCATCATGTGTACCAGCGGAATGAGAAACTATATCTCCATTTTGATATTCACAGTTCTTATTCACTTCTCTGTGATCCAAAGCATACATGTTTGGGGACTTGCAAACTTTAGTGTCATGGCTTTTCTGCTGTGTACAGCATACAGCAGAAACATCTTTGCTTGCTGCCACAGTGGGGTAAACTGTTATCACTGGGTTTTCTGCTTGCGGACTCTGACAACACAAAACATTCTTGCACTGTGCGGTCATATTTCCAGTAGTGGCCAATGCAGGTACTCCATTAGCAGGAACTACAGCACTGCTTGCTGCACTACAGCGCAAGAGTTCAAAGTTATCTTGGCATCTTCTGAGTACAGAGCAGTCTCCAGAACGCTGTCTGCCATGTTTCAGTTCTTCTGGGCTGAATGGTTTATAGGCATCCAAGGACTGAAATTCTTTCTGCTTCTGAGCTTCAAACCTCATGTATCCAGGTCTTTTTGACAGTTTCTTTTTACAAAGAGAGTCTGTGGGCATTAAGTGTTGCTGACCATCTGAGGAAGGAAGAAAAAGTAATTAAAAAACATTTCTGCAGTTTTCTAGGCTTAACATATTGTAGCATCTGAAAATAGTTGTTTCAGGAATTTCAAACAGCGCACCATCTTTCATTTCAACAGAACAAAGACACTGACCACACTGTCCAAGTGAAACTGTTATGAGTACACTGCTTAAATGTGATTTGGATATACTGCACTGGGCCTCTGAAGAGGACCACTGATCAGGAGCTGGTAAACAATGGATGTCTTGTTATGGACTATAACCTTGAAGAAGGACTGAAAGATTGTTGATGCCTAGCCTGCGCTAGAAATCCCCACCAAACAAAATGCTGTAAGAAAACACAGAGGATACCAAGAGGAACTTTTAACTGAGAGAGAGTCCCTTGGTTTGTGTACGTGGGGAAACATCCTGAGGTAATGTGTCACCAATCAGGACTCTGGAAAGAGAACTAAGATTAGAGGCACCCTTTCTGTGAACTACTCTCATTATAATGTTAAAACCCACACCTCTTGGATAGAAAGCCCCCTACCCAAACAAAACCTTCACCCTCTGAGCAGTGAACTTAAAGAAGCTGTATCTTTAATGTGAAGTATGAAATAAACTACCTAAAACTACCCAATGTCTAATTAGTAGGTGTTAACACAAGGCATAACTAACACATTTTATTGTATAAATACCTGCTGCAAATTTCAACTGGTGTGGAGCTTTGTGGGGATAGCCCCCAGCACCCAAACTTGTACAGCTTTGCGTTAAATCAGTATCTTGTCTCAGTGCACAAGATTGGGTTACTGCATGCCAGCGGAAAGAATCCATTTCTGGGACAACAAATATAGTACAGAGAGTCAAGAAAAGGTGTTGCCAGAGAATGCTGCGGGCACTGGTTCACTTTTTAGAGAGTTTGCATCAGCTTTTAAGTGAATGATGAATCTGATGGGATGAATCACATCATCTTCCCTACTCATAGCACCACTGTGCTTTCTCACTCCAAATTTGCTTTGCAGCATGCTAAAGCATAGACCTCATTTAAGTCTTCGAACCAGAATGACTTTTGGACTTACAAGCACATCTAGAATAGGACTGAACCTGCATCAAAAATATAAGAACCTCAAATAATTTTTATGTATCATGTGTTGTCTCTAATGTCCAGTTTCTTGTGTTCATATCCATGTTTTATTCTCATAAGCAAGTGATTCAGAAAATTCCTAGCCTGGTGTGCTCTACGGACTAGTACCCATTATTAATCTTCCATACAGGAGGAGAAGAAATAATGACTGGTAGTCCCAGATCAATCAGAAAAGACTTCAGGACCTTGGGACTTGTGATACAAGATTCAGGGGCACAAGTTATTTTCTCTTCCATTATTCCAACTGATGGCAGAGACATTGGATTAGGCAGCTGAATAGAGTCTTTTAATACATGGCTCTGTGGATGGTGTCACCACCACAAATTTGGGTTCTTTGACAATGGTGTGGTCTACACAGGACCAGGGTTGTTGAGCCCAAACGGCAGGCATCTCTCTTGAAAGGGGAAGAGGGTCTTTGCAGAGGAGATTGTAGGACTAGCTGATGGCTTTAAATGGCATGTAAAGGAGGAGGGGGACAAAGTCATTAGGCTTCCACCTGGCAAGGTATGGGAGGACACACCAGCACAGGAGCAATGGGAGATTAGTAAAGGCTCTCAAACTGATGCCCAGAAGCATGCCGGAGACAAAATAATGCAACTGAAGTCTTGCAGAGATGAGCCAGATCCCCTTCAGGTAATGCCCCTTCATGCCAGTAGGGAAGCATCATGTGGTAATCCATGTGGCAGTGATAATGTGAGGGGTAGAGGCAGGCTGATTCCTACAGAGGTATCTGAGCATGGACAGGTGGGACCTGACCCTAAGGCTGAAGCACAGACTGGGCAAAGAGTGCCCAAAGAACAGGGTAAGGGAAAATCAGCCAGTAAGTCAGTTCCAAAGGCACAACTGAAATGCCTCTACACTAACACAAGAATAAACAGGAAGAATTGTGCAGATGTGCAAGTCTCCAGGGTTATGATGTCATTGGCATCACTGAGATGTGGTGGGATGGATCTCACAATTAGAACGTAGGGATAGACGGTTACAGACTCTTCAGGAAGGACAGGCAAGGGAGAAGGGGAGGAGGTGTTGCCCTCTACATCAAAGATAGACTAGAGTCCATGGAGCTCCACCTGGGGATGTGCAACCCAAAAACAGAGAGTTTATGGGTAAAGGTTCTACAGACTACTACAGGGAAGTCACGGGAAGGTGATTTCATAGTAGAAGTGTGCTACAGACCTCCTGATCAGGAAGGCAAAGCAGATGAGGCCTTCTATGAACAGGAGAAGCTTCACATGGGGGACTTCAACCATCCTGACATCTGTTGGAAGGACAACACAGCAGAGCACCAGCAATCTAAGAGGTTCCTGGAATGCATTGATGACAACTTCCTCCTGCAGGTGGTAGAGGAACCCACAAGAAAAGGTGCTATGCTGGACCTAGTCCTCACCAACAAGAAGGGGCTGGTGAGTGAAGCGAAGGTGAAGGGTTGCCTTGGCTGCAGTGAAAATGAAATGGTAGAGTTTAAGATCCTCAGGGAAACAAGGAGGGTGCATAGCAAACTCACAGCTCTGGACTTCAGAAGAGCAGACTTCAGCCTATTCAGAGATCTGCTTAGCAGGGTGCCATGTGAAATAACCCTGGAAGGAAGGGGGGCCAGGAAAGCTGGTCATTGTTCAAGGATCACCTCCTCCAGGCTCAGGAAAAATGCATCCCTGAAAAGAGGAAGGCAGGTAAGAATGCCAGGAGGCCTGCATAGCTGAATAGAGAGTTCCCGGATATACTTAGATGCAAGAAGAAAGCCTAGAGTGGAAGCAAGGACAGGTAACCTGGGATGAATACAAAGACACTGTTCGTGCAGCCAGAGATCAGGTCAGGAAAGCCAAAGCGCAGCTAGAATTGAATCTGGCTAGGGACATTAAGGGGAACAAGAAGAATTTCTTCAAGTATATTAGTGAGAAGAGGAGGAATAGGGAGAATGTGGGACCCTTACAGAAGGGAAATGAAGAGCTGCTGACAAAAGATATGGATAAGGCGGAGGTACTCAATGACTTCTTTGCCTCAGTCTTCAACAGCAAGGGCTCCAACCACAGTGTCCAAGTCCCAGAGGGTAAAAGTATGGATTGGGAGCAGGCAGATCTGCCCCCTCTAATTGAAGATCACATTCGTGAGCACCTAAAGAATCTGAACCTGCACAAGGCCCCATGAAGCCTGACGAGATCCACCCACAGGTCCTGAGGGAACTGGCAGATGAAGTTGCCAAACCACTGTCCATCCTATTTGAAAGGTCATGGCAGACTGGTAAAGTTCCTGCTGACTGGAGAAGGGTAAACATAACATCCATCTTCAAGAAGGGAAAAAAGGATGACCCTGGGAACTACAGACAAGACAGTCTCACCTCTATGCCAGGCAAGATCATGGAGCAGATCCTGCTGAAAGTTCTGCTAAGACAAATGGAAGAGAAAGAAAATGTGATAGGTGGTAACCAGCATGGTTTCACCAAGGGCAGATCTTGCCTGACAAATTTGGTGGCTTTGTATGAAGAAGTCACAGCAACAATGGACAAGGGAAGGGCAACTGATGTCATCTACCTGGACCTGAGAAAAGCATTTGACTCTGTCCCACATGACATCCTGGTCACCAAACTGGAAAAGCATGGACT
>VWZE01005855.1:5889-43113 GCA_013396675.1 Eubucco bourcierii
TCAAAACCCACCTGGATGGGCTCCTGTGTGGTCCTGCTCTGGCAGGGGGGGTGGACTGAATGATCTATGGAGGTCCCTTCCAACCCCTGACATCTGTGATCCTGTGACCTGTGGACTCATTGAAAAGGAGATCTGGATGGACTGGAGAGTTGGGCAGTTATCAACCTCTTGAAACTGAAAAGCTTTCCTGTTAGAGTGGTCAGGCATTGGAACAGGATTCTCAGGGAGATGGGAACTGCAGTGACTAATTCCATCCACGTTGCTTTGACTCTTCCAATCAGCTAAAGTAGCAAAAAAACTACCAAGAATTTAATGATCTTCATCTTCTGACATGACTCTCATTACACCAATCTCATCCTTTCAAGTGTTTTACTCTCTGCTCTGTGGTGCTGCAAACCTTCAAAGAAGACGGTGGTGAGTCTCTAAACTCCTGGGAGGTGGTGCAGTCACTACCCCTGGAGGTGTTCAGGAAAGCTGTGGCCATGGCACTTTGGGACATGATGTAACAGCAGTGATGGTGTTGGGTTGGTGATTGGACTCAATGATCTGAGAGGTCTTTCTGAACCCAAACAATTCTATGATTCTCATTAGTGGTGTCCAATCAGAAGAAAAGGAGCAATGGACATGAACTGGAACACAGGAGGTTCTATGTAAACATAAAGAAAAAAAAAATCATCCCTCTGAGGGTGGCAGAGCCCCTGGAGCAGGCTGCCCAGAGAGGCTGTGGAATCTCCATCTCTGGAGGCATTCCAATCCCACCTGGATGTGTTCCTGTGTGATTTTTACTCCTGGGTTATCTTGCTGTAGCAGGAGGATTAGATTAGATGACCTTCAGAGATCCCTTCTAACCCCAACCATTCTGTCAAATGCATCTACAAAAAGCAAAGTTATTTTGTTTTTTTTTTCCCCTTTTCTCATTGTTGTGACTTTTTATCTCCTGATACTACAAAATCCAGCACCTCAGAAAAGTTTCTGTAGACAACTACATGGCCAAAAACCAGTAAGGAATTAAGAGATGATTCTGCCTCACCCATTTCTTCTGCCTTTATGCATGACTCACACATGAGAAACAGCTTTGGCTAAAGAGAGGGGTGAGTGGCAACATTTTCCCATGGAGCAGGTACCTGAGCAGGGGCAGGATCTCTCCTTAACCCCCACTAGATGCATATCTTCCAAAGTGGAAGGATGTGCTTGTCCGGCTCTTTGATTCCAAGCAATTAGCACCAGGCTTCCTGAATGAGAACACGTCCTGTGGAAACACAGGGTGGGTCCACAACATTGCTTCAGATGTTTGACCTTTCTCTATTCTACAAGTTCATCTTGCAGGCACCTTCTGAGAGGCTTTCTGTGCTTTTTGTTGCTGAACTTCTTTCACAGACGTGCCAAGAGCAGCTCTCGAGATGAGGAAGCAGTGTTGCCTAGCGAAAGCTGGGCATGGCGCAGTGCGATGAGGCTCTCTTACTCTCCACAGTTTCCCTCAAGCAATAAAAATGCCTTTTTTTCCTCCAGATGCCACTTTGGAATTTGAATTTCATAATGTATAGAATCATAGAGTTGTGGAATATGAGAATCTCACAATCGCGGAACCATAGATTCATGGAATGGTTTGGGTTGGAAGGAATATTAAAGCTCATCCAGTACCAACCCCCACCATAGGCAGGGACACCTCCCACCAGCCCAGGTTGCTCAGGGTCTCATCCAACCTGTCCTTGAACATCTCCGGGGAGGGCACATCCACATCCTCCCAGGGCAACCTGTGCCAGTGTCTCACCACCCTCACTTTCTAATACTTCCTAACATCCACTTTCAATCTCCCCTCTGCCACTTTAAACCTATTACTCCTCCTCCTGTCATTGCAACACCTTGTCAATAGTCCCTCCCCAGCCTTTCTGTAGCCCTCTTCAGATACTGGAAGGCCACTCCAAGGTCTCCTGGAAGCCTTCTCTTCTCCAGGCTGAAGTGACCCAACTCTCGTAACCTGTCCTCAGTGGTCCATTCCTCTTTATCCTATCACTAGAAGCCCTTGACAAAAGTCCCTCCCCGGCACTCCTGTAGCCCTCTTCTGGTACTGGAAGGCTGCTCTAAGGTCTCCCTGGAACCTTCTCTTCTTCTCTCAGCCTATCCTCATAGCAGAGCTGCTCCAGCCCTCTGAGCATCTTTGACACCCTTTTCTGGACTAGCTCTGGCACCCTGCAGCTCTCCTGTTACTCAGTACTTGCCAACACAATGTGAACTGCCTTGAGCTACCCAAGGGCAGAAGAAGGCTGAGAGCTTGAGTCACAAACTCTACCTTGCAGCAGGGATGTTTGGGTTTGGTGGTACAGTTGGTTGCTACACAACCTCATGGCTTGCTTCCTTTGGAGCAGGAGCTCTTTGTCTTTGAAGCAGTTGGAGTAAACATGCCCCACAGAAGAAAAGCCAAAGATTACTTCCTCCAGGAGCCATGAAAACCACTCTGCTCTCTACAGAGAATAGCCTGAGGTAGAGTTTCGGTGCTCCAGGAATATTTTATTCTTTTGCTTCTAGGGAGAATTCTAGAATGTCAAGCTTAGGCACACACATAAATCAAATGTTACAACTTTGATTTCTTTTCTACAAGGAAGCCTGAAGTTAGTCTCACTTCCTTGTAATGGAAGCATATATTGAATAAGAGAGTATTTTACAGAGGTCAGCCATCCTGTACACTGAAGGAGGGGCAAAATATGGGGGGCAAAAAACCTTTAAAACAGCTAATTAAGGGCTACATCATCTACTATATATTCATACAGGAGGGAGGATGAATTAAATTTGAACGAGCTTCTTGGTGTGATGTTTCCACATTTCTCACTGGTGAAGGATCAGGAGAACAGGGCTGGGGAGGAGCAGCTGGGGGGGCTTAGCGTGAAGAGGAGGGTAAGGGAAGGCCCTATTGCTTTCTACAGCTCCCTGAGAGGAGGTTGCAGTGAGGTGGGAGTTGGGCTCTGATCCCTAGTCTCAGGCCACACAAGGCAAAGAAATGGCCTGAAATTGTGTCAGGGGAGGATGCTGAAGATGAGGAAAAATTTCTTTGGTGTAAAAGTGGTCAGCGATTGGAAGAGGCTGCCCAGAGAGGTGGTGGAGTCCCCATCCCTGAAGGTGTTTAAAGGAGGCTGGATGAGTCACTTAGTGCCATGGGTTAGTTAATGAGAAGGGTTAGGTGATAGGTTGGACTGGATGATCTCAGAGGTCTTTTCCAACGTGGTTAGTTCTGTGATTCTGTGAAGAGTGGTCAGGGATTGGAAGAAGCTGCCCAGAGAGGTGGTGGAGTCCTCATCCCTGGAGGTGTTGAAGAAACCTGTGGCCATGTCACATGGGACATGGTTTAATGGCCATGGTGGTGTTGGGCTGGATGATCTGAGAGGGTTTTTCTAATCTTCTATGATTCTATGACTCTATGAGTCTGTGATTTTATGGTTCTACAATTCCATGGCTCTATGATTCCTTGATTCTGTGATTCTATGACTCTATGATTCTATGACACTATCACTCTGTGATTCCATGAGTCTATGACACTATGATTCCATGATTCTGTGATTCTGTGACTCTATGATTCTATGACACTATAACTCTGTGATTCCATGAGCCTATGACACTATGATTCCATAATTCTGTGATTCTATGACTATATGGTTCCATGGTTCTCTGACTATGGATCGGTGATTCTATAAGTCTATGATGCTCTGACTAAGAATCTATGATTCTATGATTCCATGATTCTATGAATCTGTGATGCTGACTCTATGATTCTCTATGACTCTATTATTCTATGACTCTCTGACCCTATGATTCTATGAGTCTATGAGGCTGACTCTATGATTTTATGAATATATGAGGCTGACTCTATGATTTCCTGACTATGACTCTGTGAGTCTAGGATTCCATGATTTTTTGACTCTGTGATTCTGTGACTCTATGATTTGATGGTCTGAGTAAAAGGAGGAGCTAAAACACGCTGATAATCTCTGTTCTGAAAACCATCACTGGCATCTTCTTTTGAGCAGCCACTCATTCACACTCCACAGAGAACAAGCAAGAACAGCTTGTCAAATCAGACCAAGAGCTGACTTCNTGGAGTCCTCATCCCTGGAGGTGTTGAAGAAACCTGTGGCCATGTCACATGGGACATGGTTTAATGGCCATGGTGGTGTTGGGCTGGATGATCTGAGAGGGTTTTTCTAATCTTCTATGATTCTATGACTCTATGAGTCTGTGATTTTATGGTTCTACAATTCCATGGCTCTATGATTCCTTGATTCTGTGATTCTATGACTCTATGATTCTATGACACTATAACTCTGTGATTCCATGAGTCTATGACACTATGATTCCATGATTCTGTGATTCTGTGACTCTATGATTCTATGACACTATAACTCTGTGATTCCATGAGCCTATGACACTATGATTCCATAATTCTGTGATTCTATGACTATATGGTTCCATGGTTCTCTGACTATGGATCGGTGATTCTATAAGTCTATGATGCTCTGACTAAGAATCTATGATTCTATGATTCCATGATTCTATGAATCTGTGATGCTGACTCTATGATTCTCTATGACTCTATTATTCTATGACTCTCTGACCCTATGATTCTATGAGTCTATGAGGCTGACTCTATGATTTTATGAATATATGAGGCTGACTCTATGATTTCCTATGACTCTGTGAGTCTAGGATTCCATGATTTTTTGACTCCGTGATTCTGTGACTCTATGATTTGATGGTCTGAGTAAAAGGAGGAGCTAAAACACGCTGATAATCTCTGTTCTGAAAACCATCACTGGCATCTTCTTTTGAGCAGCCACTCATTCACACTCCACAGAGAACTAGCAAGAACAGCTTGTCAAATCAGACCAAGAGCTGACTTCTACTGCTCAGACTTTAGGCAGAAGAGGGTGAATGTATCTATAACAGGTCTTGCAATGACAGGACAAGGGGTAATGGGTTTAAACTGGCAGAGGGGAGATTTAGACTGGATGTTAGGAGGAAGTTCTTTCCAGAGAGGGTGGTGAGGCACTGGCACAGGTTGCCCAGGGAGATTGTGGCTGCTCCCTCTCTGGAGGTGTTCAAGGCCAGGTTGGACAAGGCCTTGAGTGAGCTGTACTAGTGGGAGGTGTCCCTGCCTATGGCAGGGGGTTGGAACTGGATGATCCTTGAGGTCCCTTCCAACCTTACCAATCTATGATTCTATAAGGAGGGCCCACATCCACAGGATGCTTCTGAATGAATCCATTCCACTGAATGAGGATGGTTAAGCTCTGGGGTGATGTAGGCAATCAATAATTCAGGCACCATCCTGTTCAGCAAGCATTTGACTTGCCTGCAATATATCAGGGCTAAATCCAGCTGTAAGTACATCTAATAATGCTTTAAATATCAGAATAGTATCTTTATAGACACCTTTTTTTGATTTACAGAGTGCCATCAGAGATCTAAATCTCTTGCTAGGAGATAAATATCTTCAGAGGGTTAACCTGTGGAAACTTCTGATCTTTATTCCTCTTCTGATCTTAGCCTAGAAACTTTGATAGGAATGTGTGAAGCAGTTAATGTCTCCTGCAATATCTCTGTCATCACCTAGTCAAGTGTAATTGTGAAAAGTGATTTACTCAAAGCACTTCATATAGTTAATGATGATAATTTAACAATCTCACCATAAATTCTTTTCATATATGCTTCCAAAAGTGTATTTATTTTGTTTCTTTCTTTACATTCCTTCAGCCTTGTAGCTGCAATTTTTTTATATTGGCTGTAGTCAAAGAATTGTTTTGGAAACATTTCCAGTACTGGGTTGGGTTATTGGGTTTTGGTTGGGGTTTGTTTTTTGGGTTGAGCTTTTGGGTTTTTTTTTTTTTGAATGTTGATATAATTCACTTTAATATTAAGAATATACATTTGTGTTGGGCTGAAATCTCTAATAAAGAAGCTTGCAAGGTAATATTGGATAGAAAGGAACAAAAATAAGTCTTAAAAGAAAGGAGTTGGGATTCTTATTATAAATATCCATCTTACTAAGAGCTCACAATCATAGAATCATAGAATGGTAAGGTTGGAAGGGACCTCAAGGATCATCCAGTTCCAACCCCCTGCCATAGGCAGGGACACCTCCCACTAGTACAGCTCACTCAAGGCCTCATCCAACCTGGCCTTGAACACCTCCAGAGAGGGAGCAGCCACAATCTCCCTGGGCAACCTGTGCCAGTGCCTCACCACCCTCTCTGGAAAGAACTTCCTCCTAACATCCAGTCTAAATCTCCCCTCTGCCAGTTNACACTTCCATGTCCTTCCTGTGCTGAGGGTTCCAGAACTGCACACAGAACTCCAGGTGGGGTCTGACAAGAGCAGAGCAAAGGGACAGAATCCCCTCCCTTGCCCTGCTGGCCACGCTGCACTTGAAGGGGTTCAGTCTGGATGTGGCTCTGGGCAGCTTGGGCTAGTGTGAGGTGTGATGATCCTTGAGGTCCCTTCCAAACCTGATGATTCTGTGATAAATCAAACCAAAAGGAAGAGAAAATGTGAAGCTCAGCTGCATGGGGACAAACTCAGCAGCTAAAATGTTTTCAGAGCAATATGGTGTGACTTTCTGAAATATTGGAAGATTTTTTCCAACCTGTTCTAGGGCACTGCTAAAAGACTTTCCCTGAAGTGCAAGAGTGGTTAGGTCAACACTAAAATGACATCACAGAATCGTAGAATGGTAGGTGTTGGAAGCGACCTCTGGAGATCATCCAATACAGCCTCCCAGCCTGAGGCAAGATCACACAGGAACATGTCCAGGATGGTTTTGAATGTCTCCAGAGATGGAGACTCCATCCCCTATCTGAGCAGCCTATTCCAGGGCTCCCTAAAATTAAAACAGTTGCTCCTCATGCTTAGATGCAGTTCTTTGTGATCAAGTCTGTGCCTGTTACTCCTTGGCCTGGCACTGAGCACCACTGAACAAAGCCTGGTCCCATCCTCCTGACACCCACTCTTGAAGTATTGCTCAACACTGATACCCTGCTTTAGTTTCAAACCATTAGCCCAATACAAACCCTTCTACAGAGTCCCTCAACACTGATAACCCTGCTCTAGTTTCAAACCTTTGCCCCAATACAAACCCTTCTACACAGTCCCTCCTCAGCCTCTCCTGTAGATCCCCTTCAGGTACTGGAAGGCTGCTCTAAGGTCTTCCTGGAACCTTCTCTTCTCCAGGCTGAAAAATCCCAAATCTCTCAGCCTGCCTCCATAGCAGAGAAGCTTCAGCCTTCTGCCCCCATAGCAGAGAAGCTGCAGCCTTCTGCCCACATAGCAGAGGGGCTTCTGCCTTCTGCCCACATAGCAGAGGGGCTTCTGCCTTCTGCCCACATAGTAGAGGGGTTCCAGTCTTCTGCTCCCATAGCAGAGGGGCTCCTGCCTTCTGCCCCCATAACAGAGGGGTTCCAGGCTTCTGCTCCCATAGCAGAGGGACTCCTGCCTTCTGCCCACATAGTAGAGGGGTTCCTGCCTTCTGCTCCCATAACAGAGGGACTCCTGCCTTCTGCCCACATAGCAGAGGGACTCTTGACTTCTGATTATTTTTGTGGTCCTCCTGTGGACCTGCTCCATCAGGTCTATGTTCTGCGTGTGTTGTAGGTCCCAGAGCTGGACACAGCCCTGCATGTGAGATCCTACCAGAGTCTCCCTCTCTGAAGATATTCCAAACCTACCTGGATGCGTTCCTGTGTGATCTGCTCTAGGTGATCGTGCTCTGGCAGGAAGGTTGGACTGGATGGGCTTTCAAGGTCCCTTCCAGCCCCTGACAGTCTATGATTCTGTGATTCTGCGTGAGCAGAGGGGCAGGATCCCCTCTCTCCACCTCTGGCCATGCTTCTTTGGATGCAGCTCAGGCTGCCATTGGCCTTGTGGTCTGCCAATGCCCATTGCTGGCTCATGCCCAGCTTCCCACTCACCAGCAGCCCCAAAGAGTCTTGTCAATGAGATCAATAGTGAAAAAAATCCATCTTTTCCCCAGAAATTCATGCTGCTCTTTCAGTGGAAAATGGAAATTAAATTTTTTCCCTCTAATTACATGTTCCAAAACTGAACAAAACCTTTGTGAAACTTTTCTGCCAGCTGGTTCTGCTTGCTAAGGAAGGCACTGACATTACTTACACGCTCCTCAGATCAAGGTTGCTGGAGAAGGGCTCAAATTCCTGCAGACTATAACCTCTCTCAAAATCAAGAGAGATTGCTATCAAGCAAAAGGTGATTCCACAGGTTAAAACAAGATTTAGGGAATTCCATCCTCATGTCACCTGTTCTGACAAGCTTCTTACTCTTTCATATCCACCAGCTGCTGAAATGAGGGCTGGAATTCCTGGGAGCCAGTAAATCTGTCCTGCAAATAGACAGAATGGTTACAAACTAGGTCTGAATTTTTTTTTCCTTTCAGTCTGATCTCTTTGTGGGGTTTTTTTGTTTTTGTTTTGTTTTTTTCTTTGCAGATAGGATGTTCAATGAACAACCTCATTCCCTTGCTCCCTCCCTGGAGGTGTTGAAGGCCAGGTTGGACGAGGCCTTGAGTGAGCTGTACTAGTGGGAGGTGTCCCTGCATATGGCAGGGAGTTTGAACTGGATGATCCTTGAGATCCCTTCCAACCTTACCATTCTATGATTCTATGATTCAGTTCTGTTTGAGAAGAAGAAACTAAAGGATTTAGGACCACTGGAGTTATTCTGAGGGTATTACTTTGGTAATACATCAGAGACATTAAAGTTGTCCAGTAAAACACACATTTTTAATTCTTTTTTATATTTTCCTTCCCATATAAAGTACAATGATAACACTCAGGCTAGAAGCCACTTTGACTGGGATTCATCTTCAAAGGACTATCTTGGGGTGCATTCAAGAAAAGTGTGTCCAGCAGGTCTAGGGAGGTTCTCCTCCCTCCTCTGCTCTGCCCTGTTGAGGCCACATCTGCAATACTGTGTCCAGTTTTGGGCTCCCCTAGTTCAAGAGAGACAAGGACCTGCTGGAGAGAGTCCAAAGGAGGCTACAAGGACAATGAAGGAACATGAACATCTCTCCTATCAAGAAAGACTGAGAGCCCTGGGGCTGTTTAGTCTGCAGAAGAGAAGCCTGAGAGGGGATCTTATCAATGTCTCTAAATACCTGCAGGGTGGGGGTCAAGCAGAAGGGGCCAGGCTCTTTTCAGTGGTGTCCTGTGATAGGAAAAGGGGCAGCAGACACAAACTGGAAACCAGGAAGCTCCACCTCAACATCAGGAGAGAATTCTTTACTATAAGGGTGTTGGAGCCCTGGAGCAGGCTGCCCAGAGAGGCTGTGGAGTCTTCTCTAGAGACCTTCATGACCCATCTGAACGCATTCTTGTGTGACCTGTCCTAGGTGATCCTGCTTTGGCAGGGAGGTTGGACTCATAGAACCACAGAATCGACCAGGTTGGAAGAGACCTCCAAGCTCATCCAGTCTAACCTATCACCCAGCCCTAGCCAATCAACTAGACCATGGCACTAAGTGCCCCATCCAGGCTTTTCTGAAACACCTCCAGGGACAGAAACTCCACCACCTCCCTAGGCAGCCCATGGCAAAATCTCAATGATCTCCAGAGCTCCCTTCCAACCCCTAATGTGATTTTACGATGCTGTGACTACCGCAGACATGATCTTTGAGACTGCTCTCTCGAAAGTATATTCATCAAGCTACTCTGCTCAGGTCCTGCCATGCTGAAGTTTAAAGTCCCTTTCCCAAAACCATGCCTGATGACTCTTTGTCTGCCTTCACCATTACCCTTCACAGAGCACAGACCACACAATCTCACAGCACTGCAATCATTAGGTTAAGATTGACTACCCACAGGGAAAAAAAAAAAAAAAAGAAAAAAAAGAATAAATCAAAAATGTCAGAGAAAGCAAAGCAAACCCAAGAGGTTCACTCTTCAGGGCAGATCCTAGGTGCAGCCAACAGCCTGACAGGCTCCGTAAGGCTATCAAATCTCTGCACCTTCGCCATTAGGGTAAGGATACAAGTGGAGATAAAACACCTACATGTTTTCTCTTCTCTCAGTTTCCTTAGCAATTTGAAACACTCCTTTGATCTCAGATTAAAGTCCCCTAGGGTGTTTTTGATCCTTGCCCCTGTAGCTGATGATTCCTGATCTGATCCCGTCTCGCTTGTGGATCCAGTTTTCTGGTACTTTCCTCTTCTTTCTCTTAAAGGTAGTTTGGTCAGTGAAAGACTGCTTCACACTGTCTGCATCAGCTTCCCAAAGCCAGAGTTCTTTCTTGGTTATCTTCCTCTGTCTTAAAATCTGGCAAGATAGCCTGAAGGTGTTCAAGGAACGTGTGGCCGCGGCACTTTGGGACAGGGTTTAATGGCCACACTGGTGTTAGGTTGATGTTTGGACTCAAGGATCTTAGAGGTCTTCCCCAACCAAAACAATGCTGTGGTTCTGTGATCTCCAGGTCAAGTGGATTAGGCAGCAAAGTGCTTTTTTGGAAGGACTGTGGCCTGTTGCCCAGCAGATCAAGGGAGGTTCTCCTTCCCCTCTACTCTGCCTTCAGTTTTGGGCTCCCTTTGGCCTCCCACCAAAGCCTTTCTTTGGTGATTCAATTTCTCCCTGCCTAACCCTCCAGCCTGTCCCAGTCTGGTTGAATGGCAGCACAGTCTTAGAATCATAGAATCCATCAGGTGGGAAGAGACCTCTAAGCTCATCCAGTTCAACCTAGCACCCAACCCTAGCCAATCAACTAGACCATGGCACTAAGTGCCCCATCCAGGCTTTTCTTGAACACCTCCAGGGACAGTGACTGCCCCACTTCCCTGGGCAGCCCATTCCAATGCCAATCACTCTCTCTGTCAAGAACTTCCTCCTAATATCCAGCCTATACCTCCCCTGGCACAACTTCTGGTGTGGCAGGCACTCCACCCAGTTTGGTGCCATCAGCAAACTTGCTGACAGCGCACTCTGTGCCCTCATCCAGGTCATTGATGAATATATTGAAGAGAACTGGTCCCAATACCAACCCATGAGGGACCCCACTAATCACAGCCTCCAACTTGACTCCATCCCATTGACCACAACTCTCTGGCTTCTTTCCTTCAGCCAGTTCCCATCCACCTCACTCCGTGATCATCCAAACAACACTGCCTCAGTTTAGCCAGAAGGATGCTGTGGGAAATGCTGCCAAATGCTTTACTGAAATGAAAATAAACCAAGTAGAAAGAATTTCCTTCCAAGCTACCTGTGGCATGTCACACTGTGCTTAGACTTAGGGGAATATAAAGAAAAAGAAGTCATGCAGCAATTTTCCCCTTTCCATTTGTTTGCTGGCTGCAGTTGTTGGGTGCTGAGGACACGACACCCGTTGGACTCGACAGACTAAGGTTTGATATTGTTACAGCAGAAAAAAAGACTTTAAAGGCAAAAGGTTTGGGTTTTGTTTTGGTTTTGGTGGGGGGTTTTTTTGTGGGTTGGTTTTTTTTTTTTTTGGCAAAGAAAAAACAAATTTAAAAAAAAAGGTTTCCAAACCAGTTTGCAGTTTTGGGAGCCATGGAGCCTAAAGAGAAATCAGAACACAGGGGAAGAATTACTGGAAGATAAATCAGAGCACAGGGGAGGAATTACTAGATGGGAACCTGCTGCTGCGTGGGAATGCAAAGTCAGGACTATTGGCTAAGAGAAATATTTTAATGTCCTTTGATCAAAATGAAAAAAAAAAAAAAAGAAATAGGTGAATGGCTTTTGAATTTAAAGCACTAATAAAGCTAAAGTGTCATGGAGATGTGGGGTGAGAATTCCAAATGGGCTACCTCGTTCTCCATAATCACAGGCAACTGTTCATTGCTCTGCCAGTCTGCACTCTTAATTTGGTTGAAACAGGCTGAGAGTTTGCATTTGTACCCTGGAGAGCTAATTTTCTCTCCAGGATGCTCCAAAAGTTTTGGCAGGTGCTAGTGCTTTTTCCTGTCCCTCCAGGAAATTAATGGCTTGAGGAGGACTGATAAGAGGAACTATTTGCTGCTCCCTTGCAGACTGCCTGGGCTGAAAGCTGCTCGTTTTCCTGGATGGCACAGGAAGATGCCCCAGCCCATGGTATCATTGCCTTTCCCATAGCCAGCTCATTAGGACTCAGCTGGTTGGTCTTTTTGGAAAGGATTTCAACACCTTTAAGGCAGGAAAGGAGGTTGGAGTGAGGAGGAGGAGGTGGGGGTTGGGCTCTTCTCCTTAATGTCAGGTGATAGAACTAGAGGAAATAGTCTGAAGTTGTGCCAGGGGAGCTGTGTAATGGCACTCTTGGATCCTGTAGTCGTAGCAGTGTGTGAAGGGCAACCAAGCTGGGGAAGGGTCTGGAGAACAGGGGTGGGGAGGAGCAGCTGAGGGAGCTGGGGGTGGTTAGCCTTGAAAAGAGAAGGCTGAGGGAGACCTCATTGCTCTCTACAGCTCCTGGAGAGGAGGTGGCAGTGAGGTGGGGGTTGGGCTCTGCTCTCTAGGCTCAGGTGATAAAATGAGAATAAAAAGCCTGAAATTGTGCCAGGGGAGGGTTAGGTTGGACATGAGGAAAAATGTCTTTGCTGAAAGAGCGGTCAGGGATTGGCACAGGTTGCCCAGGGACGTGGAGGAGGTCCCCATCCCGGGAAGGTGTTCAATAAACCTGTGGGCATGCCACCTGGGGACATGGTTTGATGGCCATGGTGGTATCAGGGTGAAAGTTGGACTGGATGATCTTTTCCAACCCAAACAATTTTATTATTTTATGAAGAGAACCACGAAGATGCTCAGAGGGCTGGAGTAGCTCTGCTATGAGGGCAGGCTGAGAGAGTGTGGGGTCTGCAGCCTGGAGAAGAGAAGGCTTCCAGGAGACCTTGGANTAGGGGTTGGAACTGGATGAGCTTTGAGCACCCTTCCAAATCAAACCATTCTGGGATTCTGGGGTTTCTCATCTTTCCTCAAGTACCTCAAATACAACCACTTCCAGAAAACAAATATTGAAGGGAATTTGCCTCTTCTTAACCACGTGAGACAGATTTGGCAGCTGAGATGCACAGGTGGGGCTTTTGAGTTGCTCACCTGAAGTGCTCAGCCATTACAACCCCCTGGACAGTGACCCAAGGGTGAGCTGATGTCCCACTGCTCTGGTAGAAAAAGTGTTGCTCCCACAACAGTGCCAGCAGTAAGGATGAGACTGTTTGCATATGAACCACTTGAAAACTGACCTCATAAAAGGAGCTGACACTCTTTTAGACATTTAAACAGCTGACACTTAAAGGCTCATACATGAAGACAGAACTGTTATAACTACATGGGAAAAAAAAACAAAACAAAAAACCCAACAATTAAATTGCAACACTGCAATGACAGGACAAGGGGCAATGGATTTAAACTGGCAAAGGAGAGATTTAGACTGGATGTTAGGAGGAAGTTCTTTACAGTGAGGTTGGTGAGGCACTGGCACAGGTTGCCCAGGGAGGTCGTGGATGCTGCCTCCCTGGAGGTGTTCAAGGCCAAGTTGGATGAGGCCTTGAGTAACCTGTACTAGTGGGAGGTGTCCCTGCCTATGGCAGGGGGTTGGCACTAGGCAATCCTTGAGGTCCCTTCCAACCTTACCATTCTATGATTCTAAATTAAAAATTACAGAAAAATTAGGCAGTATCCATTTTGGCAGCTAAAGTTTTAGGAGAAAACATTTTCAACAATAACACTGCCACAAAAATGCTGCTTCTAAGATAGAATCAAAGAATGCAGCAGGTTGGAAAGGATCCTGGAAGGTCATCTTGGCTAACCTCCCCCCCACCACTGCAGTCAGCANGGTTTAAACTGGCAGAGGGGAGATTGAAAGTGGATGTTAGGAAGCATTAGAAAGTGAGGGTGGTGAGACACTGGCACAGGTTGCCCATGGAAGTTGTGGATCACAGAATCTGATCTTCAATCACATTGTGTGATTCTGTGGTCCATCACCTCCCTGGAGATATTCAAAGCCAGGTTGGATGAAGCTTTGAGTGACCTGTTCTAGTGGGAGGTGTCCCTGCCTACAGCTAGGGGTTGGAACTGGATGAGCTTTGAGCACCCTTCCAAATCAAACCATTCTGGGATTCTGGGGTTTCTCATCTTTCCTCAAGTACCTCAAATACAACCACTTCCAGAAAACAAATATTGAAGGGAATTTGCCTCTTCTTAACCACGTGAGACAGATTTGGCAGCTGAGATGCACAGGTGGGGCTTTTGAGTTGCTCACCTGAAGTGCTCAGCCATTACAACCCCCTGGACAGTGACCCAAGGGTGAGCTGATGTCCCACTGCTCTGGTAGAAAAAGTGTTGCTCCCACAACAGTGCCAGCAGTAAGGATGAGACTGTTTGCATATGAACCACTTGAAAACTGACCTCATAAAAGGAGCTGACACTCTTTTAGACATTTAAACAGCTGACACTTAAAGGCTCATACATGAAGACAGAACTGTTATAACTACATGGGAAAAAAAAACAAAACAAAAAACCCAACAATTAAATTGCAACACTGCAATGACAGGACAAGGGGCAATGGATTTAAACTGGCAAAGGAGAGATTTAGACTGGATGTTAGGAGGAAGTTCTTTACAGTGAGGTTGGTGAGGCACTGGCACAGGTTGCCCAGGGAGGTCGTGGATGCTGCCTCCCTGGAGGTGTTCAAGGCCAAGTTGGATGAGGCCTTGAGTAACCTGTACTAGTGGGAGGTGTCCCTGCCTATGGCAGGGGGTTGGCACTAGGCAATCCTTGAGGTCCCTTCCAACCTTACCATTCTATGATTCTAAATTAAAAATTACAGAAAAATTAGGCAGTATCCATTTTGGCAGCTAAAGTTTTAGGAGAAAACATTTTCAACAATAACACTGCCACAAAAATGCTGCTTCTAAGATAGAATCAAAGAATGCAGCAGGTTGGAAAGGATCCTGGAAGGTCATCTTGGCTAACCTCCCCCCCACCACTGCAGTCAGCAAGGCTATCTCCAACTAGAGCAGGTTGCTCAGGGCCGCATCAAGTCTGACCTTGAATGTCTCTCCAACATGTTTCTTTTGAAATAGTGCATAAGAGCTTAACAAAGCCTTTATTTTCTTTTTTTTTTTTTTTTTTTTCTTAATGAGAGGAGCTAGGCTTGGATGGCCTTGACTACCCAAATGCTGTCTTTCAGAGCAGAGAAAGATCCTCTCAGTGGCTTTTGGAGTTGCTGGTTGGAAACAGTTGCTGCAATCGCAGTTTGCTTGTGTTGCTTACCCAGGAAAAGGAATTCAAGCAGGAAAAAGAAAGCCTCTTTATCAAGCAGTAGTAACATCTCTCTAGCTAATTCTTACACATCATATAGCTACACAGGTGATTAGATCAAAGCAGCTGTTCAGTGAGAGGGGGAAAAAAAAAAAAAAAAGGAAGAGAGATATTCCTTATGTTACTGCCTCAACTGAACCATCAAACCAGGAACGTTCCCCCCCACCACACACCCTGCTTTTAACAAACTAAATCCATTAAACCAAACTCACAGACCCTCAGCCCTTGTGATCTCTGTAGGATTTCCCCAGGAACATTTTTACAGAGTCACAGAATCACAGAATGGGCTAGGTTGAAAGGGACTTTCAAGATCATCCAGTGCCAACCTCACACCATGGGCAAGGACATCCCCAACAACATCAGGCTGCTCGAGGCCCCATTCAGCTTGACCAAGCCTGCAAGGGGGTGTCAGAGACTGGGCTCAGTGTAGCATTTCAAATGGCATTAATAGACCAAAAAATAACTTAACCCAAGATTGTTTAAGAGCCCCAAATACACTCTCCCAACATAGACCACTGCTGTTCTCCTCCTTAACACTGCAGAGGCACCACTGGTGTTAGAGCTGGTGACAGCATTGCTGCATTAGGCTGAAACCTGTGCAAGCAATGCAGTGTTTTGGAATAAACTCTAGGAAATGATGGTTCCTAAACACTTTTATCTACTCAAGTGCCTGAAAACCCTGAGCTATCAGGCTTCTGTGCAAATGGAGCAACATCAGAAGACAGACAGATAAAAATTCTCTGGCTGACAAGACTAGAAAGAGTTATCTCCTGGAGGTTAATGAAAGAAAATGTTGAGCTGAATGATAAAAGGGACTGCAGGGAAGACCTTAATGCTACCTAAAAGCACAGTCTTGACCACCTTTTAAAACAAAGATTCACTTAACATCCTGGGTTTGTGCTATGGAAGTCCATTAAAAGGGGAAGAAAAGCCTGTAGGAGATTGCAGGGCACTAATAGAAGGTTGTAAGATACTCTGGGATGGGGGTGGGGGGTGGAAACAGCAAACAAAATTCACAAATCAAAAGGATGTAATTAGGCAGGCAGATGAAATATCTGAAACTGTATTGTACAGGGTAAATGGAGTCCAAACAGGGTGTACTAAAAAATGTTTACAAGCCTGAAACCCAAACAACCAAAAAAATACCCCAAAACAAAACAAACAAAACAACAACAAAAAAAAAAAAAAAACAAACACCCCAAAACATAAAAATCAAGGAAATCCACACAAGTCTTACTTAAAGGTGAAGAGCTGAATATTAGCTGCAGCACAAGGGAAGCCTGCAAGATATCAGTGAAAACTTCAAATCCATAACTAGAAACCAATTGACTTCCTCTGAGCAGAGAAGCAAAAGGAGGTTGAGGAGCAAATGTTGCTCTTACATTCACTTTTACATTGGCTTTATGAGGTTTATATGGCAGCAGAATCAGAGAATCTGAGAATTATAGAATTGTTTGGGTTGGAAAAGCTCTCTCAGATTATCCAGTCCAACCATCAGCACCACGACCACCAAACCATGCCCCCAGGTGCCATGGCCACAGGTTTCTTCAACACCTACAAGGATGGGGACTCCACCACTTCCCTAGGCAGCCTCTGCCAATCTCTGACCACTCTTGCAGCAAGGAAATGTTTCCTCATCTCCAACCTAACCCTCTTCTAGCACAATTTTAGGCCATTTCCTCTCCTATCACCTGACTCTGGGGAGCAGAGCCCAACCCCCACCTCACTGCAGCCTCCTTTGAGGGAGCTATAGAGAGAAATGAGGTCTCCCTCAGCCTCCTCTTCTCCACACCAAACACCCCCAGGTCCCTCAGCTGCTCCTCCCTAGCCCTTCTCTCTAGACCCTTCCCCAGCTTTGATACCCTTCTCTGGACAAGCCCCAGCACCTCAACATCCTAGTAAGAAAAGATTGTCCTTCCTTTCCCTCTCCTTTGACAGGTAAGCTGCAGTCCTGACGTGGTTGATACAGCCCCATGAAAATCTGTGCTAATTGCTCTCATTTTATCAAACCTGTTTTTCATACCACATGAATATTTTCACTGTGAGGTTGGTGGAGCACTGGAACAGGGTGGGCAGAGTGGTTTTGCATCCCCCTTCTCTAGGGAGATTCAAAACCCATCTGGATGTTAGGAAGAAGTCCTTTGGAGTGAGGGTGGTGAGACACTGGCACAGATTGCCAAAGGAGGTTGTGGCTGCTCCCTCCCTGGAGCTGTTCAAGGCCAGCTTGGATGAGGCCTTGAGCAACCTGTTCTAGTGGGAGGTGTCCCTGCCTATGGTGGAGGGTTGGAGCTGGATGATTAGGGGACTGGAGCACTGCCTGATGAGAAGAGGCTGAGGGACCTGTGCCTCAGTCTGCAGAAGACTGAGAGGGGATTTAACCAATGTCTATAAATATCTGAGGGCTGGGGGTCAGGAGTGGGGGGGAACAGACTCTGCTCACTTGCTCCCTGGGATAGGACAAGGAGCAACGGATGGAAGCTGCAGCACAGGAGTTTCCAGCTCAACACAAGGGGGAACTTCTTGACTGTAAGGGTCCCAGAGCACTGGCACAGGCTCCCCAGAGAGGCTGTGGAGTCTCCTTCTCTGGAGCCTTTGAAGGCCTGTCTGGATGTGTTCCTGTGTGACCTGAGCTAGATTGTCTGGTCCTGCTCTGGCAGGGGGGTTGGACTGGATGATCTCTTTGGGTCCCTTCCAAACCCTGACATCCTGTGAGCCTGTGATTCTGTGATCTCTGAGGTCTCTTCCAACCTAAAGCATTCTATGATTCTATGTATTTCTATGTCACCTTCTCTAAATGATCCTGCTCTGGCAGGTGTATTGGACTGAATGACCTTTTGAAGTCCCTTCCAACTCCTTAATGCTCTCTGATTCTGTGACTGCTGCATACTCCTCATTCTCCTAAGTGTGCTAGCAGCCATCACATTGCTTGTGAGCAAATGCTTTGGAAAATATTCCTGAAATGAGAAAATGAAAGGCATGAGCAGACAAACAAGTTGTGTCAAGGCACACCAAGGTTTGAATCTCTGCCACATCAGTTTCTCTTCAGGAACTACCCATATGCAATGTTCTTCCCCTCAGGCACATGCTGCTAAATGCTAAGGAGGTTATTCCTCTCCCTCTGCAGGATGTGCTCCCTCATGTTTCCACAGAGGATCTGCAGGCTGCTTCTGTGGAAAAGCCTGGCTGGAAATTAGAACATTGGCTCACTTGCCAAAAAACAAAAAAAACAAAAAAAAAAAAAAAAAAAAAAAACAAAAAAAAAAAAAAAAACCCAAAAAAAAAGCCCACCCATATTCTTAGAATACAACTCTCAAATACACTTCTCACAGCAGAGAGGATGGCCTGAAATTATGCCAAGAGAGGGTTAGGTTGGAGATGAGGAATGATTTCTCTCCCACAGGAGTGGTCAGGGATTGGAAAAGGCTGCCCAGGGAGGTGGTGGAGTCCCCACCCCTGGAGGTGTTGAAAAAAACCTGTGGGCATGACACCTGGGGACATGGCTTAAGGCCATGGTGGTGTTGGGTTGATGATCTCAGAGTTCTTCTCCAGCTCTAGCAATTCCATGATTCTGTGGCCAAAAGCATCGCTCCATGCTCTTTGTCACCCATCTGCTGAACCTCTTGGGTAAGTTGGAGTGGTGCTCTGTCAGCCCTGGCTCAAGTGAGGTGGGAGTTGGGCTCTTCTCCCTAGTCTCAGGTGATAGAAGGAGAAGAAATAGCCTCAAGTTGTGCCAGCGGAGGGTGAAGTGGTGTATTGGGAACAGGGACTGGAACAGGCTGCCCAGGGAGGTGGTGGAGTCCCTATCCCTGGAGGTGTTCAAGAAATGTGTGACCATGGCACCTGGGGACATGGTTTAGTGGCCATGGTGGTGTGAAGGCAATGATTGGACTCACTGATCTCTTCAGAGTTATGATACTTAGCCTACCACACACAAAAATAGCCCCAAAACCTTCTCCTCTGCTCTGGTGAGACCCCAGCTAGACTACCCTTTTCCATTCTGAGGCCCCCAACAGAAGAATGACAGAGCAGCAAGAACTGAAACATCCCAACATTACCAATAGTGTTTCCAGTACAAATCCAAAAGATAATCCCACACTAGCACCTCTGAAGATAATGAAGCTACCCCTCAGGCAGTCCTAGCACAGCCTCCCACTTCACAAGGACCATGGTGTGGCTGAGAAGGTGGAGTCAGGTCTTTAACTCATTATTTTTAAGAGGAAGACAGATAGAATCATAGAAGCACAGAAGAGTGGGTGTTGGAAGGGACCTCTGGAGATCATTGAATCCAAGCCCCCCATCAAAGCAGCATCACCCAGGGCAGGGCACGTAGGAACACATCCAGGTGGGTTTGGAAACTCTTCAGAGGAGACTCCACAACCTCTCTGGGCAGCAAAGGGCTATGAAGATGCCGAGAGGACTGGAACCTCTCTCTTATGAAGAAAGACTGAGAGACCTCATTCATGGTTACTAATATGTGCAGGGTGAGTGCCAGCAGACTGGAGTCATGCTCTGCTCAGTGATACCTGATGCCAGGACAAGGGGCAGTGGCTGTATTTCAGAGTCACAGGAATATTCAGGCTGGACAAGCCCCTCAGGATCACCAAGTCCAACCCATATCCCTACTCTACAAGGTGCACCCAAAGCCACATCCCCAAGCACCACATCCAAATGACTTTTAAACACACCCAGAGTTGCTGACTCCACCACCTCCCTGGGCAGCACATTCCAATGCCTGACCACTCTCTCCATGAAAAATGTTTCCTGATGTCCGGTCTAAACCTAGCCAGTCACAGATTGAGGCCCTTCCCTCTTGTTCTATCACTAATTACCTGTGAGAAGAGCCCAGCAGCAGCCTCTCCACGACCTCCTTTCAGGTAGCTGTAGACATCAATGAGGTTTGCCCTCAGCTTCCTCTGTTTCACACTAACCATCCCCAGCTCCTTCAGTCACTCCTCATTAGATTTATTCTCCAGGCCCTCCCCCAGCTTCCTTGCCATCCTCTGCACTCACTCCAGCACCTCCACATCCCTCTTGTATTGAAATGCCCAAAACTGAACACAACACTTGAGGTGTGGTCTCACCAAAGCAGAGTCCAAGGGGACAATCACCTCCCTTCTGGGGGTTGGTTTCCTCTTCCAGACAACCAGCAACAGAACAAGGAGACACAGCCTCAAGCTGTGCCAGGGGAGGTCTAGGCTGGATATTAGGAGGAAGTTCTTCACAGCAAGAGTGATTGGCATTGGCATGGGCTGCCCAGGGAGGTGGTGGAGTTGCCATTCACCTGTTCAAGCAAAGCCTGTATGAGACACTCAGTGCCACGTTCTAGTTGATTGGCTAGGGCTGGGTGCTAGGTTGGACTGGATGAGCTTGGACGTCTCTTCCAACCTGGTTGATTCTATTCCATTTTACTCCTATTCTATTTTACTCCTATTTTATTTCTATTCTATTTTACTCCTATTTTATTTCTTTTCTATTCTATCCTATTCCTATCCTATTCCTATTCTATTCTACTCTAATTCTACTTCACTTCTATTCTATTCTATTCTATTCTATTCTATTCTATTCTATTCTATTCTATTCTATTCTATTCTATTCTATTCTATTCTATTCTATTCTATTCTAATTCCCTGCTCCTGCTGGGCACCACCTCCTCATGGCTGGCAGTGATGTTGGCCAGGCAGTAGCCCTGTGCTGATGCAGCAGACACTCTACTGTATGGGGAGGCTTCATTTCTTCAGTGCTTTCAGCCAACAAGAGGAACAACTTCACCCTTCCCACCACTGCACCCAGCTTTCTGGGAACGCCTTTGCAGCCTGCTCTACCTCACATTTCTTATCCAAGCCAGGATGCCATTGGCTTTCTTTGCCACCTGGGCACACTGCTGGCTCATATTGAGTTGGTTGTTCATTGAAGCCCCCACTGTAATGATTTCTGCAACCTATTTACTTTTTAAGCTTACTTTTAATTACACTCCCTCCATAAATTCAGCCTCTATAAGTATGAGCTGAGCTCAGAGAGAAAATTGACTTTGTCTTTTTGCTTTCCTTCTGTAGCTATAGAAAAGTAACATTTCCCCCAGAGCTGAGAGTCTGGCAGTCACTATTGGATTTGAAAAGGGTCTGGGGAATTTGTTCTCTCCATCTTAAAGCAGTGGAACTCAGGGCTAAGCATTTAGTGAGAGGAAACCACTGAGATGAATGGGAAATCTTATTTCAGAAAAACAATAAGGAGATGCTCTCCAGATACCTTTCATTTCACTTGAAAGCAAAACCTTTAATGAATTATTTTGCTATAGATCTTAGGGCTGTTGGGGGTTTTTTTCTCCTTTTTTTTTTTCTTTTCTGGGCATTTAAATTTTTTAGGTCAAAAAACTCAATTCAAAACTGATTTCTTTTAGAATTTTAGGGTTCGGATTGGGGATTTTTTTTTTTTTTCCTGGGGGAAATAGTTCTAATCTGTGGCATTGGAATGAAAAGAGGGGGAAGGGGCCTAGCAGAATATGAAAGACCCAAAAAAAAAAAAAAAACCCTAATGAAAATGTGATATATTTGTGATTTTTCTAGAGGGGAAACTGTTTTTAACTGTTGGGATTTGAATAAAAAGGTGAGGAAGGGAGGTTGGTGGAGTGGGAAGGGGGAGCTGAACCAGTGCTTTTCTTTTTAAAGCAAAGAATAAATTTCCTGTTTCCTTTTTCAAATCAAATTAGCAGCAGACAGCAAATGCAATTCACCCAGCATCTGTTGTGCTTCTCTTAGATCAAATCGTTTAAATACAGGAAAGGCTTCTGAATGAGGCCAGGCAAGGAGGGGCAGGTGCTGAGCCCCAGGAAAAGGAAAAGATATCTGAAGACAGAAAAGAAAAAGGTGTTGAAAAAAAAGATATTTGGCACTCCCTGCCAAATATCCTTCTCATCTGCTTGTCACCTTCAGGAGGAGAGCAGATTATTTGCTGGGTTTGACCTCGTCCTAAACTGATGCTGAATTTAGCTTTAAAGCTTTGCACTTCAGAGGACAATGCCTCAAGGTGCTCTTTCCTCAGCAGTTGCTGTCTACTAGGAAGTTGTTCAACATGTTTTAAAGCAAATAAATGGGAATTTGGCTTTATATGCTCCCATTCCAAAAAGTGAACTCCCATCATTATAAGTCTGTTTGCATTTTCTCTGTAGCTCAGCTTCACTTCTCTGAAGCTCAGCACGGAGTGATTTACATTGCTGACCCCATGGCACCTGTGTCCCCATGGATGGCACCACGACCCCATCCCCTCCTCATCCCATGTCCTCCACAATCCCTGAATGCCACCTGTGTCCCCATGGATGGCACCATGACCCCATCCCCTCCTCATCCCATGTCCTCCACAATCCCTGAATGTCACCTGTGTCCCCATGGATGTCACCATGACTCTGTGGATGTCACCTGTGTCTCTGTGGATGTCACCATGACCCTTTGCCAGCTCTGTCCTCTGCCCTCCAAGATCACTGGATGGGGATCATAGGTCCATGGATGTCACCTGTGATCCCATGGACGTCACCATAGACCCATCCTCCCTGTCCTCCATGACATCTGGATGTCACCTGTGTCCCCATGGATGTCACCATGCACTGAAATTGAGAATACCTAACCCTGAGACCTAATTTCAGAGGCTAATTTCCCTGGGCTGCCTTCCCAGCAAAACAAAAGTATTCACCTGGAAACCTCATTTTACAGATCCTTCACTTAAGCCAGGCACAAAAGGGTCAGATACCACAGTCCCTACTTGGGGGAGATTGTTATAGCCCAAACATACTGTGGAAGATGAAGAGGTTGGGATCTACATCAACAGCAGGTCCAGAGAAGGACACAGAGGTGGTCAGAGGGCTGGAGAAGCTCCCTTGTGAGGCAGGCTGAAGGAGTTGGGGCTGATCAGCCTGGAGAAGAGAAGGCTCCAGGATGACCTTAGAGTAGCCTTCCAGTACCTGAAGGGGACTACAGGTGAGCTAGGGATGGAGTTTTACAAAGGCTTTTAGTGGTAGAATGAGGTGGAACGGATTGAAGCACCAGGAGGGCAGATCTAGACTGGAGGTTAGGAAGAAATTCTTTGCAGTGAGGGTGGTGAGACACTGGCACAGGTTACCCAGGGAGGTTGTGGATGTCCCCTCCCTGGAGCTGTTCAAGGATAGGTTGGATGAGGCTCTGAGCAACCTGGACTATTGGGAGGTGTCCCTGCCCATGGCAGGGGCGTTGGAACTGGATGATCTTGAAGGCCCCTCCCAACCCAACCCGTTCTACGAATGTACAAACATCACTGCTCGGCCATGCTCAGTAGGACACAAGAAAGAGCTGCATGTATTGGAGTTGCAAGATCCTTCTGACTGTCTCAGTGGAGCTGAAGTTCTCTGACTTGGTCTGTTCCTGGCAGAAGGAGAACCATCAACTTCCCATCATTATCATGCTCCTTGGCAGAGCAGCAGACACTGCATTAGTAGAGCCCATTAATATTTATATCTGAGGGTCTTATTTCAAGTGCATATCTGTGAACACTGTTCAGACTTGCAGCTAGAAAACATTTTTAATTCAAATTCAGCTCTTTCTTAGAATACACTTCTCTTTCTGCAGCATTCATCAGCTCCATACATCCAAGAGCTTTTCCACCTCTGACATGTCTTCTTCTAAGACATTTCTCAGCGTCATGGAGAGCATTAAAGATGCCTTTTGCCATATGCTAGCTGCTAGCTACAGACTAAGAAATGCTCTCACATAGAAATATTCAAAAAACTGCAAATTATCTAAGGGAGAACCTTGGAGGCTCGAGATCCGAGGCTGACATTTTATGTCTGAACTTCCCAGGTGAAAGTTCACTCTGTCTTTACTCAGCATGGCAAACAAAGAACTGATCTCGCTTTACATCACCTTTGTTCAATTTGCAAAGCTATGCTCCTAGGTTTCATGATTTTATTATTTTTTTCCCTGTTCAAATAAGGAAGAAGTGGCCTTGGACAGCCTGATATAATTAGAGATGTCCTCAATCACTGTGGGGTAAGATGAACCTTTGAGGGTCTCTTCCAACCCAATGCAATCTGTGAAGTAGTTAAAAGCAGGATTGCTTCAGGTCAGGACAGAGACTGTGTTGGGTGAAGCTTTAATTGTGCTTATTCATTTCCTACTTAGATGCAACTTATGGTGACAACTCTTTTACTGTAGCTATTGAAGCCAAAGAAATGGGGGAAAAACAGTTTTAGCTGCTCCTTACTCCATCTAGGGAGGCTAAGAAATGCTGCTGTGTTTGAATGTTTTCTGCTTGGTTAAGCCTTAGATATATGATAACAGTAATAGTCTAGCATCAAAAGTATATGCTAAATAAACACTCAGTTAATTTTCCAACACATAAAAATGCCTGCACTGTTTTGTCCCTCGTTAGTTATTTCATCTCCTTCAATTTTAGCTAATTGTAGATGTCCAGAGGCTTCTCCAGGTTTTTCTTTATCAAAGGTTCTGCAAAGACTTGTTCAAAATGAGGGTTGGTATTAAAATACTTTAAAGCTTTCTTTATTTCCCCCCTCCCTCTCTCTCATTTAATGATCCTAAACTTGACAGCCAACTTTGATTATGCAACAAGACTCAGGGATTTGGGTCATAACTTTTTTTCCCTCTGCTTCTTGTTGTTAGCAAACACTTAACTGCCCTCTCGAATTATTTTTCTGCTCCCTCTTTTGCTATGAGTTTTATTGGTAAAATTATTCTGTTACCTTGCACCTCTTTTCAGAGCATCATGGAATTAGTTCAGCTGGAAAGAGTTCCAACATCATCTAGTTCAACCTTCAACCTCACACCACTATGGCAAGTATATAATCAATGGGTTGGTTTATATATAACCACAACAGCTCTTTGAGTCTGTGATTCTGTATCATGTTTGCCTATCTCATCATCTCACAGATGAGAAGAGAACCACAATAGAACCATAAAAGCATTGAGGTTAGAAAAGCCCTCCAAGATCATCCAGCCCAACCATCAACTCAACACCCCCACGGCCACTAAACCATGTCTCCAAGTGCCATAAACACACCTTTCTTGAACACATTCAGGCGTGAGGACTCCACCACCTCTATGAGCAGCTTCTTCCAATCCCTAACCACTCTTGCAGCAAAGAAATATTTCTTCATCTCCAACCTAGCCCTCTTCTGGTACAATTTCAGGCCATTTCCTCTCCTTATCTCACCTGAGACTAGGGAGCAGAGCCCAACCCCCACCTCACTGCAGCCTCCTCACAGGGAGCTGTAGAGAGCAATGAGGTCTCCCCTCAGCCCCTTCTCCACACTAACCACCCAATGCTCCCTCAGCTGCTCCTCCCCAGCCCTGTTCTCCAGACCCTTCACCAGCTTCATTGCCCTTCTCTGAACACATTCTAACACCTCAATGTCCTTCTTTTAGGGAGGACCCCAAAACTGACCCCAAGTTGCTGTCACAACAGGGTTTGGTCTTTCTGGAAGGAATCAGTGTTCTTAGCTGCTTCCCACTAGCACTGTGCTCCTGTGCAGACAGCATCATGAAGCTTTGCTTCAGGGCCACTCACTGCAGGATGTATGCAACAGCACTGTCAGACCAACTGTAACCAGACTTGTTCTTTTACAGCACAGTAGCTCCCATTAGGTTAGAGAACACAGCTCTCACTTCTTTAATGCACAGAGATTTCATAGAGTTACTGAGTTGTTAGGGTTGAATGAGCTGCCCAGGGAGGTGGTGGAGCCACCCAGCCTGGAGGTGTTTAAAGATATTTTGGATGTGGTGCTTAGGGCTATGGTTTAAGGTGAATCTTGTAAAGTAGAGCTCTAGGTTGGAATTGGTGATCCTGAGGAGCTTTTTCAACTTGGCTGTTTCTGCGATTCTGTGGGTTGGAAGAGACCTTTAAGCTCATTGAATCCTACCTTCAAACTGTTATCTTCACCCTTGGCCTTATTAACTCAAACACACCTCTTTTCCTCTTGAAAATTCTGACACCTTCCTCGCTCAGTCCAAACACAGACATTTTCCCCTCTACTGTTCTGCCTGCTCTGAATAAAATTTCAAGCTGCTGCTTCTCAGTACCAAAGGTTTTCCTCATGTCTACTAATCTAGTGTCCTGAAAGTTAATCATCTGAAGGCAACCTTCCAGACAGGCACCATTTGAATATAGATGTCTTTCTGGTCTCTAAAGTCCAAATGAAACAAAAAAGGAATTCTTTTGAATGCATTTAACTCATTGCAACACCCAAATATTCCTTAAGGAATCCACCAACTTTGTCATTAAGGTTCTCCATATCTTTTGAACCATAGAACTTGTTGAGGTTGGAAGAGACCTTTAAGACTAAATCCAGCTGCTCACCTAGAACTCACAACCCCACCATTACTGCTAAGCCATGTCCCCAAGCATCACATCCATCTTTTAAATCCCTCCAGGCATGGTAACTTCACCACCTCCTTGTTCCAATGCCTGAGAACCCTTTCTGGGAAGGAAATTTTCCTAATATCTCACCTGAACTTCCACCGCAACAACTTGATCCTGTTTGGGACACAACCTCTTTCACTCTATTTCCTTCTGTCCATTTAAAATCTAACTGTTCCCTGCAAAATGAGACAGAACTGACAGGAGGAGCTGAGAAGCTACCTCTGTGCAGCCAGTTTAGCACAGATTGCAGTGTGCATTTGCAGCCCAGACAGCAACTGAGCCCTGGGCTGCAACAAGAGCAGTGTGGGCAGCAGGGCAAGGGAGGGGATTCTGCCACTTTACTCTGCTCTTGTCAGACCCCACCTGGAGTACTGTGTGCAGTTCTGGAGCCCTCAGCACAGGAAGGACATGGAAGTGTTGGAGCAGGTCCAGAGGAGGCCATGAAGGTGTTCAGAGGGCTGGAGCAGCTCTGCTATGAGGACAGGCTGAGAGAGTTGGGGCTCTGCAGCCTGGAGAAGAGAAGGTTTCCAGGAGACCTTGGAGTGGCCTTGCAGTATCTGAAGGGAGCCTATAGGAAGGCTGGGGAGGGACTATTGACAAGGTCTTGCAATGCCAGGACAAGGGGCAATGGGTTTGAACTGGCAGAGGGGAGATTTAGACTGGATGTCAGGAGGAAGTTCTTTACAGTGAGGGTGGTGAGACACTGGCACAGGTTGCCCAAGGAAGTTGTGGCTGCTCCCTCCCTGGAGGGGTTCAAGGCCAGATTGGATGAGGCCTTGAGTAACCTGTACTAGTGGGAGGTGTCCCTGCATATGGCAGGGGGTTGGAACTAGATGATCCTTGAGGCCCCTTCCAACCTTACCATTCTATGATTCTATGATTCTATGATTCTATTTCCTATTCACATTTGAGTTCCAGCTCTCCCGTGGTACACACTCTTTATGCACTGCAAATAGTGATGACTGTCCCACAGCCTGGGGGAGACTTTGGCACTGTTCTGCCTCTGAGCAAGGAGGTGGGGGAGATGCCATTGTGTGTAGGGCCAAATTAAGAGGTGCAGCCTTGCAACCCACAATGAGCTGGGCTCTGCAGGGAGGAAGTGTAGAGGGACACTGACAGAAGAGCTCAAGTGAGCACAGCAATCATAGAATTATTTTAGTTGGAACAGACCTTTGTGATCATTGAGTCCAACCACTACCTCTGCCAAGTCTGCTGCTAACCCATCTCCCTCAGCACCACATCTCTGCCTCTTTGAAACACCTCCAGGGAAAGGTATTCAACCACAGAATCATAGAGTCATAGAATCATAGAATCATAGTTTCCCCAGGGCAGGCTGTCTGGTAGTGATTGGACTGGGGGGAATGGAACCAAGCTAGAAATGGGTAGTTTCAGACTGGATGTTAGGAAGAAGTTGTTCAGCATGAGGGTGGTGAGAGCCTGGAAGAGGTTGCCTAGGGAGGTGGTGAAAGCCTCATCCCTGGAGATGTTTAAGGCCAGGATGGATGAGGCTCTGGGTAGCCTGATCTAGTGTGAGGTGTCCCTGCCCATGGCAGGGGGTTGGAACTAGGTGATCCTTGTGGTCTCTTCCAGCCATGACTGATTCTATCATTCTATGATCATTGAATACAACATTCCTTGCCAGAGCAGCATCACCCGGGGCAGACCACACAGGAACACGTCCAGGTGGGTTTGAAAAGTCTGCAGAGAGGGAGACTCCACAACCTCTCTGGGCAGCCTGCTCCATGTCTGCAGCACCCTCACTCCAAAGAAATTTCTCCTCATGTTGAAGTAGAACTTCCTGTGATCTAGCCTGCAGCCTTCACTCCTTGCCCTATCTCTGGGCACCACTGACAAGAGCCTAGCACCTTCATCTTGACACCCACTCCTCAGATATTTATTGACATTCATAAGACCCCCACTCAGTCTTCTCTTCTCAAGATTAACCAGCCTCAGGCCTCTCAGCCTTTCTTCAAAACTGTTAAAGTCATCTGAGGAGTCAAAAAAGGATTAATGAGGAGGAATGTGGACTCCAGAGAAAGACTGTAAGTGGAAGGCAGTGGTAAGGAAGAGCTATGTAGATGAGAAGAAAGTCAGAAAAAAGGAAAGAGGCCTTGAGTAACCTGTACTAGTGGGAGGTGTCCCTGCCTATGGCAGGGGGTTGGAACTAGATGATCCTTGAGGTCCCTTCCAACCTTAACCATTCTATGATTCTATGATTCTATGATTCTAAGAGTTATTTCTGCCAGAAAAAAAAAAAAATCGGACTGGGGAGAGAAATCAAGAGTGGGAAAGACAGAGGAATGGTCCTGCCTTCAAATTAGAGGACACAGAAAAAGAGAAGAGAGAACAGGCTTTGTCTGAATGGGCAGAAGCATCTGCAAGCCTGCAGTGGAGCTGGCACTGCCTGAGCCTCACTCCACTTAATCCTCATAAAGTGTTAGAATTAGAATGTTTAGGTTTAATCTTGCAAGTTTACCATAATCAGGCTTTCTCCAAGTCCCTGACAAAGCAGATGTATAAATTCTCTGTTTGTTACTAATAAATGACTGTATTGTGAAGTTCTGATTAAAAATCTCTTTAATGTGTTTACACAGACACCATAAAAACAGAATGCTGCACAATCTGCTTTGCTCTGCTCTTGGCCAGAGTTAAATCAGACCTTGTGATGAAGTGGTTCAGTTCTAGCAGCACAGCTCTGGTGGCTCTGCAATAAATGCTGCTCTGCATCTTCAGGAATCACAGAATCATTGAATTGTTCAGGCTAGAAGAGACCTGTTTGAGATCACTCACCCAGAGCTCAGAATCTCACCACTGCTGCTGAGCCACTGCCACTAAACCACCTCCCATGTCATCACCACATCTGTGCATCTTTTAAATCCCTTCAGGGATGAGGACTCCAGCTCCCTGGGCAGCCTGTGCCAGTGACTGATAACCCTTTCTGGGAAGAAGTTTTTCTTCATATCCAACCCAGACTACCTGAGATCATTTCCTTTTGTTCTAAGACTTGTGAGAAGAGCCCAACCCCCACCTCCAACCTCCTTTGCAGGAGCTGTAGATGGCGATGAGGTCTCCCCACAGCATCCTCTTCTGAAGACTAAACAAACCAAGTTCCCTCAGATGCTCCTCATAAGCTCTGTGTTCAAGGCCCTTCACACCAGCTTGGCTGCTATTTGGATACTCTCCAGCCTCTCAATGTAAAGCTTTCCTCTGGCTTTCACAGATTCACAAAATGTCAGGGGCTGGAAGGGACCTCCAAAACTCATCCAGTCCAACTCCCCTGCCAGAGCAGGAGCACCTATAGCAGATCACACAGGTATACACCAGGTGGATCTTGAATACCTCCAGAGAGGGAGAATGCACAACCCCCCATGGCAGCCTCTTCCAGGGTTCTGGCACATTCACAGAGAAAAAAAATCCTCCTCATGTTCACATGAAACTTCCTATGCCTCAGCTTCCACTCTGTGCCCCTTGTGCTGGCATTGGGCATCACCCAGCAGAGCCTGGCTCCAGCCTCCTGCCACTCACCCTGCACATATTGATAAGCATTGCTGAGGTCACCTCTCAGTCTCCTCTTCTCCCAGCAGCACAGCCCCAGCTCCCTCAGGCTCTCCTCAGAACAGAGCTGTTCCGTTCCTTTCAGCATCTTTGTGCCTCTGTGCTGGACTCTCTCAAGCACTTCTATGCCCCTCTTGAACTGCATGGGGAGTGGAGCAGTTTTGCTCCCCAAGGCATGGCTCTGTCAGCAGCATGGTGACAGTGGCAGTACTAAACACTGGTTTTAATCTCTTAGGTAGCCAAGGGAGAGATCCCCAGGGTCAGAAGTACTTTCACAGTTTTCTGTCCCTGAAGTCACTTCCAGGGAGGAAAAGCCAAGGATGATTATATTATTCTTCACACCACTAATAGGTGTAACTTCCTCCTCCTCTGATATAAGGAGGTTATATATAATATTTTTGTCATGCCTGTCTTAGGAGGAAGGAAGTGATGTAATCCCCTGCAGTGACAACATCAGGGCTCTTACTCTCCTCTCCTCAAAAGAAAGCTGAGGACAGGAGCTGTTAAAACTCACCTCATACATCTGCAGATGTCTGAGAGGCAAGACCCATTTTATTGCTATTGAAATCTATTATCTGAAGGAGGATTTTGGTCTTACCAGTATGATTCTGTCCTTAAAAAAAAAAAAAAAAAAAAAAAAAAATCAACTGTGTCAAAAACTGTTCTTCACAGAGAGAGTGATTGGCATTGGAATGGGCTGCTCAGGGAGGTGGTGGAGGCCCCATCCCTGAAGGTGTTCAAGAAAAGCCTGGATGGGGCACTTAGTGTCATGGTCTAGTTGATTGGCTAGGGCTGGGTGATAGGTTGTGCTGGATGAGCTTGGAGATCTCTTCCAACCTGACTGATTCTATGATTCAAATAAAATGGAATTATGCTGCTAATTAATTTTACTGGGGTGGGGCCTGTTGAAACTGTTCCATTGACAAATGATAAATGTTCTTGTAATGGTGACAGTCCTGCATACTTCTGAATTCTTCCACTGTGGGGTTTTATCATGTGCATGTCAAAGAACTGTGTGAATGTGACCTGAAGTTTGTAGAAATAGATCAGATGAGTTTGTGCATGCCCCAGCCCTGGAGTTGGTCAAGACCAGGTTGGATGAGGCCTTGAGCATCCTGGGCTAGTGGAAGGTGTCCCTGACAACACCAGGGAAGTTGGAACAAGATCATCTTCAAGGTCCTTTCCAACCCAAACCATTCTATGAGTCTGTGAATCTGTGAATAGATTCAGCAGACTTAAGATTAGATCTAGAAAGACCAACCATAACATTGACACCTAAACCTCCATTCCTTGGTGGAGTACAGAAGTTTAAATAGAATCAGAGAATCACAGAATGGTAGGAGTTGAAAGGGATTGCTGGGGATCGATTCCAACCACCCTGCCAAAGCAGGGACACTCAGGACAGGTCATAAAGGATCACAGGCTCACAGGATGTCAGGGCTTGGAAGGGACCCAAAGAGATCATCCAGTCCAACCCCCTTGCCAGAGCAGGACCAGACAATCCAGCTCAGGGCACACAGCAGCAACACATCCAGACAGGCCTTCAAAGGCGCCAGAGAAGGAGACTCCACAGCCTCTCTGGGCAGCCTGTGCCAGTGCTCTTGGGACCCTTGCAGTAAAGAAGTTCCCCCTTGTGTTGAGCTGGAACCTCCTGTGCTGTAGCTTCCATCCATTGCTCCTTGTCCTATCCCAGGGATCAAGTGAGCAGAGCCTGTCCCCCCCTCCTGACCCCCAGCCCTCAGATATTTATAAACATTTCAGAGGAATGTGTCCATCTGGATTTGGAAAGTCTCCAGAGAAGGAGATTCCACAACCTCTCTGAGCAGCCTGCTCCAGGGCTCCAGCACTCTCACACCAAAGAAGTTATTCCTCATGTTGAGGTGGAACTTCCTGGGTTCCAGTTTGTGTCCATTGCTCCTTGTCCTGTCACAGGACACCACTGAGAAGAGCCTGGTCCCATCTTGACACCCACCCTTCAGATTATTTGTAAGCATTACTCAGATCCCCTTTCAACCTTCTCTCCTTCAGGCTAAGCAGCCCCAGGGCTCTCAGCCTTTCCTCATCACACAGAGCTTCCAGTGCTTTCAGCATCCTTGTAGCTCCCTTGGACTCTCCCCAGTAGCTCCCTGTCTCTCTTGAACTGGGGAGCCCAGAACTGGACACAATACTCCACAATGTCCATACCCTTCTTAACGCACCCCAGGAGACCATTTGCTGCAGTGACAGTGTAAGGGCAATGATTTGAAACTGCAGCAAGGGAGATTCAGATTGGACATCAGGAGGAAGTTCTGCACAATGGGAGTTGTGAAATATTGGAACAGGTTACCCAACAGGTGGTTAAAGCCTCATCCCTGGAGACATTCAAGAGCAAACCTGATGGGGCCTTGAGCAACCTGATGTCCCTGCCTACTGGAGAAAGGTTGGACAAGATGACCTTTGGGGGTCCCTTCTTACCTCATTCACTGTGTGATTCTATGATTCTGTGTAAGATGACCCTTGGGGGTCCCTTCCTACCTCAATCATTGTGTGATTCTATGATTCTGTGCAAGATGACTCTTGGGGGTCACTTTCAACCTCATGCTTTCTGTGATTCTATGATTCTGTGGAAGATGACTTCTAGGGGTCCCTTCCAACCTCATTCATTGCCTGATTTGATGGTTCTGAGCAAGATGACTCTTGGGGGTCACTTCCAACCTTGTGCTTTCTGTGATTCTATGATTCTGTGGAAGATGACTCTTGGGGGTACCTTCCAACCTCATTCATTGTCTGATTTGATGGTTCTGAGCAAGATGACTTCTAGAGGTCCCTTCCAACCTCATTCATTGTCTGATTTGATGGTTCTGAGCAAGATGACTCTTGGGGGTCCCTTCCAACCTCATTCATTGACTGATTTGATGGTTCTGTGGAAGATGACTTCTAGGGGTCCCTTCCAACCTCATTCATTGTCTGATTTGATGGTTCTGTGGAAGATGACTTCTAGGGGTCACTTCCAACCTTATGCTTTGTGTGATCGGATGGTTCTGAGTAAGATGACCTCTGGGGTTCCTTCCAACCTCATGCACTGTGTGATTCTATGGTTCTGCCATCTGCTGCTGCCAAGCAGCTGCAGCTGCAGTAGGCTCTGATCTAATGCAGTCCAGCTGCCAAAATGGGGAACATTATTAAATAATTAAACCTTATTTTCTTTTCCTAAAAAGAGAAGAAACAGACTCAAAGGGCAATAAACTGAAGCAAAAACTCTGAGAACTGTCAGATCCAATTATGGAGGAACTAAGAAACATGTACTCACTGAGCTTCCTATCTCAGCTAACAGCATTTGTGGATGACAAAATCCTGCCTTGGCTCCACTTGCCGCAGTCAATGGTTGGATGGTCTCTGTGCCAAGCAGAGAGGTAGCATAGTGTGAGATGAGAGGAGATGAGTTCCAGTTGTGGCAGCTGGAAACATCACATCCTGGGTAAAAAAAAAAAAAAAGATACATGTGGAGATTTCATCATCAGCTACATCATTGCACAACTCCTAGTGGTTTTCTTCTAGCTTGCCCTTTTCATTGAAAGAAAATGGGGTTAGGTTTGGGATGTTTGGCATTTGGGTTTTGGGTTTTTTTTCCTTACCTAAAAATAAAATCCAGAGTGTAAAACCACTGCAGTGCCAACCCCTTCACCCTAACACACTTAAAGATGTCTTCAGCCACCTGCTGACTGAGGGACAATGACTATGATGTCTCAGCAAGGTTGGGAGAGAGTGGGAAAATGGGGGGAAAATCCTTTCTTTTATCAAACAGGTTGGAAAAAGCACAGAATCATAGAATGGTTTAGGTTGGAAGGGACCTCAAAGCTCATCCAGTTCCAGCCTCCTGCCATAGACAGGGACACCTCCCACTAGAACAGGTCGCTCAGGGCCTCATCCAACCTGGTCTTGAGCTTGGGAGCTATAGCAAATAAGAAAATAACAATTCATAACCATACATGCAGGCAACACCTATTTATTACTCAGAAAGGTTGGACCAGGTGGTCTTTGGGGTCCTTTCCAACCTGGCATTCTGTGATTCTGTCAAGGCACTTTTGAATTTTTTTGTTCCATCTCCTCCTCTTTTTTTGCTAAAAAAAATAAAACACCAAACCCACTTTCTGCAACCCTCAAAATGTAGATTTTTGTCTATTTCTTTTCTTGGTCCTCTCAGCCACTTTTTTGGTCTTTCAAGTTCTCTTCCTTTGAAGAAACTATCATTAAAGATGATGCTTTGGAAGGTGACAGAAGCAACATCAAAGGTTTTGCTGATGCTCATTGACAAAATGGATATTGGGCTCATGGGTGTGTTGGTCTCTTGGGGGAGTTGTTTGTCTCTTGGGGGATATTGGTCTTTTGGGGAGGTGTTGATGTCTTGGGGGTTGTTGGTCTCTTGGGGAGGTGTTGATGTCTTGGGGGTTGGTGGTCTTTTGGGAGATGGTGGTCTCTTGGGGAGGTGTTGGTGTCTTGGGAGGTTTTTGGTCTCTTGGGGGGTGTTGGTTTCTTGGGGGGTGTTGGTCTTTTGGGAGGTGTTGGTCTCTTTGGGCGTGTTGGTGTCTTCAGGGTGTTGGTTTCTTGGTGGTTGTTGATCTCTTGAGGGGTTGTTGGTCTCTTGGGGGTTGTTGGTCCCTTCTCAAAGGCCACAACTAATAGGACAAGAGGAAATAGCCTCAAAGTTAAAACAGGGAAGGCTTAGGTTGGACATTAGGAGAAACTTCTCTAGCAAAAGGCTTCTCCAAGCCTGGACCAGGCTGTCCAAGGAGGTGGTTGAAGAAGGAGGCTAAGGATCCCTGGAGGTGTTTACAAGCCCGAGAGCTGTGGTGCTGAGGGACATGGTTTAAGGATCCCTGGAGGTGTTTACAAGCCCCAGAGCTGTGGTGCTGAGGGGCATGGTTTAGCACCAGCCTGAGGCAGAGTTAGAGAATAGTTGTAACTGCCTGTGTGCTCCTTTCACACTCCTAGACACTGATGCTGCAGATTGCACCACACAGAATAATTTAGGCAATCTCCAGCCTGGAGCTTAGAGGGAAGTTAATTCCAGAATGAAGAATTCTAGGAAAGCTTCTAAGGGAAATGATGGCATTTAAGAAAAAATGTGGAGTTTATCCTCTGGAGATATCTTCTGTTTCAATTCAACTCAGCTGTCTGCATCCCGATTCACTGCCAGAACAGCTCTGTGAAAATGACCACACCAGGGGCAAGATATTTTCAACACTGGCAACAGCAAAAAAAACAAAACCAATCAATCAAACTTCACCCCCCCCAAAAAAGCCAAACAAAACCAACCAAACACACATCCCAAAACCACACTCACTTCTTTACAGTGAGGGTGGTGAGGCAATGGAACAGGTTGCCCAGGGAGGTTGTGGATGCTCTCTCCCTAGAGATGTTCAAGGTCAGGTTGGAGGAGGCCTTGAGTGAGCTGTACTAGTGGGAGGTGTCCCTGCCTATGGCAGGGGGTTGGAACTGGATGATCCTTGAGGTCCTTTCCAACCTTATCATTCTACCATTCTATGATTCTACAAAATAAATAAATTTGAAAATTGTAAAACAAACTAAAACCAAACAAACAAAAAAACAAACAAACCCAAATTAAAATTAAAAACCTCAACCAAACAAAAAGCCACCCCCTAAATAAATAAATAAAGCCAAAATAGGCAACATAAAAGCTAAAGGATTTAAAAAAAAAACAACCAACCAAACAAAAAGCCACGTCCAAAATAAATAAAAGCCACCCCCAAAATAAACAAATAAAACCAAAATAGGCAAAATAAAACCTAAAAGATTGAAACAAATGAACAAACAAAAAGGCACCCCCAAAATAAACAAATAAAGTTGAAATAGGCAAAATAAAACCTAAAAGATTGAAACAAACAAACGAAAAGCCATCCCCAAAATAAAGAATAAAACCAAAATAGGCAAAATGAAACCTAAGAGATTGAAAAAATAATCCCAAACAAACAAAAAGAAACTCCCAAAATAAATAAATGAAGCTGAAATAGGCAAAATAAAACCTGAGAGGCTGAATAAAAACCCCAAGCAAACAAAAAACTGCTCCCAAAAGAAATAAATAAAACTGAAATAGACAAAATAAAACCTAAAAGATTGAAAAAAAACCCCAAAAAGTCGCCCCCCAAAATAAATAAATTAAACCAAAATAGGCAGAATAAAACCTACAAGATTGAACAAAATCCAATCAACCAAAAATAATTACAAAAATTAAAACAACAAAACAAACAAATCCCCAAAAAGAATCAACAACAAAACAAATCACACCCCAAAATTAAACGAAAGCCAAGTAAAACACAGACAAAAAAAACCACATCCAGAAAAAACCTCTCAAAAACCCATCAAGAAAAAAACATTCAAAGAAAGAAAAAAATCAAAATCAACAAAACAAACCCAAAAAGAACCCCCAGAATTAAAAAACAAAGCAAAGAATAAAGGAAAAAAAAAATAAAGGCAATATAAATCAATCAAGTAAAAAAGACCTTTAAAAAAAACCCCAAATGAACAAGAGCAAAACACTATCCCCAAAAAGTAAAGCAAAGCAAAATGCACCCAGAAAGCACTCACCCACCCACCCCCCACTAACCCACAAAAATAACACCAAAACAACAAATAACTAAAAAAACAGCAAAATCAATAATAGAGGTGAAAGGGGAAAAGGCAGAAAGGAGCAGAGGGGAGAGAGGAGAGGAGAGAAAAGAGAGGAGAGAGGGGAGAGCGGAGAAGGGAGAGGGGAGAGGCCAGAGGAGAAAGGGGAGAGGTGAGAGGGGAAAAGGGAGAGGGGAAAAGGGAAAGGGAAGAGAATCATAGAATCATAGAATCATAGAATGGTAAGGTTGGAAGGGACCTCAAAGCTCATCCAGTTCCAACCCCCTGCCATAGGCAGGGACACCTCCCACTAGTACAGCTCACTCAAGGCCTCATCCAACCTGGCCTTGAACACCTCCAGGGAGGGAGC
>VWZE01005855.1:50645-84027 GCA_013396675.1 Eubucco bourcierii
GTGGAGTCCCCAAGAACTAAATCAGGAATTTCCTAAAGCTGATTTGACAGTGGCTCAAGGGCAGTCTATAGGAGAAAGACTTGGGGGTGTCAGTTGATGACAAACTCAGGCTGAGCCAGCACTGGTTGCTGGCAGCTCAACAGGTAGTTGTGTGCTAGCTGCATCCAGAGCAGGGAGAGCAGCAGCACAGGAAGGGGATCCTGCCCCTCTGCTCTGCTCAGACTTCACCTGCAGTACTGCCTCCAGTGCTGGTGCTCCCAGCACAAGAGGAACATCAAACTGGTGGAGGGGGACCAGAGGAGGCCATAAAGATGGTCATAGGGCTGGAGAACCTCCTCTATGGGGACAGGCTGGGAGAGTTGGCACTGTTGATTCTGAAGAAGAGAAGGCTCCAGGGAGACCTTAGAGCAGCCTTCCAGTACCTCAAGGGGGCTACAGGAAAACCTGGGATGGACTTTTCAAAAGGGCTTGCAGTGACAGGATGAGGGACAATGGCTTCAAACTGGACGAGGGCAAATTTAGACTGGGGATGAGGAAGAAGTTCTTCCCAGTGAGAGTGGGGAGACACTGGCACAGGTTGCCCAAAGGGGTTGTGGATGTCCCCTCCCTGGAGGTGTTCAAGGCCAAGTTGGATGAGGCCGTGAGCAACCTGGGCTAGTAAAAGTTGTCCCTGCCTGTGGCAGGGGAGTTGGAAATGGATGAGCTTTTAGGTCTCTTCTAAGCCAACCCATTCTATGATTCTATGAAAGTACAGGGCTCAAAACCAAAGACATGAATATCAGTATGCCAGCAAGGCTCAGGATGCATCACTTCAAAGATCTTTGGCAAAACCAGGACTCTCTCTGTGATAAGGAGGCACTTCAAACCGCCTTTGGCACACAAGACAATTCGCAGAATACACTGGGTTGGAAGCAACCTTGCAGATCATCCAGTTCCAACCCCCCCAGCATGGGTAGGGATGCCTCTCACTAGCCCAGATTGCTCAGGGTCTCATCCAACCTGGCCTCCATTCCTTTGGGTGCATATTCTCCTATTACTCTCTCAAATTCTGCTCTGCAACACCCCAGGTGGTAAAAATGCTGCCTCAAAACATGTTGGACGGCGAGGTCTAGCTCTGCTTCCCAGGGATTCCTGTTACAAGGTGACTCTTTCCCTCTCCTCTCTGTTTTCACTCTGTTCCAAAGTGCTAATAAATCTGTGTGATAATTAACATTCTTTCCTTTTTTTTTTTTTTTTTTGGTTTGTAGTCAGTGCTACATGCTGATGGGCTGCATTAAATATTGCAAACAGACACAGAGGGAGGGAAACTCTCTTCTGGGGGAAGCATCTTAATCATTTCTGCCCCCTCAAGAAGTATTCATAATGCTTTGTATTTATCTATATAAGGAACCCCAAGACAAGATAGGACATGGAGTTGCTGGACTGGGTCCAGAGGAGGGCCCCAAAGATGACTTCTGCTATAGGGGCAGGCAACACCTGTGGCCATGGTATTTTGGGACATGGTTTAATGGCCGTGGTGGTGTTGCTGGTTGGACTCCATGATCTTAGAGGGCTTTCCTAACCCAAACAGGTCTGTCATTGAGGACAGGCTGAGAGAGTTGGGGTTCTTCAGCCTGGAGAAGAGAAGGCCTTGAGGACACCTTGGATATTAGGAAGTTATTAGAAAGTGGGAAGTGGGAAGTGTCCACCATCTAACTGGATCTGAGCTGGAGCAGCTCTGCTATGAGGACAGGCTAAAAGAGTTGGAGGTCTGCAGCCTGGAGAAGAGAAGGCTTCCAGAAAACTTTGGAGTGACCTTCCAGTATCTGAAGGTGGCTACAGAAGAGCTGGGGAGAGACTATTAATAAGATCTTGTAGTGACAGGACAAGGAGTAATGAGTTTAAACTGGCAGAGGGGAGATTGAAACTGGATGTTAGGAAGAAGTTCTTTATAGTGAGAGCGGTGAGACACTGGCACAGGTTGCTCAGGGAGGTTGTGGCTGGTCCCTCCCTGGAGGTATCACAGTATCACAGTATCACCAGGGCTGGAAGAGACAAGTCCAACCCATTACCACAGACCTCAAGACCAGACCATGGCACCAAGTGCCACGTCCAAACCTGCCTTGAACACCTCCAGGAATGGTGACTCCACCACCTCCCTGGGCAGCCCATTCCAGCAGCCAATGACTCTCTCAGTGAAGAACTTTCTCCTCACCTCCAGCCTAAAGTTCCCCTGGCACAGCTTGAGACTGTGTCCTCTTGTTCTGGTGCTGGTTGCCTGAGAGAAGAAGGTAACTTCCCCTGGCTACAACCACCTTTCAGGTAGTTGTAGACTGCAATAAGGTCCCCCCTGAGCCTCCTCTTCTCCAGGCTAAACAAAACACCTTGAACAAGGTGTTCAAGGCCAGGTTGGATGAAGCCTTGAGCAACCTCTTCTAGTAGGAGGTGTCCCTGCCTGTGGTGGGGAATTGGAACTGGATGATCTTTGAGGTCACTTCCAAACTAAACCATTCCATGATTATATGATTCTATGATCGTTCTGTGGTTCTATGACATTTTATCTCCTTGTGCATCTGTCCCAAGCACTAAATGAAAGGAGAAGTAGCAGATGGAGATGTCACCAGCCACTCAGCACATCAAATACATCAAAACCACCTAAGTGTGGCTCCAGCAGGCAGCAGATGAAGCAGGGCTTAAATTCTGAACCATTCATACAATAGGCTGCAGTTAACAGAATCACAGATTCACAGAATGTCAGGGGCTGGAAGGGACATCCAAAGCTCAGCCAGTCCAACTCCCCTGCCAGAGCAGGAGCACCAAGATCAGATCACACAGGAACACATACAGGTACATTTTGAGTATCTCCAGAGAGGGAGACTCCAAAACCCCTCTGGGCAGCCTCTTCCAGGGTTCTGGCACCCTCACAGAGAAAAAAAAATTCTTCCTCAGGTTCACATGGAACCGCCTATGCCTCAGTTTCCATCCATTGCCCCTTGCCCTGGCATTGGGCATCACCCAGCAGAGCCTGGCTCCAGCCTCCTGCCACTCACCCTGCACATATTGAGAACCGTTGCTGAGGTCACCTCTNGAGGGTGGAGAATTTTCTGAATTGTAAATGAAGTGACATGGCCTGGGAAAATGCCTGAACTTAGTTCTTCAGCATATAAGCAGACTGGAGCTCGAGTTGCCAGTCTCATTTGAATAGCTAGCAGCTAAGGCCGGCTCCTCTTCCACAGCAGAAAATGAGCCACCACCACTATTCCTGAAAGCCAAGTCCATCCTGTTTCCTTTCCTTTCCCATCATTAGAAGTTTATGCTTTGCTGAGTGGGGAGAACAGAGGCAATATACCTGTTTGTGACCAGCAGGATGAGGGAGGTGATTCTCCCCCTCTACTCTGCTCCACCGAGACCCAACCTGGAGTACTGCGTCCAGTTCTGGTGCCCCCAGCACAAGAAGGATGTGGAAGTGTTGGAGCAGGTCCAAAGGAGGCCACAAAGAGGATCAGGGGGCTGGGGAACCTTTCCTATGGGGAGAGAGTTGAGTTTGTTCAACCTGGAGAAGGCTATAGGGAGACCTTAGAGCAGCCTTCCAGTACCTGAAGGGACTACAAGAGAGCTAAGGAGAGACTTTTTACAAAGGCTTGTGGTGACATGATGAGGGACATTGAACCTGGAAGAGGGTAGATTTAGACTGGAAATTAGGAAGAAATTCTTTCCAGTGAGGGTGGTAAGACACTTGCACGGGCTGCCCAGGGAGGTTGTGGATGCTTCCTCCCTGGAAGCCAGGCTGGATGAGACTTTGAGCAGCCTGGGCTGGTGGGAGGTGTCCCTGCCCATGGCAGGAGGATTGGAACTGGATGAGCTTTAAGACCGCTTCCAACCCAAAGCATTCTATGAATTTAGGAAGCTTCTTTACATTGAGAAAGTTTTATTTTAAACACTAAAGACATACAGGGTGGCGGTGAAATTGGATGATTTCAAGGTCCATTCCAACACATGCCATTCTATGATTTTGTGATTCCAGGATTCTGTGATTCCAGGATTCTGTGATTCCAGGATTCTGATCCCAGGACTCTATGATGCCATGATTCTATCTCTCTCCTTCAGCCTCCACTTCCACTATCATGGTTCCAAAAGCTTCAAGACATTTACCACTGTTCATGTTCCTCTGCAGAGCAGCACAGATTGACTCTAAGGTTGTTTATGATTGTTGAAGTCTCCCCCCAAAAATCCAAGTCCCAGAAAAAGAAAGTGTCTATTCTTTTTTTTTTCCTCCTTCTTCTTTTTTTTTTCCTTCTTCTTCTTCTTTTTTTTTTTTTAAACATTTTATCATTTAGAACAACTCAAAAAGAATTTCATAAGACAAAAGCAAAGGTGGTTTTTGTTTTGTTTTTTTTTTTTTCCCTAGGCTGAATCGTTGATTTGTAGCAGCCTTAGAGGAGGTATTAGAACCTTTAACACAGATAGCAGAAAAATGCAGACTGAAAACAGAACACATTAGGCAAGAAGGCTGCTTCCAGCTCCCTGTATAATTATTATAAACCTCTTTCCACTCATCTTGTGGATGTTCTGTACATCTGGAGACAGAGCGGAGCCTCCTTCCAGCGTGCAAGCTCCCCTTGTATATAATTCCTTTTCTGCCAAGCAAGAAACCTAAAGACCTAAAGTGGTTACTGGATGCTTCTATGGGCCCAGAATTCCAGAAGTGAATGCTGCCATTTGTCTCTTCCTAATTACCATGAATTCTTCCTTTGTGCATTCAAACGTAGATTGGATTAAGGCAGCTATTCTGTTTAAAACTCCAACTTCAGCAGTGGTCCCTCACAGGGCTCTAGTAGCTAAATTTATAGTATCTTATCTTGCTGAGGAATCTTTGCTGTGTTCCAGGCCCATCCGTTACTGTCAGCTCCGCCATCGCCCTGGCACGGGTTCCTGATAGTGTTATTGTACATGTGGCATAACAAGAGTCTAAACAGAAGGTCAAATTCTTCATCGTTGTGACTGAGGGCATAAATCAAGGATATTTCCACTGAGCAAAAATGGAATGCTTGGAATAGCTGCCCAAAGCCCTCCTGTGATCTCCTGGCAGCCAGGGAAATATCGATTAGAAGGGAAGAGGTGGACGTGAATCACAGAAGGAAGCAGGTTGGAAAAGAGCTTCGAGAGCACCGAGTCCAACCTGTCACCTAACACCTTCTAATTAACTAACCCATGCCACTAAGTGCCTCATTCAGCCTCCTTTTAGACACCTCCAGGGATGATGATTCCACCACCTCCCCAGGCAGCCCATTCCAATGCCAATCACTCTTGCTGGGAAGAACTTCTTCCTACTATCCAGCCTGAACCTGCCCTGGTGCAGTTTGAGGCTGTGTCCTCTTGTTCTGTCCCTGGGTGCCTGGCAGAAAAGACCAACCCCTACCTGGCCACAGTTTGTGCAGCTTGGGCTTCATTGATCATAGTATCACGGAATGGTTTGGGTTGGAAAAGACTTCTAAGATCACTGAGCCCAACTATCAACCCAACACCACCATGGCCATTAATCCATGCCCCCAAGTCCATGGCCACAGGTTTCTTCAACACCTCCAAGGGATGGGAACTCCACCACCTCCCTGGGCTGCCTCTTCCAATCCCTGACCACTCTTGCAGCAAAGAAATTCTTCCTCATCTCCAACCTAACCCTCCCCTGGCACAACTTTAGGCCATTTCCTCTCCTATCACCTGAGAGTAGGCAGAAGACCCCAACCTCCACCTCATTTCAACCTCCCATCAGGTAGCTGTAGAGAGCAATGAGGTCTACCCTCAGGCTCCTCTTTTCCAGGCTGCACACCCCCAGCTCCCTCAGCCCCTCCTCATAGAGCTGTGCTCCAGTCTCCTCAACAGCCTTGTTGCTCTTCTCTGGACATATTCAAGCACTTCAACATCTTTCTTAAATTAAATTTATTAAATTAAATTAAATTAAACTTCTTCAATTTCTTTAAATTCTTAATCATGCTTCAGTGAGCAGGAAAGATAATACAATATCAACCAGATAAGAGCTAATAGATTAATAGAATCACACATGTAATCATACCATCATTCAGGTTGGATAAGACCCCTGGGATCATCAAGTCCAACCATTGACCCCGCTCTACAAAGTCCACCCCTAAACCATACCCCCAAGCACCATATCTAAATGACCTCTAAATACATCCAGGATTGGTGACTCAACCACCTCCCTGGGCAACCCATTCCAATGCCTGACCACACTTTCTGTGGAAAAAAAACCCAACTTTCCTCCTCTCCAGTCTAAACCTACCCTGTTGTAGTCTGAGGCCATTCCCTCTTGTTGTATCGCTAACGACCTGTGAGAAGAGACCAGCACCTTTCAGGTACTTAAAGAGAGCAATGAGGCCTCCTCTTAGCCTCTACTTGTGTTGTTGTACATTCATTGATGTATAAGACATTTCAATTTTATTTTATTTGTACATTTGGATTCAGTGATTTTATTATTTAATTAGCAACGCCGTACAATATTATATTACTTCTTCATGCATGAAAGCAAGCTGTAAACTTTAACACAAATCCAAAATGGATGAGCAGAGCAATTATCCTTATCAGAGCAAAACTGGAGGAACAAAATAAAAATACAGTACTAAAGCAGAGGCTCCCAAACTTACTCTGATGAAGTTTGGTCATAGCCATTAACGTTGCTGCTAATGGTGTTAATTTCTCTGTTTTTATAGAGATTTCTCAGAACAGGACCTCTCTCATATGAATAATATATAACCTGGAGAAGAGGAGGATCAGGGGAGACCTTCTTGCTGTCTACGACTACCTGAAGGGTGGTTGTAGCCAGGAGGAGGTTGCTTTCTTCTCTCAGACAAGGAGCACCAGAACAAGAGGACACAGTCTCAAGCTGTGCCAGGGGAAGTTTAGGCTGGAGGTGAGGAGAAAGTTCTTCACTGAGAGAGTCATTGACTGCTGGAATGGGCTACCCAGGGAGATGGTGGAGTCACCATCCCTGGAGGTGTTCAAGGCGGGTTTGGTCGTGGCACTTGGTGCCATGGTCTGGTCTTGAGGGCTGTGGTAAAGGGTTGGACTTGATGAGCTTTGAGGTCTCTTCCAACCTTGGTGATACTGTGATACTGTGATCTAGATTTCTTCTAAAATGGGGAAAGATGAGGGATATAAAGGGATTTGTCCATTATTTTACCATACCAAACAAAAATGCTAATCCAATATGGAGTCTAACATGGATGAAACAAGAACTTCAGGTGGCTCAAAGGAGTTTTCGACAGGATGAATAAATTTTGCTTTGCCTCAAAGGCTGGAATGCTGTGTCCAGCTAGAGGGCCCCCAACACAAGAAGGACCTAATGGAGAGGGTCCAGAGAAGGACACAAAGATGTTCAGAGGGCTGCAGCACCTCACCTACAAAGACAGGCTAGGAGAGCTGGGGCTGTTCAACCTGGAGAAGAGAAGGCTCCAGGGACACCTTACAGGAGCATTTCAGTATCTGAAGGGGACCTACAGGAAGGCTGGGGAGGGACTGTTTGGAGGGGCTTGTGGTGATAGAACGAGGGCAATGGTTTGAAACTGTAGCAGGGCAAAGTTAAGTTGGACATCAGGAGGAAGTTCTGCACAATAACAGTGGTGAAACACTGCAACAGGTTGCCCAGGGCTGTAGTTGAGTCTCCATCCCTGGAGACATTCAGTATCAGACTTGATGTGGCCCTGGGCAGTCTGATCTAGCTAGAGGTGTCTCTGCTGCCTGCAGGAGGGTTGGGCAAGATGACTTTTGAGGGTCACTTCCAACCCAATACAATGTGTGAATCATTTGTAGCCCATTTAGTTTTGCAGCCTTTTTTTCACTAGTCCATTTAACCCTTTAAAACTGTCAACTTTGAAAACATGTCCTTAAATTCAGCGTCCTTTTGAATCCCATGTTTTGGCCAACAGTCTGTAGATTTTGTAAAATGGGAAGGCAAGAGCCATTCTGTGCTGATTTGAGGCTAATTGGAGTATTTTGCTGCATTGGAGATAGATAAAGCTCCAGAACATATACAATTCATCAATGACACATTTCTAAAGCTTCCCCCTAAATTTCCACCTTGGGAGATACAATCTCAAGACCATTCTTAGTTCCTCTGCTTGCAGCATGCTTCCACCTTCTCAGGGAACTAAAGAACCAGAATTGTTTGTGTTGGAAATGCTCTCTAAGGTCATCAAACCCAGCTCTCAACCCAACTCCACCTTGACCATTAAACCATGTCCCCACTCTTCTGTGACTCCATCACCTTTACTGCCATGGTGAACTTCAGTTGATGATTTGATTCGAGGATCTTAGAGGTGTTTCCCAACAATTCCATGACTCTGTGATTCTGTGCCCTTCATGGACTGACTGGAGCCCATGTACACAGGATTCTTTCCCTCTGCTCCTTTAGGGAGGTTGAAGCACAACATCAGTTCTGTGTGGTTTCCCTGTTCCCAGGCTGAGCTGGGTATTGCTTAGTTTGTATCTACAAATCCTTGTGTCAATCTTACCACCTCAGTGTTGCTGCTTTGCCTCTTTATTTCCTTGACTGACCTCCATGGAAAAGCAAGTCTCAGCCTTCAGCCTACCTGATCAAACAAACCAAGATGTTTTTAATCCTTTTGCACAAAGTATACTTTCCATTTTCCAAACCAAGCCTTCTTTACTGGTGTTCATAATGAAGAACTTTTTCTTGAGCCAGGGTTAAATGAACTCTTCATCCATTCTTAAAGGTGAGAATTTAAGGAGGTCTCATGCCTCAACACTGATGCTCCAGGGTGTATGGTAGACCAGCTCCCATATCTCCTTTTTCCTGAAGGGAGCTACAGGAGAGCTGGGGAGGAACTTTTCACAAGGGCTTGTAGTGATAGAATCATAGAATGGTTTAGGTTGGAAGGGACCTCAAAGCTCATCCAGTTCAAACACCCTGCCATAGGTAGGGACACCTCCCACTAGCACAGGTCACTCAAGGCCTCATCCAACCTGGCCTTGAACACCTCCAGGGAGAGAGCAGCCACAGCCTCCCTGGGCAACCTGTGCCAGTGTCTCACCACCCTCACTGCAAACAACTTCTTCTTAACATCCACTTTCAATCCCCCCTCCGCCACTTTAAACCCATTACTCCTCATCCTGTCATTACAAGACCTTGCCAATAGCCCCTCCTCAGCCCTCCTGTAGCCCCTTTCAGATATTGGGAGGCCACTCCAAGGTCTCAGCCTTCTCTTCTCCAGGCTGCAGAGGAGATAGGATGAGAGGGAATGGATTAACACTGGAGGAGGGGAGATTTAGGTTAGAGAGTAGACTCATAGAATTAGTCAGGGTTGGAAGGGACCACAAGGATCATCCAATTCCAAGCTCCCTGCCATGGGCAGGGACACCTCACACTAGATCAGGCTGGCCACAGCCTCATCCAACCTGGCCTTAAACACCTCCAGGCATGAGGCTTCCAACACCTCCCTGAGCAATCTCTGCCAGACTCTCACCACCTTCATGCTGAAGAACTTCTTCCTAACATCCAGGCTGAATCTACCCATTTCTAGCTTGGTTCCATTTCCCTCAGTCCTATCACTCCTTAACAGCATAAAAAGTCCCTCCCCAGGTTTCTTGTAGCCCCCTTAAGACACTGGAAGGCCACAAGAAGGTCAGCTGGGAGCCTTCTCCTCCCGAGACTGCACAGCACCAACTCCCTCAGTCTCTCCTTATAGCAGAGGAGCTCCAGCCCTCTGATCATCCTCATGGCCCTTCTCTGGACTCCTTCCAGCACTTCCATAGCCCTCTTGTAATAGGGGCTCCAGAACTGGATGCAATACTCCAGATGGGGTCTCACCATTAGGAAGAAATTGTTTCCAGGGAGGGTGGTGAGATACTGTCACAGGTTGCCCAGGGAGGTTGTGGATGTCCCCTCCCTGGAGGTGTTCAAGGCCAGCTTGGATGAGACCTCGAGCAACCTGGGCTAGTGGGAGGTGTCCCTGTCCATGGCAGGAGGGTTGGAATTGGATGATAATCAAGGTCCCTTCCAACACAAACCAATGTATGGATTTATGAAGCTTCTCTGCATTGTGAAAGTTTTATTTTAAACCCCAAAGAAAATGAGTGTTTCCCACACTGTGGTTAAGCAGGCAGCTCAAAGCTGTCTATTTGTCACTAGCTGCAGTGTACAACTGGAGAGCTGCAGGACCACGAGCTGCCAAGGGAACAGCAACCAGCTTCAGGGCCAAGAGGAAAGAAGTTGGCACCGATAAACTCCTCCTTCTGCTGTAGGGACAAAGGGATGAACAGGGAAGGGAGGACAGCTAGGGCTCAGGCTAGCAGAGGAGAAGAAAGGGCTGCAGGAGCACTGAAAGCCAAAGCTCCTGGGGAAAGGCTGGCATGAGGGCTGGCAGAACCCATTGATGGCAGTTTTGAGCAGCTGGCTCCTGTCAGATTTAACCACATCATTCCCAGGAACAGGTTGAAGAATGCTGTCTGCATCACTGTATAAACTTGGTGCCTCTCCAACAGAACAAACATGCCTTCTTCTCCTGCATGAAGGGAGGCTGCAGTGAGCTGGGCTCTTCTGCTTAGTCGCAGGTGATAGGAGAGGAAATGGCTTGAAATTGTGCCAGGGGAGGGTTAAGTTCATAGAATCATAGAATGGTAAGATTGGAAGGGACCTCAAGGATCATCTAGTTCCAAGCACTTGCCATAGGCAGGGACACCTCCCACTAGCACAGCTCACTCAAGGCCTCCTCCAACCTGGCCTTGAACACCTCCAGGGAGGGAGCAGCCACAACTTCCCTGGGCAACCTGTGCCAGTGTCTCACCACCCTCACTGGAAAAAACTTCCTCCTAACATCCAGTCTAAATCTTCCCTCTGCCAGTTTAAACCCATTGCCCCTTGTCCTGTCATTGCAAGACCTTGTCAGTAATCCCTCCCCAGCCTTCCTGTAGGCCCCCTTCAGATACTGAAAGGCCACTCTAAGGTCTCCTGGAAGCCTTCTCTTCTCCAGGTTGAAGAGCCCAAACTCTCTCAGCCTGTCCTCATAGCAGAGCTGCTGCAGCCCTCTGAGCATCTTTGTGGCCTCCTCTGGACCCGCTCCAATGCTTCCATGTCCTTCCTCTGCTGGGGGTTCCAGAACTGCACACAGGTTGGAGATGAGGATTTCTCTGCTGCAAGAGTGGTCAGGGATTGGCACAGGCTGCCCAGGGAGGTGGTGGAATTCCCATCCCTGGAGGGGTTCAAGAAACGTGTGGCCATGGCACTTGGGGATATGGTTTAGTGGCCATGGTGGTGTTGGGCTGATGCTTGGACTGGATAACCTTAGAGGGTTTTACACCCAAAGCAATTCTCTGATTCTGTGATTCTATTCCTTCAGCCTCTTTTTCCCACAGTAAACTATGATAAAACTGGAACAGGTTCCCCATGTAGGTCATGGATGCCACCTCTCTGGAGGAGTTCAAGACCAGAGTGTATTCTATTATTCTATGATTTGCTTCAGATATCCCTTGGAAGTGAGGAAAGGTAGAAAGTGAATTATTCTTCTCCATTTCAAGGGACTTGGTGTGACTAGGAGATTTTTCACTACAGCTGCAGAGAGAGTTCACAACTGGAGTCCCAGTTAGAATGATGAGCAGTGTTTGAAATTAGCTTTGTGCAATAATTTAAATCCCTAAGCTGACTTTTTGTAACTGTTTTGCTTTGATTCTCAGCTTCACTAAGATGACAGTACTAATCCAGGCAGAAGCCCCGAGCTCTAGCAGGATAGATAACCAAGAAATGTGAAGATGAGATTTCTCTCCACCTCCCTACTTTGGAAATAATCCAAACTGGAGAGCTATGACACATCCACAAGCCTGAGTCATGCCTCAAACTGGTTTCATGCCAAGTTAACCACTACATTGCTCTTCTGCTGGTCATGAAGAAGGTACCACCTGTCTGGGGAAAGCAAGAGGCATTTTCCTGTGCTGTTTTTGTTAAGGTTTTGTGAACAGTAGCAATTTCCATTAATGTGTTGTATCTATGGAGTCATTCACTACTTTTAATGAGGAGTGATGAAAAGGAAATGCAGCTCAGGCTGCTTTCATTTCTGCTGTCAGATGAATTCAAGGCATTGGTTTTTGAAGGACAGAATGATTGGGGAACTGGAGTATCTCCCCTGTGGAGATTGAGAGCCCTGGGGCTTTTCAGTCTGGAGAAGAGAAGGCTGAGAGGAGATCTGATCAATATGTACAAATATCTGAAGGGTGAGTGTCAAGTGCTCTTTTCAGTGCTCAGCAGCAATAAGCCAAGGAGCAACAGCTACAAATTGGAACAGAGAAGGTTTCACCTCAACATGAAGAGAAACTTCTTTACCTCTTCTTCGTGATACCCGATAACAGGGCGAGGGGTACTGGGTGGAAGCTGAGGCATAGGAAGTTTCATTTAAACATGAGGAGGATTTTTTTCCCTGTGAGGGTGCCAGAACCCTGGAACAGGCTGCCCAGGGGGGTTGTGGAGTCTCCCTCTCTGGAGATATTCAAAACCTGCCTGGATGTGTTCCTGTATGAACTGCTCCAGGTACTCCTGCTCTGGCAGGGGGATTGGGCTGGATGAGTTTTGGAGGTGCCTTCCAATCAATGACATTCTGTGATTCTATGATTCTACGATTCTATGATGCAGTGAGGGTGACAGAGTGCTGAAGCAGGCTACCCAGAGAGGTTGTGGAGTCTCCTCTGGAGACTTTCCAAACCTGCCTGGATAGACTGGTGAATTCCTCTGGGGAATCCTGCCTTGGTAGGGGGTTGCACTGGATGATCTCTGGAGGTCCCTTCCAACCACTAAGGTTTTGTGATTCCTTGATTCATCTAACAACTCTTTCCCCACAGTCTCCAGAGAAGTTTGTTTCACGTCTTTATTTCTCTTTCTTTTTCTCTGCATCTTGCAGCACTGCCTGACAGTCACCATCCCCAGCTCTTTCAGAAGGATATTTTGCAGTATTTTTTCCTTTAGAGCTAGATTGATTGCATGATTATTTCAGAAAGCATAAGGGAAACAAGTGTGAGAGAGAAAATGCAATGCAGATAATTTTGTTGCCCATTTAATTTTAGCCTTGTTTCAATTTTCTCAAGTTATTCCCTAATTATTGTGTTGCTATCAATCCCACACGCTAAGCATCTTGCAAAATCAAAAACATTCATTTTAATTTCAGTGTTTTCTTAGGTTTTGGGGGTTTTTTTGCCTTTTTTGTTTTCAACAAACCTGCCTTTCAGCATCATTTGGTTATCTTATGGTCTTTAATTGTTCCAGAAATGATGAAAGAGCACTTGGAATATTGTTGGTGCTCCGTTATTCGTTATCTATCTAATACATATTTACTTGTCTTTTCTCTGGGCTAATAATTTAACCTATTTCAGAAGAAAATAGATTCATAGGCTCATAGAATGGTTTGGATTGGAAGGAACTTCATCATGAGGGTGGTGAGAGCCTAGAACAGGTTGCCCAGGGAGGTGGTGGAAGCCTCATGCCTGGAGGTGTTTAAGGCCAGGCTGGATGAGGCTCTGGACAGCCTGATCTAGCGTGAGGTGTCCCTCCCCATGACAGGGAGCTTGGAACTGGATGATCCTTGTAGTCCCTTCCAACCCTGACTGATTCTATGAACCCTGAAGATCACTTAGTTCCAATCCCCTGAGACACCTTCCACTAGATGAGACTGCTCCAGCCTCATCCAACCTGGCCTTGAACACCTCCAAGGAGGGGGCATCCATAACCTCCCTGGGCAACCTGTTCCTGTGCCTCACTACACTCACTGGAAAGGGTCTGCCTCCCTTGGAGAGCTCCAACAAACAGCACAAGACCTCCCAGTTAAGGACAGAATATTTTAGCATGAGGTACTTTCTTCATTATCACTCTTTTCCCCTTCTCTTTATGTTAATAGAATGCTTTGATTGCATTTCCAAACCTCAAAAAGGAGCAAATTCCAGAATGAAAGCTGACTTCTACTGCACAGGTGCTGTGGCTGGGCTTTTCCTGAATACCTCTTCCACCAAACTTTATTCCTTTCCCCCCCAAGCCTAATTTGCAAATACTATTTTTAGTGTGTGCATTAAACAAGGGAATCAAAACCACAGCTTTAAGCCTTGACCCATTCTCTGACCCCAAGGATAAGTGGCAGAGGGTGGTTTGCATCCATGCAGCGAAACTCTCTTCCTTGCCCTGAACATGGTGGTAGGAGGGGGAAGTGAGTGCTAGAAACAGGTCCTGGCTTGCAGTTTTCCTCTGGCTGAGCTCAGGGTTAGAGAATACCACTTGGCCTGACCAAAACCATGCCAAAATGAGTGATAAAAATGAAACTCCAGAGACAACTACATGCCAGGGCTTGAGCCCATGCTTTGACTCTCTCTTTTATTCATTAATGTACATATTGCCAGTAGTTTGGGCAAGAGGATCAAAAAGTGGTAGGGAATGGAAAGAACTATTTATGGTAAAGGATAACTCTGGCTCAGGAACAAACATGTATAAATTAACAACGAAGGCACTGGGCTTCAAATTAAAAGAAGGTTTCCAGCCAGGAAGTGAGTCAAATTCTAACCCAACAATCCCACAGGGGAGCAGAGGTCAGAAACTTAACCCATTTTATCCTGATCATGCAGTTTCTCTTGCTGGCAAGGAGGTCAGCCTAGGAAGTCCTTTTCTTCCTACCTAAGTTGTATTCCATCCTACACTCCTAATGTAATCAGGCTGAATCACACGAAGACAAAAGTGGTGACATAAGGTAGAAGCATAGAATTGTTTGGGTTGGAAAAGTCCTCTAAGGACATCAAATTCAATCACTCTTCAATTCCAGTATGTCAGGAGGCACTCCATAGCAGGCTTCAGGAAGGGAGAATTCTTCTAGAATCATAGAATCATAGAATGGTAAGGTTGGAAGGGACCTCAAGGATCATCTAGTTCCAACCCCCTGCCATAGGCAGGGACACCTCCCACTAGTACAGCTCACTCAAGGCCTCGTCCAGCCTTCCCAGTTAGAACTGCTTAGTGCAACTGCTGGTCAGAGTTGCACTCTGATTCTCCAACTGCTGGCCCTCCAACCAAAGCCAGCAGAGAAACCTCTGTGAATGAGAGTAAATTGTCCTCCTGAGCTGAGGATTCCACCAGTTCAGACACAGCACAAAGGACTTGGGTAAATTGAGCTTAACACTACTGAAGATAACCCACTAGCAACCACTGCAGCAGGGTGTACCATGGTTACATGCAAACTGGAGGCTTGGAACCAAGCCAGTTTGCCTGTTCCAGTATATACTCTGGTCTCTCCCTGACTGAATGCCAGGAACAGTTGGATGGGTATCATTCATCCCTGCAACCTTCCTCACCATAGAAGGAAACAGAGGCATGCCATCAGTGCTCTCCAGCAGGTCTCCCCGGCTTGAACAAACTGCACCACTTTCCAGATCACACATGGAAGTCGTTTCTCAGAAGCAGATGTAGTGTTTTGTAGTGGAACCCCAGATGAATCAGACCCCTCTTGGCACATATGGGAATAAAACCCAATCAGTTAACACCCCCCAAAAAAAATTAAATAGAAATGGTAAATTGCTGCTGTCCTCTGATCTTCTCGGAACTGTAGTGGTTGCAAAACTTTACAAGAGGTTCAGGGAGTCTCACATTGCTCTTAACATCTACTAAGACCTAGGGGGTCACCAAAAGCCAGACAGGGATTGCCAAGGATCACACAACTCTAGCAGCCATCAGTTTTCCCTAAGCTATCTTCTCCACCTACCAGACTTCTCTAGCTGAGAATTCCCTCGTGCCAGTAAGATCTTCAGATGCCCATTTTAGACTGCTCTAAAGCTAGAGCATATTGAAAGAACAGTCAGAAGAAGACTTGATGTAAGCGAAGAAATGGGCGTTTGCTCTTCGGTAGCTACAGTTGTACTTTTACAGGCTCCAATCAAGTTTTACCAGTGTCAGTGCAACTTCTTACTTTGGACTTCCTACATTGAGGGGCTGGAGCACATCCAGAGAAGGGCAATGAAGCCGGGGAAGGGTCTAGAGAACAGGGCCGGGGAGGAACAGCTGAGGGAGCCAAGGGTAGTTAGTGTGGACAAGAGGAGTCTGAGGGGAGACCTCGTTGCTCTCTACAGCTCCCTGACAGGAGGTTGAAATGAGGTGGAGGTTGGGCTCTTCTCTCTAGTCTCAGGTGACAGGAGAGTAAATGGCCTGAAGCTCTGTCATGGGAGGTATAGGTTGGAGATGAGGAAAATTTTCTTAGCGGCAGCAGTGGTCAGGGATTGGAAGAGGCTGCCCAGGGAGGTGGAGGAGTTTCCATCCCTGGAGGTGTTCAAGAACCATGTGGCCATGGCACTTGGGAATATGGTTTAATGGCCATGGTGGTGTTGGTTGACGGTTGGACTGGATGACCTTAGATGTCTTTTCCAAGCCAAACAATTCCATGATTCCTTGCCAAAACCTCTCCTTAATAAAAACAGAGCATCTCTTTTGAATGCTAATTATCCTGCTGTAAAATCCTAATGGAAATAAATCTGTCATTTAACTGCACCAGCAAAGACACCTCCTTACACTCCTACAAAGGCAGGCTGAGAGAGTTGAGGCTGTTCAGCATGGAAAAGTGAAGGCTCTGGGGAGAACTTAGAGCTGCACTGCAATATCTGAAGGGTACCTACTGGAAAGCTGAGGAGGGGCTCTTTAGAAGGGCTTGGAGTGATAGGAGGAGGGTGAGGGTTTGAAACAGGTTGCCTGGGGAGGTGGCGGAGTCACCATCAATACAGGTGGGCTGGAGGAGGCACTTGGTGTCAAGGTTTAGTTAATTAGAAGGGTTAGGTGATAGGTTGGACTCGATGATCTCAGAGGTCTTTTCCAACATGGTTAATTCTGTGATTCTGTGATTCAGTGAAACTGGAGCAGGGCAGACTTAGGTTGAACATCAAGAGGAAGTTCTCCAAAATGAGGGCTGTGGAACACTGGAGATATTCAAGGTCAGATTAAATGTGGCCCTGGGCAGCCTGATGTAGTTGCAGATCACAGAATCACAGAATGGTTTGGGTTGGAAGAGGCCTCCAAAGGCCATTTAGTCCAACTCCCTGTGCAGTGAGCAAGGACACTCTCCACTAGAGCAGGTTGCCTGCTCGCTGCAGGGCCACTGGACAAGATGACCTGTGAAGGACCCTCCTAACCCAATGCATTCTGTGATTCTGTGAAGATCACAGGCTCACAGGATATCAGGAGTTGGAAGGGACCCAAAGAGATCATCCAGTTCAAACCCCCTGCCAGAGCAGGACCAGACAACCTAGCTCAGGTCACACAGGAACACATCCAGACAGGCCTTCAAAGTCTTCAGAGAAGGAGACTCCACAGCCTCTCTTGGGAGCCTGTGCCAGTGCTCTGGGACCCTTACAGTGGAGAAGTTCCCCCTTGTTTACTGTAAGGGTCACAGACCACTGGAACAGATGGTCTGAGAGGTGAGAGAGAGAATTTATCAGGCCCCAGAGTCTTTCCCATCCTCATGGTAACCAGACACAGGGCATCCACTAATGCTTTCCTGTCATGACTAATGGTGGACTGTGATGGAGCCGAAGGTGGATAAAGACCAGAAGTGTTTTCCATAAGGTAGGTAACTGCTCTGACAGGCTGCTCTTTCACATGTTCCAGGCCTTCTCCCCAGGAGACTAAACTGTCATCTGTTGCAAGGAGGAAGGATGCCATAAGATACTAATTTCCTGGCCCTTTGCTGCATGAGTAGACTGTGGAAGCAGCTTTGGTTGATCACCACGAGGTGACATACAAAATATGCTTTCAATGAGCGTGGTCTTTCAGCTTTTTGTTCTTGCTGCCTTCTTTCACTGCTTGTCTATTGCTTGAAAAAAAAGCCTTGTCAAAGACTGGATGACAATGTGCACATCAAACAGCCTGACAGAGGGCTGGGCGAGAACTCCAGTGTCATTGAGTGCTGTCATAATTAAGTGAACAAAACTCTTACAAAGTCATCAGCAGTGTCATGCTGTAAAAGAAAATTATCAGTCCATTTTTCTGGATTGGAGGCCAGAAGATGTTTCTCTGCCCAACACTGAAATTCAAATGACTGCATTGGTGAGGCTACACCTCAAATACTGGGTTCAGTCTGGGGCCATTCCCTCCAAGAAGGACATTTGGGTACTGGAGAGTATCTGAAGAAGTGGCAACCAAACTGGTGATGGGTCTGGAGACCAGGGCTGGGGAGGAGCAGCTGAGGGAACTGGGGGTGTTTAGTGTGAAGAAAAGGCTGAGGGGAGACCTCACTGCTCTCTGTAGCTCCCTGAGAGGAAGCTGCACTGAGGTGGGGTTGGGCTCTGTTCCCTAGCATCAGGCGATAGAAGGAGAGAAAATAGCCTGAAATTGTGCCAGAAGAGGGCTAGGTTGGAGATGAGGAAAAACTTCCTTGCTGCAAGAGTAGTCAGGGATTGGCAGAGGCTGTCCAGGGAGGTGGTGGAGTCCCCATCCCTGGAGGTGTTGAAGAAACCTGTGGCCATGGCACTTTGGGACATGGTTTAGTGGCAATAGTGGTGTTGGGCTGATGGTTGGACTGGATCTTAGAGAGGTCTTTTCAAACCAATAGCATTCTCTGATTCTATGGTTCTAGAATGGAGTTGGGGATGGATTCAAACTTAGTTCTGTGCCTGAACAGCTCATCTTTACTTTGGCAGGAACCTATCTTTTGAAAACTTGATCACTAATTCTAGATTACAACTATCCTGAGTTCTCCAATGGAATACCTTGCTGTGCACTCTGAGCGTATCTGATCTCCCTTAGGAAATGACCATTGACTTGGGCAGACTTTCCCCTCTTCACGCTGTGTTAATGTGCCTTTTAATCAGCACCCAAGACTGCTGTCTCAGGAAATGCTACCTCCACAAATCCCTCTTCTTTCCACTTAAGATGAGCACCAAGACTGAGGCTGTGCAAACTCAACAGCTGCGTTCTCTGAGGAGGACCCAAATTCTGTCAGTGCTGCTGGGATGGATTCCAAGCAGTCAGTTTTCCACACCCAACACCGACACATCATTCAGAGAGGATGCAAATGGTGAACAAAAGCTGCAGGACCACCTTTACACAAGCATTAGGAGGCACTGCTCAGCCATTTTTCTGTGTCTGGAACAGGTAAAAGGAGTTCTCCAGCTCTAGGTGAAATGTTTATTCCAGCGCCCGACTTCGTCTTCAGCAGTTAGAGGGAGGCGGCAGATCCAGAGCTGCCTGCTGGATGTTGACACCACTGCTGCTACTGCTGCTGTGTGCTGCACTGTGAATATTGGGCACTTGCCAGGAGCTCTGCCGGTCCTCCAAGCCCACTGGCAGTCCTTCTGCCAAACTTCCAGCCCACTGCCAGTCCTCCAGTGCCAGCCCTCCTGCCCACCCTCCAGCCCACTGCTAGTCCTTTGAGCCCACGGCCAGCCCTCCACTGCCAGTTCTCCAGGGCCAGCCTTCCTGCCAACCCTCCAGCCCACTGCTAGTCCTTTGAGCTTACTGCCAGTCCCTTCACCGCCAGCTCTCTGAGCCCTCTGCCAACTCTCCGAGCCCACTGCCAGCCCTCCGAGCTCCCTGACAGCTGTCCGAGCTCACCCGCTGCGGACCCAGCGTGGGGAACCCCCTCGGGACTCCACCTTCTCCCCGCCGAGGCTTGGAGGCAACACAACCCGAGGGCAACACAACCCGAGGGTTTCGGCTCAGCGCCGGGGGCAGGAGGTTGCTCTGGAAACTGCAAGAGCGTACGGCGGAGGCTGGGGTCGCCTCTCCGAGTCACCGCCGGGCATCGTGAGGGACAGAAGTTCCCCTGTCTGCCAGCCCCGAAGGCTGGCACCGACGGCCTCCCGAGCCGCTCTCCCGCGGTGCGCAGCCCGGGCGGGGAAGGAGGAGGCTCGGCCTGACCCTGGCTCCAACTTCCACTAAGTTCACTCGGGTTTCCCCCTCCCGACAGGGTCTCTCTGGGCTCCCGCTTCTCCCGGCGGCAGTGAGGGCGGCAGGGAGGGGAGGAGGGAGGAGAAAGGCAAAGGCGTGTCTTGCCTGGGCTGCCGCCGCCGCCGTCGCAGAAGGCAGATCGGAGATATAAAAGCCCTGGCCGGGGTCCGGCCGCGNGGGGGGGGGAAATCCGGGCAGAGGCAACGCGGGGCTCGCCGTGGGCAACCCCAATGCGTGGACTATCCGCTGCTGCATTATGCTGGAGCTACAGTTCCGCTGAAGGGAGTGTGCACACGGCCGGCTGGGCTGGACTGCAGCGCTGCCGTTCCTTATGAAGAAGGCACAAGTGAGTGCGGCCGGGCGGCGGCGGGGGGCGGCTGGCAGCCGGTGAGGGCACGGGGGTTGGTCAGTGTGGAAAAGAGGAGGCTGAAGGGGAAACCCTCATTGCTCTCTACAAGTCCCTGAAAGGAGGTTGGCGTGAAGTGGGGGTCGGTCTCATGTCCTTAGGGTCTCTTCTCCTTAATACCAGGTGATAGAAGGAGAGGGAACGGCCTGAAAGTGTGCCAGGGGAGGGTTAGGTTGGAGATGAGGAACAATTTCTTTGCTGCAAGAGTGGTCAGGGATTGGAAGAGGCTGCCCAGGGAGATGGTGGAGTCCCCATCCCTGGAGGTGCTCAAGAAACGTGCGGACATAGCATCTGGGAGGTGGTTTAATAGCCATGGTGGTCTTGGGTCGTAGGTTGAACTCGATGATCTTAGAGGTCTTTTCCAACCGAAGCAATTCTGTAATTCCTAATGGGAGAAGGTGGGCTGCGGACGGGAGAGCTGCGGGTCGGGGCAGTCCGGCGGGCAGAGTAGCGTCCGCGGCAGGGGGTCGGTGGTGGCTCCCGGGGCAGCCCTGGAGGTGAGAGTCTCCGAGGGTGGGAGCTGCCGCTGTTGATGAGCAATTTTGAGGGGAGCACGGTGACGACGGAAGTAGAAATATAAAACAGAATCACAGAATGGTTTGGGTTGGAAATGAGCTTAAAGATCACCTAGTTCCAACCGCCGCCGGTGTTGCCCTCGGCGCCCGCAGCCCGTGGAAAAGTTGCAGCGAGAGGCTGGATGAGCGGTGGGAGAGCTCGGAAGGAAAAAATCGCAGTGACAAATCGCTTGCTGCTCTGTACCAGCGAGCTGAGAGCAAAAACGGCAAACCGAGGGAGGCAGCGGCGGCCGCAGCTGCTGTGCTTGGGGGGCTCCGTTCAAGCGGCGTCGCGTCGGGGCTGCGGCTCCGTCCCGTGTTCCTCCCGCACCCCACCGAGGAGAACCGCTCGATACCGTCCTGAGAGTCCCCATCGTGATTTCTCTGATTTGCAATCGATTAAAAAAAAAATAAAAATTAATGGGGACAGACACGAGTGGGGAAAAAAAGCATAAACATAAAATCATTTTGTAAGAAGAAAAAGCCCAGGAGGGAGACTCAAAAGAGGAAAAGTTTGAAGTGGGACTTTTGCAAGATGCTACTCGACTTCGGGAAGCTCTGGGTGCAGAGACTTGAGGTCTTCGGTCCTGCTCTGGGTGGGGGTGGTGGTGGTGTTGGTGGTTGTTGTCTTCCCCTCTGCTTCTTGATTAGGAAGGAGTAAGATTTTTTTGCCTTCTTCTATTTCTTGGCAGTTAGGGTCGTCCATGCACTGGTAGCGTGAAGACATTTCATCATAGTCATTGGAAAAGACAGAAACCATCTTTTCAAATACCTTACTGAACTCTTTGGGGCATTTAAATGTTTTTTGTTTGTTTTGTTTTTTTGGGGGGGGGAGTGTGTGTGTGTGTAATCTATATCTCATCTGGCCAAAGTGCTGGAGGACGTACCCACGCTTAAGGAGCAATAACTTGGAGACTTAATTTTAGTGCGACAGGAGTACAGTGAGGCATTATCTTAAGCTAGTTCTGGATCCTCACAGTGTGTATCCGTTGTTGTTGCTCCCTTTTAGAAGACTAAAGATGCCTTGTCTCCACCAAACTATCGTTTCAGACCCTCTATACAAACTTGGTCAAATATGCTGAGAAGTTTATTAGCTGGGAAGAGTCTCTTAAAGTGTAAGAGCCGTATTTATGCATTGTGCTTAGTTATGTGCATTCATTTAATATCAATGGAGTGGACAGCTATCAAAATCACAAGATGTTATCCCAGCCCACAGAAGCAGACATGCAGGGCTGTTTCTACAGAGAAAGGAAAAAAAAAAGCAAAGCCTCTTCAGCAAACCAATGAGGATTTATGAGTGCAAGCGGTCAAGTGTTTTATTTCATACAAACTGTAAACTTCTAAAGCCAAGAGAGGGCTGTTGCAAATTCAGAGCAAAACAGAAACGATCCCTCTCTCTCCCGGTAGACTGGGAAAGACAGGCAGTCTTGGCATTCAGGACCATATGGCTTGACTCAGGGGCTCATGAGCTGTAGCCTGTGGAACAGCTTCTTGTCATGGTGGTGAAGCATCTGTCAGCCTTCAAGCAGTTATGCTTCCTGCTTTTTGGAGGCAGTGACAGACACCCAGCTCTCCAAAGGATTGTTTCCTGCATTTTAAGGATTAGCAAACAAATGTGATACCAGACCATCAACCATTCCAAGGACATCAGAGCAAGAGATACTTTGAGAAGTACTTTCCACTGAAACCATAAAGACCTTTGTGCAAAGAGAGAGCAAGGGGAGTGGATACTAAGAGGAGAGCTTAAGCACGTTGGGGCACTTGGCACATTCAATTTTCACAGAATGACAGGTTAGAAAGGACCCCAAGTTCCAACCTTTCTAGATGATGCTATAGCTGAAATTAGATGCCCCAGCACCCTGTCAAGCTGAGTCTTAAAACTGATGTAGAGGAATCCACTGCTTCTCTTGGGAGATTATTCCACTTTCTAATCTTTTTGCTCTCCTGTGGCTACTTCTGGCTTTGTCTAGACTGGCTTTGTAAGACTGGGATGCCAGGGAAGAAATTTTTAAGGCCAGGCTGGATATGACTCAGGGCAGTTTGATCTAGTGGAAAGTGTCGCTGCCCCTGGCAGGGGAGTTGGAACTAGATGGTCCTTGAGGTCACTTCCAACCCTGACAATTCTATGGTGCATAAATTACTCTGCAGGAGACATAGCACGGAAAGTGAGAACCACTACATCACTGAGCCTTGAAAGCACTTAGCAATACCTGGACAGCAGTGAAAAGAAATCACGGGTTTGGGTGTTTGAAGTTAATGTTGCACAAGGCTATTACATATAACGAGCGGAGCTGAAGGGAGTAGCTGAGTCATCTGTCAGTGGAACCAAAAGTGCTGAAAGAGGAGTCGTGCTGAGCGCTAGACTTGAAGTGAGCAGGTTGTTCAGTTTATTTAAATCAGCCTTAACCTGAGAAACCACAGGAACTGCAGAAGCATGTTCCCCAAGCACTTGTCAGTCCTAGAAGGATGGTTCCTGAAACTATCCAGTTTAGTAAATATATAATCCCCTGCTTTAAATGCACCAATGCCTCTTGGATGGTTTTTAAAAACTAATAATGCCTTTAAAAAAAAAAAAAAAGTGATTAAGCTTTTTAGGGTCCAGTCATACAAATCCTTTTTCAATGGGACTATTTCCATGAATTAATCTTATTGAAGGATTACTTATATGAGAGGATTTGCAGGTTTATATACTTAGTAATTAAAACCATTACCAGAAGTGAGTTTATGCCATCTATTTTTTTTTTTGCATGCTAATATTACAACAAATAAAACATCCCTGATATTTGGACAGCCTCTTGTGAAATTCTGAATAAAATGTGGCTGAGAAGTGCTAGCGTGGTGCAGTCTTGCACAAAACACAGAGCAGATTTCTGATTTGCCTGCTCTTTGTTTGATTTGAGGGCAACCTAAATAGGATTAAGCTACTAAGAAATGTGCTACGAGAAGGAGGTCACCCCTGGGGCTAGCTCAGAAGGCTGCTGATGTTTAGGTGTCCTAGGTTTTTGGTTCAGGCACTTGATCTTCAGCAGTGGTGGGTTAGGTGCACAGCTTCTTTGAAAAGTATTAAAAGTGCTTTAGATCTCAGCCTGCCTTTTTATCTCTTCTTGTGCTTGATAGTTTATTGTTGATAGCTAATTGACCTTCTTAGGTTGCCCTGTCTGTAGTATCTTTGTGTTACTGAGTTTGGGAGCCTCTGTAGAAGTTATTAAGGAATAGTAGGTGGAAGAACGGAAACACAACTTGCCTGCTCCAGTCTCACATCAGAGACACAAACCATCTCTCTGCTACCTTGGTGTGAGTTTGCAGTGTCATTATTTTAGGGGATGTAGTGAGCTCTTCTCTCCAATCTTTCTTGCTCATTCTGCAAGAATACGAACCTGAGGCGCAGGAAGACATTTGGAGCTGGTGGTAGGTGAGATCTGCTGCTCATCAGACAGGAAAAGAGAACTTGCTGGAACCAGGAAGATGTTGTGCTATTCACATGGAGCAATGGACTCTGAGCCAGAGGGGAAGCCTATTTGCAGCTACTGCAACTGGAAAGAACATCCTGGAATCGAGTGTCCTGTGGAGAATAAACAGCAGACGACCTGCAAGGACTCTAGGGTGGGAGAGAATTTTTAAAGACAGGTTTAGTTCGATTTTGTTTTGGTTTTTTGGTGTTTTTTTTCTGCCTGCAAGTTCTTATCTCTTGTGAGCTGTGCAGCACTTGGCTTTGCAGTTTAGAGTGAGGCCACGAACCCAGCCTGCTTGTGACCCACTTCTGCCACCATACTGAAATCAAGTTTCTCTCTCTTTTTTTTTATCTCTGCACTGCATGTCCTTCCTTCAGGTAGAGTTCTGCAAGCTGCCAGTGCCACTCTCCCAAGTTTTGTTCTGTGACTTAATGGTATGCTGGCTCCCATAATGGCCATATTGTAGGCAAGCGAAGAGTTGGCAAGACGCAGCCCCTTGGCTTGGGGTAGGCAATGCTCAGTATGCAGTATGTAAACACAGCACCCATTTATTTGAAGCAAGGCAGGGGAAAGAAAAAAAAAAAATACCCTAACCAACCCCTTCTCCCTACGCGATTCTATCCGAGTGGTGTGGGAGCTGTCAGATGAAAACGAAAGCGTTTGGTCTCTCCCTGCTCTTGGGAATGCCAAACCTGAGCATGGTCAGCTGCAAATCCGCTTCTTTTCTGTTTCTTTTGTTTTGCCCTGTGCACTTGGGGGGTGGGGGGAGGGGGGAAAGGCAATGGATCAATGTAAGGTGAGTGGAGAGGAGTGGAGAGAGGTAGAACACTTTGGGTTTTTTGTTGATTGGCCTCGTTTTGCATTGCAAACCGGAGTCACTTGGGAGCCTGCAAAGCCGACCTCTGTCAAGTGTTACCCAGGCTGAAATACCTGACTCTGGGGAGCACATAAAATACAGATTCGTTTGCTGGATGGTTTTAGTTACTGGCAAATCTGAATAGTGCTATAGTTGTTGATGAATGTAAATGGTGTTTTAGTTATTGACAAATATAGTGGTTTGGTTAGTGATAAATGTAAATGGTGCTTTGGTTAGTGACAAGTGTAAGTGGTGCTTTGGTTAGTGACAAATGTAAATGGTGCTTTGGTTAGTGACAAGTGTAAGTGGTGCTTTGGTTAGTGACAAGTGTAAGTGGTGCTTTGGTTAGTGACAAATGTAAATGGTGCTTTGGTTAGTGACAAGTGTAAGTGGTGCTTTGGTTAGTGACAAGTGTAAGTGGTGCTTTGGTTAGTGACAAATGTAAATGGTGCTTTGGTTAGTGACAAGTGTAAGTGGTGCTTTGGTTAGTGACAAGTGTAAGTGGTGCTTTGGTTAGTGACAAATGTAAATGGTGCTTTGGTTAGTGACAAGTGTAAGTGGTGCTTTGGTTAGTGACAAGTGTAAGTGGTGCTTTGGTTAGTGACAAATGTAAATGGTGCTTTGGTTAGTGACAAGTGTAAGTGGTGCTTTGGTTAGTGACAAGTGTAAGTGGTGCTTTGGTTAGTGACAAATGTAAATGGTGCTTTGGTTAGTGACAAGTGTAAGTGGTGCTTTGGTTAGTGACAAGTGTAAGTGGTGCTTTGGTTAGTGACAAATGTAAATGGTGCTTTGGTTAGTGACAAGTGTAAGTGGTGCTTTGGTTAGTGACAAGTGTAAGTGGTGCTTTGGTTAGTGACAAGTGTAAATGGTGCTTTGGTTAGTGACAAGTGTAAATGGTGCTTTGGTTAGTGACAAGTGTAAATAGTGTTTGGGTTACTGACAGATGTAAACAGTGCTCTGATTATTGACTAAATAGTGCTTTAGTTATTGACAAATGTAAGCAGTGCTTTAGTAGTTATTGACAAATGTAAGCAGTGCTTTAGTAGTTATTGACAAATGTAAGCAGTGCTTTAGTAGTTATTGACAAATGTGAAGGGGGGGGGCAGGCATTTGTTGGTGTGAGGATGAAAACTGAAAATACGTCACAGAAACAGGAAACAAAACTAATGCTGAGTTGTTTATTTGATTAAAGCTGGTAGTATGCAAAATGTCTGAGGTCTGTGAAAGGAGATACTTTAATGGAAGTATTGTTCATAAGTGTAGAGTCCTGCATCTGGGGAGGAATAACAGCAGGCACCAGTGCAGATTAGTGATTGTCCTGCTGGAAATCAGCTCCATGGACAAAGACCTTGGAGTGCTTGTGTACAGTAAGTTCTCCATGGGGCAGCAATGTGCCTTTTTGGCCAAGACAGCCAAGGGCATCCTGGGGTGCATCAAGAAGAGTATGGCCAGGAGAGCTAGGGAGGTTCTTTTCCCCTCTGCTCTGCCTCTGCTCTGCCCGGCTGAGACCACACCTGGAATACTGTGTCCAGTTTTGGGTTCCCCAATTCAAGAGAGACTCCAGTGGAGAACTAAGAGGATGATGATAGGGCTTGAACATCTCTCTTATGAAGAACAGCTGAGAGCCCTGGAACTGTTTAGTCTGGAGAAGAAAAGGCTGAGAAGGGATCTTGTTAATGTCTATAAATATCTGCAGGGTGGGTGTCAAGAAGGGGCCAGGCACTTTTTAGTGGTCCCCTGTGATAGGACAAGAGGCAGTGGACACAAACTGGAACCCAGGTGTAAGGTGAAAACAGCAGCAGCTCTAAGATGGCCCTGCAGACCATGGACTGAAGGAGGCCCTTGTGATACTCACTGCTTTGTAGCTCTGCTTGGGAGAGTAGATTCAGACTGGAGAATAGGAAGAAATGCTTTCCAGTGAGCGTGGTGAGACACTGGCACAGGTTGCCCAGGGCGGCTGTGGCTGCTCCCTCCCTGGAGGTGTTCAAGGCCAGGTTGAATGAGGTCTTGAGCGACATGTTCTGGTGGGAGGTGTCCCTGCCTATGGCAGGGAGGTTGGAATTAGATAATCTTGAAGGTCCCTTCCAACCCAACCCATTCTCTGCATCTATGAAAGTGCCTAGAACCGGTGCTAGAATTGAGAACCAGGTGGTGCAGGCTGAGGGGGGACAAGTGCAGGACCTTCCTTTGTGGGCAGTAGTGCTCAGTCCCAGTGGCTGTGGCTTCTGGAGGGCTCTCTCAAGCAGGTCTGCTGTAGATCTTTCATAGAATCACCGAATGGGCTGGGCTGGAATGGAGCTCTAGAGGTCATCCAGTCCAGACCCCTGCAGTCAGCAGGGACATCCCCATCACCCCAGGTCACCCAGGGTCCCATCAAGCCTCACCTTCAATGTCTCCAGGGAAGAGGCCTCAACCACCTCCCTGGGTAACCTGTTCCAGTGCTCTACCATCCTCATAGTAAAGAACTTCTTCCTGACATCCTAAACCTGTTCTCAAGCTGGAACCCATTCCCCTTGTCCTGTCACTGCAGGCCTTTGTAAACAGCTTCTCTCCATCCTTCCTGTGGCCTTCTTCAGGTACCAGCAGGCTGCTATTAGGTCTCCCTGGAGTCTCCCTCCTCTCCAGACTGAGCACCCTCAGCTCCCTCAGCCTGTCCTCACAACAGAGCTGCTCTAACCCTCTGATCATTTTCATAGCTTCCTCTGGACCCACTCCATCAGATCCATGTCCTTCCTATAATGAGGACTCCAGAACTGGACACAGTACTCCAGGTGAGGTCTCACCAGAGCAGAGCAAAGTGGCAGAATCCCCTCTCTGGATCTGCTGACCACACTTCTTTTGATGCAACTCAGGATATGATTTGCCTCCTGGGCTGCAATCTCACACTGTCTGCTCATGTGCAGCTTCTCATCCAGCAGCATCCCCAAGTCCCTTTCCATGGGGCTGCTCTCTAACATCTCATCCCCCAGTCTGTACTGAGAATGAGGATTGTTCTGTCTCAGGTGCAGGACCATGCACTTGCTTTTTCCTGTAGCTGCTAGCACCAAACCTTCACTGCTGTCACAGTGCACTTGTAAGCATGCAGGGACCGCAACACTGCATTGTTTTTCTTTATTGGATGGAGAATATTAGATATGGATATGGTGTAGTAGTGACTCTAGTAGACATAAGTAAGAGTTGGATGTGATGATCATAGAGTAATGGTTTGGGTTGGAAGGGTCCTTGAAGATCATCTGCTTCCAATTTCCCTGCCACACACAGGGACACCTTCCACTAGATCTTAAAGTTCTTTTCCAACCGTAGTGATTCCAGGAGAAGATTAGGTTCAGGAAACCCTTAAAGTCATGTCTAGCCCAAACCTCAATTTATACTTCTTGTCCCACCTGAGATTTGGGCCATTTATTAACCACATAGTATTTCTTGGTGTTCAGTGAAGAGCTGCTGGAAGGCAGACTGGGCACTCCTCCACTTTCCCTGACTTCTCCCCGATTTTAGACAGCGGAGCTGGGAAGGGTGTGTGCTGGCAGCCTTGGGGCCCTGGCAGAGCTGGGGTGCACGCTTCAGCTTCACCTGGCGTCCTGCAAAGCCTGCAGGTTTAGGCTGGGCTGTCAGGAGAGGATGAGTGTATAGTCTACAGAAATTACCTCTGGGATTCTGAATGACCTGGATTGAATCCAGAGAGGAAAAAAGCTAATCTAGAAGAATTTCCCTGAGCATGCTCATTGCAGTGATGAGAGAGACACAGGTTCTCACTCCAAGGAGACCTTATTGTGGCCTTGGAGTATCTTAAGGGGGCTACAAGAAAACTGAGGAGGGACTTTCTAGACTGTCAGCTAGTGACAGGACTGGAGGGAATGGAACAAAGCTAGAAATGGGTAGATTCAGACTGGATGTTAGGAAGAAGTTCTTCAACATGAGGGTGCTGAGACAGTGGAACAAGTTGCCCAGGGAGATGGTGAAAGCATTAGCCCTGGAGGTGTTTAAGGCCAGGCTGGATGTGGCTCTGAACAACCTGATCTAGTGTGAGGTGTCCCTGCCCATGGCAGGGGGGTGGAACTCGATCCTTGTAGTCCCTTCCAACCCTAACAATTCTTCTATGATTCTATGATCTTTTCTTGGGAAGGAAAGCAAGTCTCCATGAAGGATCTGACCATCCAGTCTGTCTTGCTGAAGCTGTTCTACCTTGTGTGAGTAATTATGCATTGTGCCAGAGGGAAGAAAAGAGAAAGAAAAAAAAAATCAAATGCAGACTCTGAATCTCAAGTGTAACTTCAGTGTTGCTCCAAACCTGAACTGGAGCCATGTGGATTAAGGTTTGAACTCTCCTACGCCATAGTTTAAGATCAAATTAACTGAGCTGCTAAGTTTATTTGTTTAACCTTGAGATGACTGACAGCTGAACTGGGAATTCAGGGGGAGTTCTGTATTTAAGGCCACAAGTCTGAATTCACAGGTTGTGTATCAATGCCAGCCTCTGAACCTCCCTTCAGAAAGGTGGAGAGATCTGCAAATCAGAGCCTGAAAGCATCAATCTGGCAGCCGTAGGTGTCCATGCACCTTGGTGTTTCCAAGCATGGGCATCCCGTGTGACTGAACCTGACCTCCATGTAATCACCGTGACTGTCCCACTGACAGAACACCTCACCCAGGGTCTTCCTCAGCTACTCTGCTGCCTTCCTTTTGTTCTGGTGCCATCAACTCCAGGGCCATCAGCTCCCTGTCAGTTAAGGCCAAGGATAAGTGTATCACAGGCTCACAGGATGTCAGGGATTGAAAGGGACCCAAAGAGATCATCCAGTCCAACTCCCCTGCCAGAGCAGGACCAGACAATCTAGCTCAGGTCACACAGCAACACATCCAGACAGGCCTTCAAAGGCTCCAGAGAAGGAGACTCCACAGCCTCTCTGGGGAGCCTGTGCCTCTGCTCTGTGACCCTTACAGGAAAGAAGTTCCCCCTTGTGTTGAGCTGGAACCTCCTGTGCTGCAGCTTCCATCCATTGCTCCTTGTCCTATCCCAGGGAGCAAGTGAGCAGAGCCTGTGTCCTCCCCCCCAGCCCTCAGATATTTATAAACATTGATCAAATCCCCTCTCAGTCTTCTCTTCTCCAGACCAAAAAGCCCCAGGTCCCTCAACGTCTCCTCATCAGGCAGTGTTCCAATCCCCTAATCATCCTCATAGCCCTCCCTTGGACTCTTTCAAGCAAGAGAGAACCCACTTTAAGAGGGACTCTCTCCATCCCTCTTAAAGTGGGGAGCCCAAAACTGAAGGCAGTACTCAAGATGAGTTCTCACCAGGGCAGAGTAGAGGTGGAGGAGAACCTCCCTGGATCTGCTGGACACACTTTTCTAAATGCATCCCAGGATCCCGTTGTCCCTCTTGGCCACAAGGACACATTGCTCTCCCATGGACAACTTGTTATCCACCAGCACTCCCAGAATCATTCATCACAGAATCACTCGTGTTGGAAAAGACCTTTAAGATCAAACCCAAGCATTATTCAGCTCCACCCAGTCTGGTGCCAAACTGTGTCCCCCAGCACCACATCTCTGCGATGTGCAAACAGCTCCAGGGATGGGGACTCAGCCGCCCCCCTGGGGAGCCTGTTCCAGTGCCTGGGAAGCATTTCAGTCAAGAAGTCATCCAGTTTGGTCTACCACCTCATCTTCAGGAGTACCTTGAGTTTTAGAAGCACCTTAAGTACACCTTTAGGAATATGTTAAGTGTATGCAGTCTGGTTTTAGTGCTGTAGGACCCACATTACGCATTTGCCTCAGTTGGATCTCTCTGCTTGATGCGGGCAGGATCTCTTGTGCTGGTAGTTGACCTTACTGTAACCTATCAGTATCTTAAGGGGACCTAGAAGAAAGCTGGGGAGGGACTCTTTAGGATGATCCTTGTGGTCCCTTCCAATCCTGACTGATTCTATGATACTATGAGTTTGCCAGTGTCTTTTCTCCTAAATGAACAGTACTATTTTACCTTTTTTTTTTTTTTTTTTTTTTTTTTTTACCTCACAACTAATGAAATTTAGGAGGGAATGCAGGTATCTTACCCCATTGAACCACGTCTGCAGAAAAGCCTGCCAAGGGTGTGTAGTTCCTTGACAGCAGAGACAATGAGAGGGTGGTGAGACACTGGAACAGGCTGCCCGGGGAGGTTGTGGATGGATCCTGCCTGGAGGTGTTCAAAGCCAGGTTGGATGAAACCTTGAGCAACCTGAGCAAGTGGAAGGTGTTCCTGCCCGTGGCAGTGAGTTGGAACTGGAAGATCTTCAAGTTCTCTTCCAACTCAAACCATTCAGTGAATCTATGAATAACCTCTGTATGAATTCACACCGTGTTTTGACACAAGGAAGACAGAGGACAGCACACCAGAACTTCCTTGGAGTGAAGGCTTCTAAAGGTTCTGTACAGAACAAACTTAGAACTGTTCTTGTCAAAGGATTAGTAGCTTTTTCTTTACACAGCTTCAAGCTTCACAATGACAGGTAAAATTAATACCGTATTTTCTTTAGGGAATGGCTTAATAGGTTCAAATTAATTCATACATTCATAGAATACCTGTTTAGAAGGGACCTCAAGGATCATAGAACCGTGGAATCATAGTATCAGTCAGGGTTGAAACGGACCACAAGGATCATAGAATCAGTCAGGGTTGAAAGGGACCACAAGGATCATCTAGTTCCAATCTCCCTACCATGGGCAGGGGCACCTCACACTAGATCAGGCTGTCTACAACCTCATCCAGCCTGGCCTTAAACACCTCCAGGGATGAGGCTTCCACCACCTCCCTGGGCAACCCCTTCCAGGCTCTCACCACCCTCATGCTGAAGAACTTTTCCTTCTTCAGCTGATCTAACCTTTCAGGGTAAGAATATAGTTTAAATGAGATGGTCCTGCACCTTGTCAGGCGGGGCCTTGAGACTATTTAATGTAGGGAAATCCACCACCTCCCTTGGGAGCTTATTCCAATCTCTAATAGTCTCCCCCATATTTTATTTTTTTTTTGTCTTTGAAGGAAGGGCTTAATAAGATCAAATATTTTCTTACTTAGCATTGCTTTGTTATTTTATGATAGCAGATGTGTATATTTTTAACATGAATCTGGAAATAGGAGAACTTTACATTTTCCCATGCTACCTTGTGCATGCTTGGTAGCAGCAGACCCATATACGCCTTCCACTTCTGTTTGCAGTATGATAATGCGTCATCACTGGATGGATTCTTTGGTCTGTTTAATAACACCTGACCTCTAATTATGTTTGGGAACAAAAGAAAAAAGTTACATTGTCATTATAAGTTGGGCTGTTAAACTTAAGCTGTTCATGTCCTGACAATCTATTTCTGTTTAGAACAGAAAATAAACTCTGTAAATTACGCAGAGTTGTGAGAGTTTGCTCCTGGACAAAAAGAAAAAGAAAAAAGAATGGAAAGATGTCTAAATACTGAAAAAAAAAAAAAAAAGCTGTCTACGTACTGAATTTTCTACATGCTGAAAACTTGGGAGTAATACATTGATGTGCAGACCTCATTATTTTAAAGTGTGGGGGCTTGGACACTGCCTGTGAAGGTGGAGAGTTTAGAAGTTTGTGTCTGGAAGTTTGTTCCTCCATTTGATGTTGATCCAAAAAAAAAATTTTAAAAAAATCCTTTCTCTTTATGGAGGTTTCATAATTGGACCTAAAAAAAGGGAGGAGGATATCAAGGTTCTGACTTAACCGAAGTGAGGGACTGAAGTGAGGCAGTGAGGAGTCAGCCATGATACATTTAATATGCTGCATCCATGCAAAATCATTCCCTAAATTAAAAGAAGTACTTCAAAATTCTCAGGAGGGTGGAATTAAAACATGCTAATGGTCTCTTGTAAAGAAACCCTGGGTTCCAACCTTCTCTAATTTCCAACCTCCATTTTTTCTTTTTTTCTTTTGCTTGCTGTTAAGTGAACTCAGCAAGATTTGTCTTTTGTGTTAAGCGGCAAGCAGGGAAAATTGTTTGAAACTGAGAAGAGAGATGAATGTTAGTTCCTGAGATTTGGGGCTGATTTTGAATGGTAGTTGCTGAGATTTGGGGCTGATTTTTTTTTTTTTTTTTCTTTTCCAACTTGGAAGCAGGCAGGAGTGGGAATGTTAGTCAGCCAAATGAACTGAGGAAGCTTGTATAACACTGCTTGGCACCCTCTTTGGTTTGGATCAAGATGTATGTTCCTGAATAAACAGAACC
>VWZE01005855.1:84070-98324 GCA_013396675.1 Eubucco bourcierii
TTTTTTTTGTGTGGTTATTTTAAAAAGGAGGAGGCAAAAAAAAATCTCTCTCAAATATCCATAATTATTGTCCTTTCATTTTTTTTTTTCCCAAATTAGTGTGGTTCTGCAATGTGCAGGTTGCATTTCTCTTCTGATAGCAAGGATCACCACTCTGCTTGCCTCCAGTTTGTACATGCTTCTCTTGTGTATGACTTTCTTTGCAAGGAAATGTGAACCATATTTCCAAAGTGTTTAGCTGAAATACTATCACTGGAGCTGCTTTGATCTCCTGGGTTATAATCCCTAGCAGATAACCTGCCCTAGCTTCGCCATGTTCAGTCAAGGCAATCCCAAGCACTAATATAGACTGGGCAGGGACTGGCTTGAGAACAGAACTGAGGAGAGGGACTTGGGGATGCTGGTGGAAGAGAAGCTCAACCTGAGCTGTCAGTGAGCTCTTGCAGCCCGGAGAGCAGCCAGAGCCTGGGCTGCAGCAAGAGCAGTGTGGGCAGCAGGGTGAGGGAAGTGATCCTGCCCCTCTGCTCTGCACTCCTGAGACCCCACCTGGAGTACTGCATCCAGTTCTGGAGCCACTGTTACAGGAGGGCTATGGATGTGCTGGAAGGTGTCCAGAGGAGGGCCATGAGGATCAGCAGAGGGCTGGAGCTGCTCCGCTATGAGGAGAGACTGAGGGAGTTGGGGCTGTGCAGTCTGGAGAGGAGAAGGCTCCCAGGTGACCTTATTGTGGCCTTGCAGTATCTTAAGGGGGCTACAGGAAAACTGGGGTGGGATTTTTTAGGCTGTCAGATAGTGATAGGACTGGGGGGAATGGAACCAAGCTAGAAATGAGTAGATTTAGACTGAATGTTAGGAAGTTCTTCAGCATGGGGCTGGCAAGAGCTTGAGACAAGTTGCCAGGGAGGTGTTGGAAACTTCATCCCTGGAGGTGTTTAAGGCCAGGCTGGATGAGGCTGTGGCCAGCCTGATCTAGTGTGAGGTGTCCCTGCCTGTGGCAGGAGGTTAGAACTAGATGATCCTTGTGGTTCCTTCCAGCTCTGATTCTATGGTTCTATGCAGCCTGTAAATCCATGTCCTTTACAAATTCTGACCATCAACACAGTCTAGTCCAAACTGCTCTGCTAAATTTCTTCAACCTTTGTTCCTTAAAGAGTGTCAAACTGGGCAGTCAATGCCCTCTTTTCAGGCTACTAAATCCAGTTAAAATCTTGCTATTTTAAAACCTCAGTCTCCATACCCAAGCAGAGTGGTGGTTGTATTCCCCTACCAATTTTCTTCTGCCATGGATGGGGAAATTTTGCTTTTCCCTTCCTATACCTGACCAAAAATTCTGGCTTTTTTTTTTTTTTTTTTCAATCACATCACAAACCCACATCTAAAAAAAGGATTTTTGGTTTTTTTCATCCCTCAAGTTCTTCTCATCTTTCTCTTTCAGGCAGAGGACTGAAAGTGCTTCTCTCATTTCTTTGTGCACCTTTCATCACCTTGCTTGCATTTAAATGTTGTCACCTCTGGCAAGAAAACTCCAGGCAGCCAAAATACTGAAGGCATCTCTGTCACCATCCTGGTTTATACCACATAGTCTTACCCTGGTGAATCATGGAGTGGTGGAATAGTTTGGATTGGAAGGAATCTTAAAGATCATCCAACTCCAAATCTGTGAAAGAAAAATTCATTGCAGTAAGGTCTTGGACTTTTCTTTAGTTATGTATAAGGACAAAAAAAGGAGAGTGATGACTGAACATTACTGATCCTTACTTGGTACAGGAGTAAAGGAAGCTCTTTGGAGGATACTTAGGAGCAAGTGCAGTGACAGGATGAGGGGCAATGGTTTGAAATTAGAGAAAAGAGGATTTAGTTTGGATGTTAGGAACAAATTCTGCACCATGAGGGAGGTAGAACACTGCAACAGGTTGCCCAATGAAGCAGTTGGGGCCCCATCCCTGGAGATATTCAAGGTGAGGCTGGACAGGGCTCTGGGCAACCTGATCTAGTGGAGGATGTCCCTGCTGACTGCAGGGGGGTTGGACTGGATGACTTTTGGAGGTCACTTCCAACCTAGACCATTCTATGACAAGCTTTGGCCAAGGAGTTCAGTTTTGGGCTCCCCAGTTTAAGAGGGACAGGGATCTGCTGGAGAAGGTCCAGCGGAGGGCTACAAAGGTGATTAGGGGACTGGAGCACTGCCTGATGAGGAGAGGCTGAGGGACCTGGGGCTGTTTATTCTGGGGAAGAGAAGATTGAGAGGGGATTTAATCAATGTTTATAAATATCTGAGGGCTGGGATCAGGAGGGGGGTCAGGCTCTGCTCACTTGCTCCCTGGGATAGGACAAGGAGCAATGGATGGAAGCTGCAGCACAGGAGGTTCCAGCTCAACACAAGGGGCAACTTCTTTCCTGGAAGGGTCACAGAGCAGTGGCACAGACTCCCCAGAGAGGTTGTGGAGTCTCCTTCTCTGGAGCCTTTGAAGGCCTGTCTGGAATTGTTGCTGTGTGACCTGAGCTAGATTGTCTGGTCCTGCTCTGGCAGGGGGTTGGACTCGATCTCTTTGAGTCGCTTCCAACCCCTGATATTCTGTGATCCTGTCAGTTGTTCCAACTCTGGCTCAAAGGTGTGATGAGAGGCATGGTACACACATGGACCAAAGGCAGCTTCTTGTAGCGGAGAAACCACTTTCCATGAAAGGAGCTGGTGAGGATTTACTTGACTGCCATTGCTGCAGCAATTGGAGCTCGCCTTAGCCTGAGGTTTGTGGGGACAATCTTCTTAGAAGGACCTGTTGTGATAGCCAGGGGTGATGGTTTTAAACTAAAAGAGAGGAGATTTAGACTAGAGAGAAAGAGGAAATGTTTTACACTGAGGGTGATGAGACAGTGGCCTGAGTTGCCTAGGGAGATGGTAGAAGCCCCATCTCTGAAGAGATCACAGGATCACAGGCTCACAGGATGTCAAGGGTTGGAAGGGACCCAAAGAGATAATCAAGTCCAACTCCCCTGCCAGTGCAGGACCAGACAATGTAGCTCAGGTTACAGAGGAAAAGGCCTTGAATGGCTCCAGAGAAGGAGACTCCACAGCCTCTCTGGGGAGCCTGTGCCAGTGCTCTGTGACTCTTAGAGTAAAGAAGTTCCCCCTTGTGTTGAGCTGGAACCTCCTGTGCTGCAGCTTCCATTCATTGCTCCTTGTCCTATCCCAGGGAGCAAGTGAGCAGAGCCTGTTCCCCCAATCCTGACCCCCAGCCCTCAGATATTTATAAACATTGATTAAATCCCCTCTCAGTCTTCTCTTCAACATACTCAGAAGCCCCAGGTCTATCAGCCTCTCTTCATCAGACAGTGTTCCAGTCCCCTAATCATCCTCATAGCCCTCCNGTGCAGGACCAGACAATGTAGCTCAGGTTACAGAGGAAAAGGCCTTGAATGGCTCCAGAGAAGGAGACTCCACAGCCTCTCTGGGGAGCCTGTGCCAGTGCTCTGTGACTCTTAGAGTAAAGAAGTTCCCCCTTGTGTTGAGCTGGAACCTCCTGTGCTGCAGCTTCCATTCATTGCTCCTTGTCCTATCCCAGGGAGCAAGTGAGCAGAGCCTGTTCCCCCAATCCTGACCCCCAGCCCTCAGATATTTATAAACATTGATTAAATCCCCTCTCAGTCTTCTCTTCAACATACTCAGAAGCCCCAGGTCTATCAGCCTCTCTTCATCAGACAGTGTTCCAGTCCCCTAATCATCCTCATAGCCCTCCCTTGGACTCTCTCCAGCAGATCCCTGTCCCTCTTGAAGTGGGGAGCCCAAAACTGAATTCAGTTCAGATCAGGTTGGATGGGCTCTGAACAAACTGGTCTAGTGTAAGATGGCCTTGCTGAGATGACCTTTAAAGGTCTCTTCCAACCCAAAGCATTCTGTGATTCTGTGAAATATTTAACACAACTGAAAGTCAGAAGATGCTGGAAGAGACACAGCTACCTTCACACTTAATTGCCAGTTTGGAAAGGGGTTTTGACCCTAGATGTAATATGGCTTGAAATGGAGCTTGATATATGCTAGGGTGAACCCAGGAGGTCACTTCCACTGAAAGGAGTAGTCCCAGTCTTGTCATCCTTGTAGATCTCCTCTCCCCCTCCACTCATTCCTCAGGGATTAGTTTGCTGCCTCAGAGCTGGACTGGCTGGGCACTGTCTGTGAATTTAGTGACTTACTGAGGGGTCAGGTGAATGTCAGAGGGAGGGAGACTGTGGAGAAGGAGACGCTGAGAGCCCTCTCTGAGCATCAGGGAGCTGTTAGATTGCTTCAGACACTCTCATTAAACTCAGTTGAAAAAAGAAAAAAAAAAGATTGAAGTATGTAAAAAGCCATGGGGGGCTTGAAGTCTCCACTGGGAGCATGGAAGATTGCTTAGCTTCTGATTCATGCAATTAGGAAGACATCCTCATCTAGGCAACACAGCCTGTAAGTGTGAATGATCAGGTGCCTTCAGGTTTGTGTGGCCACCCAGACTGATTATGCACTGAGCTGACACTTCTTGTTTTCCAAATCTTCATTGCCTTAATTGCACAAGTCAGCTTTGGCCTAATTATAAACTCAGTTTCGTGTGCAGCCATCTGCCAAAATTAACCATCTGTAACAATCCAGCCTTTAGTTTTGAGCGAAGGAAAACACTTTGAAATAGATTGGAGCTGAAATCCGATTGCATGGGAGAGTAATGGCAGCTGAGATGTTTCTACTGGAAGATCTTTCAGTGTCTTAAGGGGGGCTGCAGGAAAGCTGGGGAGGGATTCTTTAGGCTGTCAAGGAGTGAGAGAGCTGGGTGGCAATGGAACAGAGCTGGAAATGAGTAGATTAAAACTGGGTGTTAGGAAGAAGTTCTTCAGCATGAGGGTGATAGGAGCCTGGAACAGGTTGCCCAGAGAGGTGGTGGAAGCCCTACCCCTGGAGGTGTTTAAAGCCAGGCTGGATGAGGCTCTGGGCAGCCTGATCTGGTGTGAGGTGTCCCTGTCCATGGCAGGGGGGTTGGAACTAGATGATCCTTGTGGTCACTTCCACCCCTGACTGATTCTATGATTCTATGACCTTTCTTTTAGCCTGGGAGTATGAATGGTTAGAACTACTCAAACTTGATGCAACATTGACATGAAGCTTGTGGAGGGGAGGTTTAGACTGGAGATTAGGAGGAAATTCTTTCCAGTCAGAGTGGTGAGAGACTGGAACAGGTGTTCCCATGGAGGTTGTGGATGCTCCCTCCCTGGAGGTCTTCAAGGCCAGACTGGATGAAGCTCTGAGCAGCCTGGGCTAGTGGAAGGTGTTCCTGCCCATGGCAGGGGAGTTGAAACTGAATAATCTTAAAGGTACCTTCCAAACCAAACCATTCTATGAATCTATGCATTGAACAATAGTGGAGTTTCCAGGGATCATCCCTAAAAGATACTCTTGGGCAGTACCAACAGGAGACAGCTACTTTCCTTTTCAGGAGTGCTCAGGAATTCAAGGTATGGTGGAGTTTCTGATGCAGGAATGCTGTTGCTGGCTTTTCATGTTACAGGAACCATTTCAGTCAGTTTCATCTCATCTTTATGTTACAGGAAGCATTTTGATCAGTCCTGTCTCATTTTTGTTACCTTCAGCTTGCATTGCCCTGACACAACCTTATGCTTGACTTCAGATTCCTATAAGTGACCATTTGGGCCATTTACCTTCTTTGTGAAAGAAATAATGCATAGAATCATAGAATGGTTTGGGTTGGAAGAGATCTTAAGTCTCATCCACTTCCAGCCTTCATGCCACGGGCAGAGACACTTTTCCACTAGCCCAGGCTAGGGATTGGGCTCTTCTACCAGGCAGCCAGTGACAGGACAAGAGGACACAGTATCAAGCTGAGAAAAGCAGGTTCAGGCTGGATGTTAGGAAGAAGTTCTTCCCAGCAAGAGTGATTGGCATTGGAATGGGCTGCCCTGGGAGGTGGTGGAATCACCATCCCTGGAGGTGTTTAAAAAGAGAGTGGATGTCACACTTGGTGCCATGGGTTAGTTGATTAGAAGGTGTTGGGTGATAAGTTGGACTTGACGATCTCAAAGGTCTTTTCCAACCTGATTTTTATTATTGTTATTATCATCATTAAAAAAAAAAAATTATAATTTAATCTTCCTTTCTCCTGAGAAATCTGAGAATCTCCTGAGAAAGGAAGGTGAAATTATAATATTGATTAATAATAATTTATGAACTTAATAATAGTTATAATAATAATAGTAATGCTCAAGACCTCATCCAGCCTGCCTTTGAACACCTCCAGGGAGCACCCAAAACCTCCCTGGGCAACCTGTTCCAATGTCTCACCACCCTCACTGGAATGAGTTTCTTCCTAATCTCCAGTCTAAATGTGCCCTCCTCAACCAGAGAGACTACTGTGGTAAGTAGATGTTATGAAGGTAATAAATGTCTAAGAGCTTAGGGCATTTTTGGGGGATAAAATGATTGACTGGGTGTTGAAATGGGGCTCTGGAAACAAGTTGGGGTTTTTTTTTTGTTCTCAGAGAAGGTCTGGTTTTGTTCTGTGAATCTAAGAACTGCATCATTTTATCTTAAGTATTTTTTTCCCCTCAAACTGCTGAAAGTTAGAAGGGAATGGAGGTGTCTTGCCCCACTGAACCACATGTGCAGAAATACCTGCCAAGGGTGTGCATTGCCTTGACAGTAGAGACAGCAAAGGTGGGAAGACACTGGCACAGGTTGCCCAAGGATGTTCTGGGTGCCCCCTCCCTGGAGCTGTTCAAAGCCAGGCTGGATGAGACCCTGAGCAACCTGGGCTGGTGGGAAGGTGTCCTTGCCCTTGACAGGGAGGGTTGAATTGGATGATCCTTAAGATCTCTTCCAACCCAAATCCAAATATGAATTTATGAATCTCCTGAGAAAGGAAAATAANTCCAACCTGATTTTTATTATTGTTATTATCATCATTAAAAAAAAATAAATATAATTTAATCTTCCTTTCTCCTGAGAAATCTGAGAATCTCCTGAGAAAGGAAGGTGAAATTATAATATTGATTAATAATAATTTATGAACTTAATAATAGTTATAATAATAATAGTAATGCTCAAGACCTCATCCAGCCTGCCTTTGAACACCTCCAGGGAGCACCCAAAACCTCCCTGGGCAACCTGTTCCAATGTCTCACCACCCTCACTGGAATGAGTTTCTTCCTAATCTCCAGTCTAAATGTGCCCTCCTCAACCAGAGAGACTACTGTGGTAAGTAGATGTTATGAAGGTAATAAATGTCTAAGAGCTTAGGGCATTTTTGGGGGATAAAATGATTGACTGGGTGTTGAAATGGGGCTCTGGAAACAAGTTGGGGTTTTTTTTTTGTTCTCAGAGAAGGTCTGGTTTTGTTCTGTGAATCTAAGAACTGCATCATTTTATCTTAAGTATTTTTTTCCCCTCAAACTGCTGAAAGTTAGAAGGGAATGGAGGTGTCTTGCCCCACTGAACCACATGTGCAGAAATACCTGCCAAGGGTGTGCATTGCCTTGACAGTAGAGACAGCAAAGGTGGGAAGACACTGGCACAGGTTGCCCAAGGATGTTCTGGGTGCCCCCTCCCTGGAGCTGTTCAAAGCCAGGCTGGATGAGACCCTGAGCAACCTGGGCTGGTGGGAAGGTGTCCTTGCCCTTGACAGGGAGGGTTGAATTGGATGATCCTTAAGATCTCTTCCAACCCAAATCCAAATATGAATTTATGAATCTCCTGAGAAAGGAAAATAAAAACTTAGCACTGAAGTCAGGAGACACAGGACTCATTTTTCATTTCAGTACTTCTGGGGTGTTTGGGTGTGCTGGCTTTTAACCAGCTTGCCTCTGCTTTTAATCTTTTCTCCTGAACAATTATCTTCCAGAAATCTCCTGCAGTTTGTTAAGATGCCTGCAGTGGATGTTTATGGGGCCAGAAGCTGCCTTCGTTACCTACCAACAGGTGTTTTGTTGCAACCAGAAGGTGGTGTGGACAGGGTTCTGTGTCTGCTTTAAAACTTGAAGTGTTCCTAACAAAGGAGGCAGGTTAAATTCTCCTCTAAACATTGACTTGTGGAACACAGCAGCTATTCTGTTGGCTTAGGATGGTGTTTTGTGTGCAAGATGCTTGTAAAAAGCTGTGTTCACAGAATGACAGAACTTCAGAGGTTGGAAGGGACTTCCAGAGATCATCCAGTCCAGTCCCCCTGCCAGGTCAGGATCACCCAGGGTAGTTCACACAGAAATGCATCCAGGAGAGTTTGGAAAGTCTCCAGAGAAGGAGACTCCACAACCTCTCTGGGCAGCCTGCTTCAGGGCTCTGGCACCCTCACTGTAAAGAAGTTTTTCCTCATGTTGAGGTGAAACCTTCTCTGTTCCAGTTTGTAGCAGTTGCTCCTTGGCTTATTGCTGCTGAGCACTGAAAAGAGATTGGTCCCAGCCACTTGACACCCACCCCTCAGATATTGGTAAACATTGATCAAATCCCCTCTCAGTCTTCTCTTCTCCAGAATAAACAGCCCCAGGGCTCTCAGTCTCTTTGTTGGGGAGATGTTCAAGTCCTGTCATCATCCTGGTGGCTCTCCACTGGACTCTCTCCAGCAGGTCCCTGTCTCTCTTGAACTGGGAAGCCCAAAAGTGGACACAGTATTCCAGGTGTGGTCTCACTAGGGCAGAGTAGAGGGGGAGAAGAACCTCCCTAGCCCTGCTGGCCACACTTTTCCTGATGCACCCCAGGATGCCCTTGGCTCTGTTGGCCACAAAGGCACCTTGCTGACCGGTGCAGAACTTGCTGCCCACCAGCACTCGAGGTCTTTCTCCACGGAGCTGCTTTCAAGCACAGGCATATCAGAAACTGACATCGTGGTCAAATTATAACTGCTTGGTAAAGAATAGTGAAAAGAAGCAGCAGCTCGAGTTTCACTCTGCAAACAATGACCTGAATCTGTTTCTGCAGCTCAGTTGTGTAATGACACCCTTGGATCCTGCAGTGGAGCAGTGTGTGGAGTGCAACCGAGCTGGGGAAGGGTCTGGAGAACAGGGCTGGGGAGGAGCAGCTGAGGGAGCTGAAGGTGTTAAGTCTGGAGAAGAGGAGACTGAGGGAGGCCTCATTGCTCTCTATAGCTCCCTGACAGAAGGTTACAGTGAGTTGAGAGTTAGGCTCTGCTCCCTATCAGGTGATACAAGGAGAGGCAATGACCTGAAATTGTGCCAGGGGAGGGTTAGTTTGGACATGAGGAAAAATTTCTTTGCTGCAAGAGTAGTCAGGGATTGGCAGAGGCTGCCCAGGAGGGCGGTGAAGTCCTCATTCCAGGAGATGTTTAAGAAATGTGTGGCCATGGCACTTGGGGACAAGGTTTAGTGGCCGTGGTGCTGTTGGGTTGATGGTTGGACTGGATCACCTTAGAGGGCTTTTGCAACCAAAACAATCCTGTGAGTGCTTTTCAGCCCTGTTAAGGTCTTCCAAGGTAATTATGTAGGTTTAGGATAGTGGTCATAAAAATATCTCCTGAATTCTGCAAGAATGATGAGGCACAGCTTTTATTGCCTCCATTCAGAATTTAAGGTGTCAATACCGATCACGGAAGGAAACCTAGAATACCCATTAAGTATTTCCCAAAAGATCCAAGAATTTAAACCCATCTGAAAAGCAAAATCACTTTTCTTTCATCAGTATGGAAAACTCTGACCACAGGTTTGGCTAAATACCTCATAGCTTTGGGGTGTTTTATTCTCTTAAAACAGAAACTCACTTTTCTTTAGCAGCAAGTTACAAGTGAGAGAGAGGGGGGAAAAAAAGAGAGAGAGAGAGATATATTACATCATAATTAAAAAAGTTACCAACTGGGTTTTGAGGGGAGGGGATCAAAGTGAAAGATTCTCAACCCTGGTGCATTGTTAAATTTCCTGTTGCAAGCGTTTTTAAGTCGATGCAGGTGCTCCTGTCTGGAAGAGCTCCAGAGAAGCTGGCTTTTGTGTGAGGGAAGTTGGGAATACCTTTCATGTCAGCTGTTACTTATCAAAGGGAGAAACTGCTCTGACTAAGGAGGAGCAAATCCCTTTGAAAGCTGCATGACTTCAAGAGGTGGATTTAGGTTTGTTTGCTCCACTCCCTTTAGAAGCAGCTACCTATCTGGGAACTGCCTCCATTGGGAGAGCCACCACCACAATCACAGAATCACAGAGCCTTAGATCTTAGGGGGGACCTCCAGAAATCATCCAGTCCAACCTCCCTGCCAAGGCAGCATCACCCAGGGTAGTTCACACAGGAATGCATCCAGGAGAGTTTGGAAAGTCTCCAGAGAAGGAGACTCCACAACCTCTCTGGGCAGCCTGCTCCAGGGCTCTGGCACCCTCACTCTAAAGAAGTTTTTCCTCATGTTGAGGTGAAGCCTTCTCTGTTCCAGTTTGTGTCCATTGTTCTTTGTCATATTGCTGTGCACCACTGCAAAGAGAGTGGCCTCCTCCACTTGACACCCACCCCTCAGAAATTTATGCATATTGATCAGATCTCCTCTCAGCCTTCTCTTCTCCAGAATAAACAGTCCCAGGGCTCTCAGTCTCTCTTTGTAGGGAAATTGTTCAAGTCCTGTCATCATCCTTGTGGCTCTCCACTGGACTCTCTCCAGCAGGTCCCTGTCTCTCTTGAACTGGGAAACCCAGAGCTGGACACAATATTCCAGGTGCGGTCTCACCAGGGCAGAATGATGGGGGAGAAGAACCTCCCTAACCCTGCTGGCCACATTTTCCTGATGCACCCCAGGATGCCCTTGGCTCTGTTGGCCACAAGGGCACCTTGCTGGCCCCATCCACTTGACAACCACCCCTCAGACCTGTGTATCTGAGGGGTGAGTTAGGGTTACCCCTCATCTTGGTCTTCTCTTCTCTGGACTAAACACCCCCAGGGCTCTCAGTCTCTCAGTGTGCAGGAAAAGGCAGGATGGGAGATCCTCTACTGACATTTGCTGGAGCTGGGAGGCTGTGGAACCAACACACTGTAGGGAGCAAGAAAAATGCATTTTGTGGTCTGGGAAGAGGGAAGAGAAAGAGAATGCTTCCTTTGGGTTTATAGATTCATTGAATGACTTGGGCTGGAAGGGACCTTCAAGATCATCCAGTTCAAACCCCCCTGACATGGGCAGGGACACCTCCCACCAGCACAGGTTGCTCAAGGCCTCATCCAAGCTGGCCTTGAACACCTCCAGGGAGGGAGCAGCCACGACCTCCCTGGGCAACCTGTGCCAGTATCTCACCACCCTCACTGGAAAGAATTTCTTGCTAATCTCCAGGCTAAATCTCCCCTCCTCAAGCTTCAATCCATTGCCCTTCATCCTGTCTCTACAAGCCCTTGTAAAAAGTCTATCTCCAGTTCTCCTGTAGCACCCTTCACGTACTGGATGGCTGCTCTACAGTCTCCTTCTGTTCTCCAGGTAGAACAGCCCAGAGAGATCTGCACAATGGCAGAGGGGCTGAGGAGAGCTGCTAGAGATCAATTCCATGATCCATGGAGCAGCTCTGCTGTGAGGAGAGACTGAGGGAATTGGAGCTGTGCAGTCAGAGGAGAAGGCTCCCAGCTGACCTTATTGTGGCCTTGCAGTATCTTAAGGGGGCTACAAGAAAGCTGGGAAGGGACTTTTTAGGCTGTCAGGGAGTGATAGGACTGGGGGGAATGGAACCAAGCTAGAAATGGGTAGATTCAGACTGGATATTAGAAGTTCTTCAGCATGAGGGTGATGAGAGCCTGGAAGGGGTTGCCCAGGGAGGTGGTGGAAGCCTCATCCCTGGAGGTGTTTAAGGCCAGGCTGGATGAGGCTGTGGCCAGCCTGATCTAGTGTGAGGTGTCCCTGCCCATGGCAGGGGGTTGGAACTGGATGATCCTTGTGGTCCCTTCTAACCCTGACTGATTCTGTGATTCTGTGTTTCTGTGATTCTGTGGTTCTATGGTTCTGTGATTCCAGGCAGAAGTAGCTGGGGCTTTTAAGCCTGGAGAAGTCTCCGAGGCAACCTCAGAGCTCGAAGGGAACCTGCAAGAGGGCTGCAGAGGGACTTTTCATGAAGATGTCTAGAGACAGGCCAAGGGGGAATGGTTTGAAGCTGAGGGAGAGGAGGGTTGGACTGGATCTTAGGAAGAGGGTCTTCAGTACAAGGGTGGTAAGACTCTGGAACAGGCTGCCCAGGGAGGTTGTGGATGCCTGCTCTCTGGAGGTGTTTCAAGCCAGGTTGGATGAGGGCTTGGGCAACCAAGTCTAGTTAAGAGGCATCCCTGCCCATGGCAGGGGGGTTGGAGTAAATGATTTCTGAGGTCACTCCCAACCTGAACCATTCTCTGATTCTATGGTTCTGTGATCTTTATCATGATCCAAACTATATAATTTATGCAACCTCTATTCCTCACATCATTCTGAGTGCTCTTGAAGACCACTAATGTAGACAGCATCTGTGCAATGTCAGAACATGAATAGTCTCATGAGATATGTATATATATATATATATATATAATGGTATGAAATCCTATTAGTGCTATCAAGGCTTCTGCTGGTGTTGGCATAGCAAATAGATCCAAACAGTGTTGGTTAATTGTATCTAAGCCTTTAATTGTAGAGATGTAATATGAGTAAGGTAGGTAGATGAAGCACAACCTTGGCTGCACTGACACCCAGATTTAGCCTGTGCTCAGTAGTTATCCTCTTAGAATCATGCAGTTGTTTTCAGTTGAAAGACTTCTAAGATGAGTGAGCCCAACCATCAATCCAACACCACTGCAGCCAATAAACCATACCCCCAGGTGCCATGGCCACACATTTCTTGAACACCTTCAAGGACAATGACTTCACCATCAACTTGGGCAGCCTGTTCTAGTGCTCCAGCACCCTTAAATTAAAGAAGTTCCTCTTCAATGTTTAGATGCAGGTTTTAATGATCAAGTTTATGCCCAATACCCCTCGTCCTGTCACTGAAAAAAGCCTGGGCCTATCCTGACACCCAGCCATGAAGTATTGATCAGCTTTGCTGAGATCCCCTCTCAATCTTTTCAGGCTAAAAAGCCCCAATTCTCTCAGCCTTTCCTCATAAGAGAGATGAAACATTTTCATCATGTCCATGAATGTCATTGAGTGCCAGGTTTTGATGTGTTTGCCTTTTTTCAGTTCACATTTTATCAGTCCCACATTTTATCCTTCTCCCAACCCAAATCCCACATCCTTTGTGGCAGACTGGTGAAAAACTCAAGCTCCAGTACAGAATTTCTCTTATTCCATTTCTCTGCCTGTTGCTTGAAGGTTTCACATTCAAAAGGGTGGCTCTGGGTGCATTTTCATCCTCATTCAAAAGAATATTGAAGAGAGCAGAGCTTGAATTTTATTTTTTCCTTGCACAAACTTGGCAAACAAGCAAGACATCTGAAACACATCTTTGAAAGCAATCTTTAATTAAGTATTTGACTTAAGAGAATGTCTTTTCATTCCCTGAGGAAGTCAAATCATCCACCTCCATACAATGTGAGAATCTTGTCCTCCCTGCTGAGATAATCTTGTCTCTTATTTTGCCCTCTTCTTTCAAATTGTTTTAAAATGCCTTTGGATTGGAAAAATGCTTTTGGAAGTTGCCAGGAGTTGGGGAAAGAATGAAAAAAGCCCCTCAAAAAATAAAATAATAAAAAAAAACAATTAAAAAAAACCAACCCCCAAACAAACAACCACAAAACCAACAACCCCAAATACCAAGCAAACAAAATCACAAGCACAACCCCCCCAAAAAAAAAACCAAACCAAACCACCCTTGAAATAAAACACAGTTTAAAAACTCTGCAACAAAACCCAAACCCAAATCAACCAAACCACACACAGAAAAATAAAACACAACACCAAAAAAAAAAATCCTTCTTAAAAAAATAAACCAAAACCAGAACCCAAAAAAAACTTCCTCTCTGGAGCTTCTGAGTTTGTGGGAGGCTGTTTTGTTGAGTCTGTCAAGGTCTGGTCTTTGGCTTCTTTCTACTTTGACAGTGGAAGTCTCTTGGATCTCAATGTCTTTCTGCACAGGACAAGTAAATATTGATCTTGATCCCTCTGAAGTGGGGTAGAAGAATGTCTGTGCAGAGGTCCTCATAGTTTGTAAGTCACCATCCCTGGAGATGTTATAGTAGCCTTCCAGTATCTGAAGGGGACCTACAGGAAGGCTGGGGAGGGTCTTGCAATGACAGCACAAGGGGCAATGGGTTTGAACTGGCAGAGGGGAAATTTAGACTGGATGTTAGGAAGAAGTC
>VWZE01005855.1:98354-122603 GCA_013396675.1 Eubucco bourcierii
TGTTCAAGAATCATAGAGTCATAGGATCATTTGCTTTGGAAAACGTCTCTAAGATCATGGAGCACAACCATAACCCAACTGCCATGACCATTGGACCCCTCATTCCGAAAAGGACATTGAGGGACTGCAGAGTGTCTAAGGAAGAGCCTGAAAACAGTGGAACAAAGCTGTGATGGTTCAGTTGTTCTTTGCTTCTTAAAATAAAGGCATATTCTTCAGATGGCAAAATTCTGCTGTGAAAATGTGCAGAAATGTGGTCTTACAGGAAAGGCAATTTCATTTTTGTGTCGAGGTGCTGGTCTGGTTTGATCTTAGGTTCATTGATACTCAGAAACCTTGTTGGTATTGAAGGAACTTATTTCTGTTCAGTTCTAGCTTTGGTCTGAGGAGATAGAACAAGAGTAAATGGCCTCAAATGGGGCATTGAGGGGCTGGAGCATGTCCAGAGAAGGGCAGCAAAACTGGGGAAGGTCTGGAGAACAGGGCTGGGGAGCATCAGCTGAAGAAGCTGGTGGTGGTCAGTGTGGAGAAGAGGCTGAGGGAGACCTCATTGCTCCCTACAAAGGGGGTTGCAGTGAGGTGGGGGTTGGGCTCTTCTCTCTAGTCTCAGGTGATAGGAGAGGAAATGACCTAGAATTGTGCTAGGGGAGGATTAATTTGGAGATGAGGAAAGATTTCTTTGCTACGAGAATGGTCAGGGATTGGCCCAGGCTACTCAGGGAGGTTGTGGGGTCCCCATCCCTGGAGATGTTGAAGAAACCTGTGGCCATGGCACTTGGGACCATGATTTACTGGCCATGGTGGTTCAGGGTTGATGAGTGGACTCCCTAGAGGTGTTTTCCAGCTAAAAGAATTCTGTGGTTCTATGGTTGTGACTTAACAGGAGGATTTCTTTCAAAATATATGTGTGGGTTTTGTTGTGGGGTTTTTTTTTAACCTTTCTTCCAACTGAAACCTTTTTTGTCCAGTCCTGGTTCTTTGCAGGCCACCTGATGGATGAGGATCAGTCAATATTTATTTGGATGCTGTTAGCACAAGCTCCAGAGGCGACTGGGATAATTACCTGTCTCTTGGTAACTTCACTTCCCAGTGTTTGAGGACTAAACAAACTGGCTGGCATCCAGAACACAGATTTAAGATGCATGGAAACTGCTTGAATTCCTGCTTGTCAAGTGAGATTCAACAGGGGACAAAAATTTATTATGGGACAGATAACATTTTTTAAAGAGCCAAAACCAATACTTTTTTTTAAAGAACAACCAAATGTTTCACAGGGGCATTCCTGCAGGGGCTGTGGGGGGGAAAGAAATGCATTCATTTAAGCACTTAAAGCCACTTGGTTGGGTGGTTGACTGCATGGAATTACAAAATACTTGTATTGCATGGATTTGCAAGGCAAACTCAGCAGCAATTTACACTTCTTCTTGCTTATCGTGTCCATCTTGGTTCCAGCTGAAACACACAGCCCAAACCCAGCAGGGGTTTGGTTGCACCTTGCTAAGTGCTACTGGAGCAGCCTGCTGCTTCTGCATCTGTCAGGGAGAGCTGCAAGGGGTAGAGGATGATAGCAATTAGCCTGAGGTTGCACGAAATTAAGTTGGCATCAAATCTAAAGCAGCTTCCTAGTTTTCCCAGGATCTGGATGGTGGGAAAGAATGGTGTGATTCATCATCTTCTCAGCACTGGAAGACCATATACCTTAAATTTGTCTCTCAGGAAAAAAGAAAATACAACTTGACACAACTTAGAATGGTTTCTCCTTCCAGCTGAAGAAAAAGTAGTAAAGATGAAAAACCCAAAGTGGTTCTGTATTAACATTTAACAAGTTGGGGGCTATTTTTATCTGTTGGCCTGAATACTCATTTCTGGTTCACTGACAGTGTACCTCAGGAGGCAGCAAGGTTGGCAGCAAGGTTTGTAAGCAGCTGCATGCAGCAATTGGCTTTTCCTTTGCACATGGGGCTGGTGGGGTCCAGCAAGTGCCCTTTTAGCATTTTGGCACCAAATGGGTGATTAGCTGAAAAATCCTGCTCTTGGCAGTGGTCTTTAGACATTCTAGAAATGCCCCATGGGAAAACAAGTGAGCCTGCAAAGCTTAGGGGCAGGAGGATGTGTGGTTGGGAACATCATGTAATGCCATGTAGATGATCCTGGTGGTCCCCTCCAAACCTGACTGATTCTATGATTCTATGGTAGGGGTTGGGAAGGGACCTCTGGAGATCATCAAGTCCAACCCCTAGCCAAAGCAGGACCACATAGGACAGGACACACAGGAATGCATCCAGGTGGATTTGGAAAGTCTCCAGAGAAGAGATTCCGTAACCTCTCTGGGCAGCCTTTTCCAGGGCTCCAGCACCCTCACAGCAAAGAAGTTGAGGTGGAACTTCCTGCATTCCACTTTGTGTCCATTGCCCCTTGGCCTATCACAGGGCACCACTGAAAAGAGCCTGGCCCCTATTGCCCAGATTCCCTCTCAGCCTTCTCAAGATTAAACAGCCCCAGGGCTCTCAGCCCTTCCATATCACACAGAGGTTTCAGTCCCTGCAGCACCCTCATAGCTTCTGTCGGACTCTCTCCAGTAGTTCTCTGTCCCTCTTGAACTGGGGAGCCCAGAACTGGACGCAGTCTGTAGAATCATAGGATCATTTTGGTTGGAAGACTTTAAAGGTTATCAAGCCCAACTGTTAATCACAAAATCACAGAATGTCAGGGGCTGGAAGGGACCTCCAAAGCTCAGCCAGCCCAATCCCCCTGCCAGAGCAGGAGCACCCAGAGCAGATCACACAGGAACACATCCAGGTGGGTTTTGAATATCTCCAGAGAGGGAGACTCCACAACCCCCCTGGGCAGCCTGTTCCAGGGTTCTGGCACCCTCACAGGGAAAATAAATCCTCCTCATGTTTCCATGGAACTTCCTATGCCTCAGCTTCCACCCAGTGCCCCTTGCCCTGGCATTGGGCATCACCCAGCAGAGCCTGGCTCCAGCCTCCTGCCACTCACCCTGCACATATTGAGAACCATTGCTGAGGTCACCTCTCAGTCTCCTCTTCTCCCAGCAGCGCAGCCCCAGCTCCCTCAGGCTCTGCTGGTCACCAAGACACTGTGCCACTCAGCGCCACATCTACACATCTTGGAAGGAGAACTAGAGGATGGTCACCAAAAGTTCTAAGACCTGTGCCAGCAGGTTGCCCTAGAACTCATCTGAACGGCAACGAATCCTTTCCCTGCTTCTGTTTGTAACAGTAACTGATTCATTCATAGCTTCACAGAACTGACTGGGTTGGAAAAGACCTCTGAGATCATCCAGTCCAACCTATCACCTAATGCTTTCTAATTAACTAACCGATGGCACTAAGTGCCTCATGCTGCCTCCTCTTCAACACTTCCAGGGATGGGGACTCCACCACATCCCTGGGCAGCCCATTCCAATGCCAATCACTCTTGCTGGGAAGAACTTCTTCCTAACACCTAACATTCAGCCTGAACCTGCCCTGGCACAGCTTGAGGCTGTGTCCTTTTGTTCTGTCCCTGGGTGCCTGGCAGAAGAGCCCAACCCCACCTGGCTACAACCTCCCTTCAGGTAGCTGTAGAGAGCAATGAGGTCTGCCCTGAGCCTCCTCTTCTGCAGGCTGCATACCCCCAGCTCCCTCAGCCTCTCCTCACAGGGCTGTGCTCCAGGCCCCTCACCAGCCTTGTTGCCCTTCTCTGGACACCTTCCAGCACCTCAACATCTTTCTTAAATGGAGGGGCCCAGAACTGGACACAACACCCAAGGTGTGGCCTAAGCAGTGCTGAGTACAGGAGCAGAAGGAATGCCCTGCTCCTGCTGGTGACACTATTCCTGATACAAACCCTTTACCCCATGGAGTACCCTCCTGTTAGTGATTTTAGGTATTTCATGGAGATCTGGGTAGAAGAATATTCTGCATTTTGTAGATAACTGAATACGTGTTCAAATAGTGAGGAGGAGTTGGTTTCTTCTCTATAGTATTGGGTGACAGAACAAGAGGAAATGGCCTGAAATTGTGCCAGGGGAGGGTTAGATTGGAGATGAGGAAAAATTTCTTTTCTGCAAGAGTGGTCAGGCACTGGAACAGGCTGCCAGGGAGGTAGTGGAGTCTCCATCCATGGAGGTGTTCAAGAAAGATGTGGGCATGGCACTTGGGGATGGACATGGTTTAGTGTCCATTGTGGTGTTGGGTTGCTGGTTGGACTGTATGACCTTGGATGTTTTCTCCACCCCAAACCATTCTGTGATTCTATGATTCTTTGATTCTGTGTTTCTGTATCTGAAGCACTCCAAAACTGACTCTAAAAAAGAGTGGCCAGCAGTTCTGCTCCCCATCATTAAATCAGAATCCAAAATCAATCATTCATATTTGGATGAATTTTGCTTGCATTTGTCATCATGCTCCCTTCTGCTCTTCATTATGAAACCCACAACCAGCAAAAAAGAGAATATCAGTAGTCACTACAAAAGTATGCATCTGCTTTGTGTAATCATAACAAACCTCCTAGGGTGTGAGCACTGAGCTGGAGTTGGCCTCCCTTGTGTTCTATGGGCTGCCAAAGAGCTGCTCAAATAATCATAGAATCAGTCAGGGTTGAAAGGGACCACAAGGATCATCTAGTTCCAAACCCCCTACCGTGAGCAGGGACACCTCACACTAGATCAGGCTGGCCACAGCCTCATCCAGCCTGGCCTTAAACACCTCCAGGGATGAGGCTTCCACCACCTCCCTGGGCAACACCTTCCAGGCTCTCATCACCCTCATGCTGAAGAACTTCTTCCTAACATCCAGTCTGAATCTACCCATTTCTAGCTTGGTTCCATTCCCCCCAGTCCTATCACTACCTGACAGCCTAAAAAGTCCCTTCCCAGATTTCTTGTACCCCTTAAGATACTGCAAGGCCACAATAAGGTCACCTGGGAACCTTCTCCTGTCCAGACTGCACAGCTCCAACTCCCTCAGTCTCTCCTCATAGGTGAGGTACTCCAGCACCTTAGCTAAGGAGCTTCCCAGAAGTTAAGGTGCCCAAGTTGGAGGAGCATTCATGAGGTGAGGACACACACAAAGGTTTTGATGGCTTTGTAGTCCTCATTCTCCTGCAGAATGGTTTGCCAGTGGAAAATGTATCAATGTGCTGAACAAGGTGGGCCAGGAATTCCATTGTATCCTTGTTTTGCCCCTTCTGGTCAAGCAACATCACAGTACCTGCTGTGGTAATTGCAAGGTAGATATCATCAGAGGAACAGATCCCCACTCAAAGAACCATACAACTGTGGATGGTGGAAGAGACCTTTGTGATCAAATCCAACCGCTCAGCCAGAGCTCATAACCCCACCACTGCTGCTGAGCCACTAAACCACATCCCTCAGCAACACATCCACCTGTCCTTTAACAGCCTCCAGGAATGGGGACTCCACCACCTCCCTGGGCAGCCTGTTCCAGTGCCTGAGAACCCTATCTGGGAAGAAATATTTCTTAATACCCAACTCAAACCTCCCTGGCTTCAACTTTTTACAGAAGCGTTCATTGATAGGCTGAGGGGCAATGGCTTTGAGCTTGAGGAGGGGAGATTTAGGCTGGGATTAGGAAGAAATTCTTCCCAGTGAGGGTGGTGAGACACTGGCACAGGTTGCTCAGGGAGATTGTGGATGTCCCCTCCCTGAAGGTGTTCAAGGCTTGGTTGGATGATGCCTTGAGCAACCTGTGCTGGTGGGAGGTGTCCCTGTCCATGTCAGGGGGGTTGGAACTAGATAATATTTTAGATCCCTTCCAACCCAAACCATTCTATAAATCTGAACTTGAGGACATTTCATAGAATCACAGACTCACAGAAGCATCCAGGTTGGCAAAGCTCCAGGATCACCAAGTCCAACCTAGAACCCTACTCTACAAGATTCACCTGAAACCACAACCCTAAGCACCGCATCCAAACCACCCTTAAACACTTCCAGGGCTGGTGACTCCACCNAAGGTGTGGCCTAAGCAGTGCTGAGTACAGGAGCAGAAGGAATGCCCTGCTCCTGCTGGTGACACTATTCCTGATACAAACCCTTTACCCCATGGAGTACCCTCCTGTTAGTGATTTTAGGTATTTCATGGAGATCTGGGTAGAAGAATATTCTGCATTTTGTAGATAACTGAATACGTGTTCAAATAGTGAGGAGGAGTTGGTTTCTTCTCTATAGTATTGGGTGACAGAACAAGAGGAAATGGCCTGAAATTGTGCCAGGGGAGGGTTAGATTGGAGATGAGGAAAAATTTCTTTTCTGCAAGAGTGGTCAGGCACTGGAACAGGCTGCCAGGGAGGTAGTGGAGTCTCCATCCATGGAGGTGTTCAAGAAAGATGTGGGCATGGCACTTGGGGATGGACATGGTTTAGTGTCCATTGTGGTGTTGGGTTGCTGGTTGGACTGTATGACCTTGGATGTTTTCTCCACCCCAAACCATTCTGTGATTCTATGATTCTTTGATTCTGTGTTTCTGTATCTGAAGCACTCCAAAACTGACTCTAAAAAAGAGTGGCCAGCAGTTCTGCTCCCCATCATTAAATCAGAATCCAAAATCAATCATTCATATTTGGATGAATTTTGCTTGCATTTGTCATCATGCTCCCTTCTGCTCTTCATTATGAAACCCACAACCAGCAAAAAAGAGAATATCAGTAGTCACTACAAAAGTATGCATCTGCTTTGTGTAATCATAACAAACCTCCTAGGGTGTGAGCACTGAGCTGGAGTTGGCCTCCCTTGTGTTCTATGGGCTGCCAAAGAGCTGCTCAAATAATCATAGAATCAGTCAGGGTTGAAAGGGACCACAAGGATCATCTAGTTCCAAACCCCCTACCGTGAGCAGGGACACCTCACACTAGATCAGGCTGGCCACAGCCTCATCCAGCCTGGCCTTAAACACCTCCAGGGATGAGGCTTCCACCACCTCCCTGGGCAACACCTTCCAGGCTCTCATCACCCTCATGCTGAAGAACTTCTTCCTAACATCCAGTCTGAATCTACCCATTTCTAGCTTGGTTCCATTCCCCCCAGTCCTATCACTACCTGACAGCCTAAAAAGTCCCTTCCCAGATTTCTTGTACCCCTTAAGATACTGCAAGGCCACAATAAGGTCACCTGGGAACCTTCTCCTGTCCAGACTGCACAGCTCCAACTCCCTCAGTCTCTCCTCATAGGTGAGGTACTCCAGCACCTTAGCTAAGGAGCTTCCCAGAAGTTAAGGTGCCCAAGTTGGAGGAGCATTCATGAGGTGAGGACACACACAAAGGTTTTGATGGCTTTGTAGTCCTCATTCTCCTGCAGAATGGTTTGCCAGTGGAAAATGTATCAATGTGCTGAACAAGGTGGGCCAGGAATTCCATTGTATCCTTGTTTTGCCCCTTCTGGTCAAGCAACATCACAGTACCTGCTGTGGTAATTGCAAGGTAGATATCATCAGAGGAACAGATCCCCACTCAAAGAACCATACAACTGTGGATGGTGGAAGAGACCTTTGTGATCAAATCCAACCGCTCAGCCAGAGCTCATAACCCCACCACTGCTGCTGAGCCACTAAACCACATCCCTCAGCAACACATCCACCTGTCCTTTAACAGCCTCCAGGAATGGGGACTCCACCACCTCCCTGGGCAGCCTGTTCCAGTGCCTGAGAACCCTATCTGGGAAGAAATATTTCTTAATACCCAACTCAAACCTCCCTGGCTTCAACTTTTTACAGAAGCATTCATTGATAGGCTGAGGGGCAATGGCTTTGAGCTTGAGGAGGGGAGATTTAGGCTGGGATTAGGAAGAAATTCTTCCCAGTGAGGGTGGTGAGACACTGGCACAGGTTGCTCAGGGAGATTGTGGATGTCCCCTCCCTGAAGGTGTTCAAGGCTTGGTTGGATGATGCCTTGAGCAACCTGTGCTGGTGGGAGGTGTCCCTGTCCATGTCAGGGGGGTTGGAACTAGATAATATTTTAGATCCCTTCCAACCCAAACCATTCTATAAATCTGAACTTGAGGACATTTCATAGAATCACAGACTCACAGAAGCATCCAGGTTGGCAAAGCTCCAGGATCACCAAGTCCAACCTAGAACCCTACTCTACAAGATTCACCTGAAACCACAACCCTAAGCACCGCATCCAAACCACCCTTAAACACTTCCAGGGCTGGTGACTCCACCACCTCCTTGGGCAGCTCATTTGAGTCCCTGACCACTCTCTCTGTGGAAAATTTTTTCCTACTGTCCAATCTAAACCTCCTCAGCCTCAGCTTGAGGCCATTCCCCCTTGTTCTGTCTCCAGTTACCTATGAGAAGAGCCCAGCAGCAACCTCTCCACAATGTCCCTTCAGGTAGCTGTAGACACCAATGAGCAATTTCATGTTGTTCCTGCTGCATGTGAGCAGGGAGCAGGAACAACTCCCCTCAGCCTCCTCCACACTAAACACCCCCAGTTCCCTCAGCCATTCCTTGTGCTCAAGACCCTTCCACAGCTTCATTGCCTTTCTCTGGACATGCTCCAGCCCCTCAATGTTCTTCTGGGAGTGCAGGGCCCCAAACCAGACCCCAGCACTCAAGGTGTGGCACAGCAGTGCCAAGCAGAGGGGCAGTTATCTCTACCACAGCTCACAGCTGAACAGATCAGTAGACGTGTGAAGGAATTGTTGTGATTTTATGTTTCTGGTTAAAGCAGAATAGAAATGCAAGAAATACCTCTCTTGTCCTTTTCATTTTGGTGAATGCTCTTCCTTTAAGGCTTAAGCCTGACCATTCATTTAGCTCTCCATGGCCGACCAAGCCATGTTCTCTGTGGCAGGAGTTCACAAGCTGTGCCTCAGCACAGCAGCATCCAAAGAACTGCCTGAGGAGCCAATGCTGAGAGATGTTTTCTACCTCAAGATTAGCAGGAGTTGAAAAAAAATAACTTTTAAGAAGCCTGGCCCAGGGTGAGTGTTGTTCCACATTGTTAGCTAAGCCTACTGGAGCTGTGGCTTGGGGTTGTGGTTAATTGGATGATTTGCTTCAAGAAACTGAGCTGAAAAATTCTGTGGCTAATAGGATTTGAATGCAAGACATTTTATAATGAAGAACCCGTTCTGCCTTCCTTGGGCTGCATGGGTTATTATGGCTTATTATTTGCTCTTGTTCTCTGTCTGTGATTTTTCCCTATTTCTGATTAGATCACAGAATGATAGCATGGTTGGAAGGGACCTTCAAGATCATCTAGTTCCAACCCCATACCATAGGCAGGGACACCTCCCACTAGACCAGGTTACTCAAGGTCTCATCCAAGCTGGCCTTGAACTCTTCCAGGGAGGGAACATCCACAGCCTTTCTTGGCAACCTGTGCCAGTGTCTTACCACCCTCACTGGAAAGAGTTTCTTTCTCATCTTCAGTCTCAATCTCCTCTCTTTCAGCTTCAATCCACTCCCTCTTGTCCTGTCACTGTGTCAAAAGTCCCTCCCACAGCTCTCCTGTAGCCTCTCCAGGTACTGGAAGGCTGCTGTAAGTCTCCCTGGAACCTTCTCTTCTGCAGGCTGAACAGCCCCAAGTCTCACAGTCTGTCCCCATAAGGGAGGTTCTCCAGCCCTCTGACCATCTTCATGGCATCCTCCAGACCTACACCAGCAGCTCCAGGTCCTTCTTTTGTTGGGGCCCCAGAACTGGGCACAGTGCTGCAGGTGACATCTCAGCAGAGCAGAGAGGCAGAATCCCCTCCCTGTACTGCTGCTCTCCCTGTTTTGGATGCACCCAGCACACAGCTGGCTCTGGGCTGCCTATGATCAGTGCTGGCTCCTGGGAAGTCCATTACCTGACACCCCTAGCCCTGTACTGGCTCCTGGGAAGTCCATTAACTGACACCCCTAGCCCTGTGCTGTCTCCTGGGAAGTTCATTAACTGACACCCCTAGCCCTTCTCCTACAGACTGCTCTCAAGCTCATCCTTGCCCAGCCTGGATTTGTGCTTAGTTTGTAGAACTTTGTTAGAATCATAGAATCAAACAAGGTTGGAATGGATCACAAGGATCATCTCTGGAGGTATTCAAAACCTACCTGGATGTGTTTCTGTGTGATCTGCTCTAGGTGACCCTGCTCTAGCAGGGGTGTTGGACTGGATGAGCTTTAGAGGTCCCTTCCAGCCCCTGGCATTCTGTGATTCTTTGATTCTATGATATAGTTCCAACTCCCCTGCCATGGGCAGGGACACCTCATGCTAGATCAGGCTCTCCACAGCCTCATCCAGCCTGGCCTTAAACACTTCCAGGCATGAGACTTCCACCGCCTCCCTGGGCAACCCCTTCCAGGCTCTCACCACTCTCATGCTGAAGAACTTTTTCCTAACATCCAGTTTGAATCTACCTATTTCTAGCTTGGTTCCATTCCCCCCAGTCCTATCACTACCTGACAGCCTAAAAAGTCCCTTCCCAGATTTCTTATAGCCCCCTTAAGATACTGCAAGGCCACAATAAGGTCACCTGGGAACCTTCTCCTGTCCAGACTGCACAACCCCAACTCCCTCAGTCTCTCCTCATAGGAGAGCTGTTTGGAAATACCCAGACTTCCAAATGTTTACCTTGCTTAGGAGCCTGATATTCCCTTTGCTGCTTCCCACCTCAGGAAATGAGCTGAACATTAGTGAACATGTTTGTCTTTGATAGCAGAGTGTGAAAAGGATGCTGAAGCCCTCAGTCAGCAGCCTTTGTCAACACTTCAGGGTGCAAATGGAGAACATCAATGAGGATGTTGTTGATTTACAGCTGAAAGTACATCCTCCACACATTGCATCACTAGTTTAAGCCTCAAAAATGCTGCTAACTGAACTGATAAATTTAGGCTTTTAATCAATTATTAAAATAATTTGCAGAATGATTGCAAGTGTCTACTTGAAATCTTTCATTTGAATTATCCTTTCCAATCTAATGATTTAATTTTATTCTTACCCCCACTCCCCCTTCCGACCATAAAAGCAGCTTCAGTATTTAAAAGCTTTTCAGAGTACTGAAACCATCTTAAATAGCCTGAAATTGTGCCATGTGTGGTTTAGGTTGGAAATTAGGAAGAATTTCTTTGCTGCAAGAGTGGTCAGGCACTGAAGCAGGCTGCCCAGGGAGGTGGTGGAGTTACCAACCCTGGAGGTGTTTTAAAAGCCATGTAGATGTGGTGCTTGAGGATATGGCTTAGTGGTGGACTTGGCAGAGGAAGATTAGTGGTTGAGCTCAATGATTTTGCAAGTGTTTTCCAACCTAAATGTTTCGGTTATTCTATGATTTTATCTCTCTTCCATGGCCTCTTCTACCAACCGTCAGCTGCTGTAATGAATTCCAGTCACAAGCAGTTTCTGGCCTAAAAACCTTTTCCTATGTATCCACGTCTTAAATATTCCATGTTAAAGAGATTTCAGAATATAAAATCAATTTAATAGCTTGAAATTGTGCCAGGGGAGGTTTGGTTTGGAGATTAGGAGAAATGTGTTGGGTGCAAGAGTGGGCAGAGATTGGCACAGGCTGCCCAGGGAGGTGTTGGAGTCCCCATCCCTGGAGGTGTTTCACTCTGGAAAACAATCACCTGAATCTGTTTCTGCAGCTCAGTTGTGTAATGACCCCCTTAGATCCTGCAGGGGAGCAGTGTGTGAATGGCAACCAAGCTGGGGAAGGGTCTGGAGAACAGGGCTGGGGAGGAGCAGCTGAGGGAGCTGGGGGTGGTTAGTGTGGAGAAGAAGAGGCTGAGGGGAGACCTCATTGCTCCCTGAGATGAGGTTGCAGTGAGGTGAAGGCTGGGCTCTTCTCCCTAGTGTCAGGTGGTAGAAGGAGAGGCAATGACCTGAAATTGTGCCAGGGGAAGGTTAGTTTGGAGATAAAGAACAATATGCTTGCTTGCAGGAGTGGTCAGAGATTGGCAGAGTCTGCCCAGGGAAGTGGTGGAGTACCTATGCCTGGAAGTATTCAAGAAACCTGTGTCTTTGGCACCTGGGGACATGGTTTGATGCCCATGGTGGTGTTGGGTTGATGCTTGGACTAGATGATCTTAGAGGTCTTTTCCAACCCAAACAATTCTATGATTCTGCTGTATGCCTATGTTTTGATTCCATCCATTAACACAATCTCTGTAATTCTACAACATATTTTAAGCCAAAAATCAGAAGAGCCACTTTGTTATCCAGATCCCCTCCTGGCTGCTATCTCTCTTCAATTTAATCCCAGCAGCTAATGTGTGATTAAATCCCATGGCTGGCTTTGAAAAATCCTCTTTTGAGTAATTAGGTATGGAAATGTGGGGTGAACCCTTTCATTTCTGCTTATGAAAGTGTTAAAACAGGAATATCTATTTTTAAAGCNCTTTTTGTTCTGTCCTTGATTTTAATTTGGTCTGTTTTGAGTTTTGCACAAACAGCAGGTTTGGCCATTTAGTAAGTAACACAAAAATAGCTTAGCTCTTTGATCTAGCCAGTCCTTACACACAATGTGCCTGGAGGCATCTGCAGTATAAATATTTGGTTAAGTGCAAATAATTAAAAGATTTTGGGTAGTAAGCATGTTGAAACCAGCAGGATTGGTGCAGGTTTTCAGTGCCTGTTGGATGACACAGGGTTCAAATCAGCAAGGAAAAGCTAAAATGGTTGCTTTGTTCATAGATTCATGGAAGGGTTTGAGTTGGAAGGGACCTTACAGCTAATCTAGTTCCAGCCCCACTGCCATGGGCAGGGACACCTCCCACTAGCTCAGGTTGCTCAAAGCCTCATCCAACCTGGCCTTGAACACCTCCAAGGAGGGAGCAGTCACAACCTCCCTGGGCAACCTGTTCTGTTTTAGATCCAGAGAAGGGAAATTGATGAAATGGCAGCAGAGGTCTGGTTGTATTTGAAGTGTGCTGCTCCTTTTATCAGTATTGCTCAGGTCATCTGAGTAGATCAGATCAGTGGTGAGACACTGGCACAGGTTGCCCAGGGAGGCTGTGGCTGCTCCGTCCCTGGAGGTGTTCAAGGCCAGGTTGGATGAGGCCTTGAGCCACCTGTTCTGTGGCGGGGGGGGGTGGAATTGGATAGGCTTTGAGGTCCCTTCCAACCTAAACCATTCTATGATTCTGTCAGTAGGTTTGACACCATCCTATGGCAGTGACACAAGGCAGTGAATACATCTCACCTTCCTTTACCCATTACTCATAGAATCAGAGAGTATTTTGAGTTGGAAAAGACCTCCAAGGTCATCATCAAGCCAACCATTATGGCCACTAAACCATGTCCTCAAGTACCATGGGCACAGGTTTCTTGAACACCTCCAGGGATGAGGACTCCACCACCTCCCTGGGCAGCCTGTTCCAATTCCTGACCACTTCTGCAGCAATTTTTTTGTCACATCCCTGCAGAGCTTGCATTCATAGAATCATTGAATCATGAAGGTTGGAAAAGCCCTCTTAGATCATCCAGTCCAACCATCAACCTAACACCACCATGGACACTAAACCATGTCCCAGCGTGCCACATCCACACACTTCTTGAACACCTCCAGGGATGATGACTCCACCACCTCCCTGGGCAGCCTCTTCCAATCCCTGACCACTCTTGGACCAAAGAAACTTTTGTCCCATCCATGCAGAGCTTGAATTTGTAGAATCATTGAATCATGAAGGTTGGAAAAGCCCTCTTAGATCATCCAGTCCAACCATCAACCCAGCACTGCCGTGACAGCTAAGCCGTGCTCTGAAGTGCGGTGTCTGCATGTTCTTTCAACACCTCCAGGGATGGTGACTCATAACTGTGAGACTAAGCTCTTCACATTAGGCAATTATCTCAGTGATCATTTGTGCAAATATTAAATCAGAAGTATTTCTGAAGACCAGGGCTGTTGGAGCAGGAGGCGTTCTCAGGCTGTAGACTTTGCTGAGAATATTTTTCCTTTCTTTCTGTGGCAGTCTGCTCATCACCATGGCCCTGTGGTGTCTGAAGGTACACCACAAGCTGAGGAGCAGCTGAGGGAACTGGGCTTGGTTAGCTTTCAGAAGAGGAGACTGAGGGAAGACCTCATCATCCTCAACATCACCATGGCCCTGTGGTGTCTGAAGGTACACCACAAGCTGAGGAGCAGCTGAGGGAACTGGGCTTGGTTAGCTTTCAGAAGAGGAGACTGAGGGAAGACCTCATCATCCTCAATAACTCCCTCAAAGGAGGCTGGAATAAGGTAGGGGTCGGTCCCTTCTCACATGCAGCAAGTGACAGGATGAGAGGAAACAGCCTCAAGTTGTGCCAGGGAAGATTCAGGTTGGGTATTAGGAAAAAAGTCTTCCCAGAAAAGATTCTCAGGCACTGGCAGAGGCTGCCCAGGGAGGTGCTGGAGTCACCATCCCTGGAGGTGTTTAAAAGATGTGTGGATAAGGTGCTGAGGGATATGATTTAGTGGCAGTTGTGAGGTCTGGGTGAGCAGCTGGACTTGATGATCTCAAAGGCCTCTGCCAGCCTCAACAATTCCACAGTTCTATGATTCTATGAATTCCATCCTCACCTTATTAGAGGCTAGGGAAAGTGCAGTCTCTACCACTGCTGCCTTGTCCCACCTGTAGAGGAGCATTTCTTCTGTCTTAGTTACCTCCATCAGGAGGCTGACAAAAGGAAACAGAAGTGGAAAGTGTCTGCCTGGTAGAGTGGATGGAACCCATCTCACCAGGGCAAGTGCCAGAGTTAGGGGGAGGAGGGTGGGTTGTTTTTCCAGCATCAGTCCACACTGCTTTTACCTCAGTGAGTCAGGAAGCCATATTCTAAAGAAAGGAAATGATGAGTTTTATTTGACATGTGAGATCCACACAGAATTTAAGAAATGTAAGCTACAAGAGCAAGATTGACTTGTAACTTAACAGCTGTGGGTAGAGCACCTGGCACTGCTCCAGCAAGCTGATGTAGCTCCCAAGTGATCATTGTCATCCCTCTGGGTTCCTATCATGGTACTTAACCTTCTAAAGCTGTGATTGCCTCTCTCTGTTTTCCTAGAGAGCTGGTTCTGTTCAGCCTGGAAGAAAGGAGTCTCTGGGGAGACCTTAGAGCAGCCATCCAGCACCTGAAGTGGGTTACGAAAAAGCTGGAGAGAGGCTCTCTACAAGGCTTGTAGGGAAGGGGGGATGGATTGAAGCTGGCAGAGGGGAGATTTAGACTGAAGATTAGGAAGGAGTTCTTTCCAGTGAGGGTGGGGAGACACTGGCACAGGTTGCCCAGGGAGGTTGTGGCTGCTCCCTCCCTGGAGGTGTTCAGGGCCAGGTTGGAGGAGGCCTTGAGCTATCTGTACTAGTGGGAGGTGTCCCTGCCTATGGCAGGGGGTTGGAACTAGATGATCCTTGAGGTCCCTTCCAACCTTACCGTTCTATGATTCTATATTTTTTACCTTCATGCTACGGGAGATGCTTTTGGCTCTCTTTGCTGCGAATCAGAAGTGCTGAGAGTCAGAAGCAGAAGAATCAGAACCTGGGCTGGTGGGAGGTGTCCCTGCCCATGATAGGGGGGTTATAAGTGGATGATCTTGAAGGTCCCTTCCAACCCAAACTACTGTATGAATCTGCAAATCTCTGAGTCTGTTGTTTGCTTTGTTTTGGTCTTAAATGGAAAGGCTGCATAGTGTCTGCAGGCAGGGCTGGGACCAGGAGCCCTCTGCCTGTCAGAAGGCACACACAAGGCTGAGCTGCATCTTGGTTCGTGCGAAAAGCAAATCCTGGTCTCAAGTCCTGCCCTCGTGGAGGCTCAGGAGCCTGCACAGACAAATTCCATACTTGCAGTACGTGTACACCATCATTCGCTCCTGCTGACAGCTTCAGTCAGCTGGCACAAGAAGCTTCACAACCCGAGGCAACTTTTGATTATCCATAACTTAAATGCCTTAACATTCTGGAAATGAAGATCTGCAGCTCAAACTTGGCACGGGGCTGTGTGGGAAAGCAGCAAAGCACAAGGCACAACAGAAGGCGAGGGAAGTTCAGGCGGTGTAGCCAAGGAGACACCCAGGTGCATCTCAGCCACTTATCTGCTGCTCTGCTGGCTGAGGCTCCCCAGCCTCTCTGAGCACATTGCTTTGCTCTTCCTAATAGGATTTAGGAGGGGGTGTGGGGGGCGTAGTGCCAAAGCCAAGCTGCTGCTCCTGAGAAGCCAGGACGTGTCACTTAAGAGAAGATAGATGGTGTTGTGGCTTGAGATTTTAGATTTTGGGCAGAGGCCAGCTGTGGTTTAGCTTGCAGGTTTGAGTACCCAAATGCAGTGGCTGTGATGGTGAACTTGCGCCTTTTATCTTGCTGTGGGCTGGGGTAATTGTGGTCCATATCATCCAGGGCTCTGCTAAAAAAGGCACAGCCTTATCAAATCCCCTCTCAGGTGAACGACAAATATTTCAGCAGCTAAATACAGGCACAGATCTGGGCTGGGTGGGGAGTGGATTGAGAGCACTCTTGAGGAGAAGGGCTTGAGGGTGTCAGTTGATGACAAACTCACCATGAACCAGCAATGGCCTCTGGCAGCCCAGGAGGCAGCCATGGGCTAGGCTGCATCAAAAGAAGTGTGACCAGCAGGACACGGGAGGTGATACTGCCCCTCTGCTCTGCATCTCTGAGAACACCACCTGGAGCACCACAACCAGCTCTGGTGCCCCCAGCATAAGAAGGACATGAAACTGCTGGAGAGGCTCCAGAAGAGGTCACAAAGATGACCACAGGGCTGGAGCCCTTCCCCTATGGGGACAGGTTGTGAGACTTGGGATATTTAAGCCTGCAGAAGAGAAGGCTTCAGGCAAACTTTAGAGCAGCCATCCAGTACCTGAAGAAGGCTACAGGAGAGGTGGGGGAGGGACTTTATACAGGGGTTTGTAGTGATGGGATGAGGGGGAATGGATTGAAGCTGGAAGAGGGCACGTTGAGACTGGAGATTAGGAAGAAATTGTTTGCAGTGAGGGTGGTGAGACACTGTCACAGGTTGCCCAGGGAGACTGTGGATGTCCCCTCCCTGGAGGTGTTCAGGGCCAGGTTGGATGAGACCTTGAGCGACCCGGGCTAGAGGGAAGTGTCCCTGCCCATGGCAGGGGGGTTGGAACTGGATGATGTTGAAGGTCACTTCCAACCCAACCCATTCTGTGGTTCCTGCTGCTGCTGCTGAGTTTTGCCAGGTTTGTCTTTCTCTCTCATTTGACATCTGTACACTTTGCAGGAGCTCACCTAAGCAGGATCCTGCACCAGGCAGCCGATGGCTCAGGACCAAGCCTTTCATTAGTACTCTTAAGTGCATTTGCTTCCAGAAAAGATCAATTGAGTGCATTTCTGTGGATCCTTGCCATGAAGATGATTCTACAGTGATAGGAGGTTGTCCTCCAGAAAGATGAAAAGGGATTGTTGCATCTGCACTTTGTGTATGGAAAACATCGCCGCGGTGTCTCTTTTGGAGATTGTTTTCTTGGGGGTTCTATGTATTGGTTACTATTTTACTGTGTGTGGTTTTGTTCTGTTTGTTTGTTTGTTTCCACTCAATAGACTTGGATTATCGCTTGCTTTTGTCTTCAACTCCTCCTCCTGAATCCTCTTGTCAAAGCCCAGAGTTCCTGCGGGAATCCGGTGACAGATGATGTGAATGACATTGCAAAACTGGTGAGTAGCTTTCAGTTGGAGTTCTTTTTGCTGGCTAACAATAATCCATAGCTAATGGTACTTCATGTTTAAGCAAATCTGTGCTAGAACCCTGGGAAATGCTAAAAATAAATAAAAATCCATCAGTGTCCCTGGATCAAAACCAAAACCTTTATCGCAGAGCCAGGAGGATAGGTGACTGAAGTGAGCATCTTCTTGAGCAAGCTGGGGTGGATGTACGTTAGTGTTTTCTGCTTCCAGACTTCCCTAAAAACTGCCCAAGAGTCTTCTTTTCATCAGTTAGTGTCTGGGCTCAGCTTGCTTGCCATGAAGATAAGAGATGATTGCCTTTGTGTGGTGCAGGCTGCTGGCAAACATAGCTGAAGTGTCTGGAACTTCTCTTTCATCAGGACAGGCAGAGGGACTTGGGGTTTCTGAGACTGGAAAAAAGGAAGCTGAGAAAACTTACTAATGGTTGGAACTTATCTGCAGAGTGAGGGTCTAGAAGATGGGACCAGGCTCTTTTCAGTGGTGTCCTGTGATGGGACAAGGAGCAATGGACACAAACTGGAACTCAGGAAACGTTTTTGCTGAGAGGGTGCTGGAGCCCCGGAGCAGGCTTCCCAGAGGGGTTGTGGAGTTTTCTTCTCTGGAGACATTCAAGACCTATCTAGATGCATTCCTGTGTAACCTGCTCTAGGTGATCCTGCTTTGGCAGTGGTGTTGGAGTGGATGATCTCCAGAAGTCATAAAATCATAGAATCAGTCAGGATTGGAAGGGACCACTATGATCATCTAGTTCCAACTCCCCTGCCATGGGCAGGGACGCCTCACACTAGATCAGGCTGTCCACAGCCTCATCCAGCCTGGCCTTAAACACCTCCAGGGATGAGGCTTTGACCTTTCCAACCCCTACCATCGTATAACTCTAAGACCCAGAAGTCTTTACCTTTGTTGTCTGAGAAAGTTGTGCCATATATGTAAAAGCCTTGTGCCATTAGACATCACTGGAGCAGCCCTTGCTGTCTTTAGGTGTGAGTGGGCTACAACCATTAGGTGTTGCTTTCTTTAGAGGGATGGTGAAACAGCTTGCCCAGGGAGGTTGGGGATACTCCCTCTATAGAGGTATTCAAAGCCAGATTGGATGAGGCCTTGAGCAATCTGAGCTAGTGGGAGGTGTCCCTACCCATGGCAGGGCAGGTGGAACCTGAGGTCCCTTCCGATCCAAACCATTCTGTGATTCTGTGCTAAGCTCTGCCAGATGCGCAGCTTGCTCCTGCTGCTACCAGCTCTGAGCAGAGTAGGGTAGGGCTGAGCTCCTCTGGCCTTTGCTCAGTGGGGATGCTGCATGGTACTTCTCACCCAGAGTGTTGAGATCTCTCTACCAGGTGCAAAATGCAGGTAAAGTTAACTAGGAAGGTCAAAGATAGATTGGGCTGGAGAAGTAATGGAGAGATTCACAGAACAACAGGTTGCATCAGGCTGGAAGGCATCATCAAAGGTCATCTTGTCCAACTGCCCTGCAGTCAGGGGGACTGCACCCCTGACTCCTCTAACTAGAGCAGGCTGCCCAGGGACACATCAAGTCTGCTCTTGTACATCTCCAGGGATTGGGACTCCACCACCTCCCTGGGCAGCCTGTTCCAATCCCTCTGACCACTCTTGCAGCAAAGAAATTGCTCCTAATATGAAACCTAAAGCTCCTTTGGCACAATTTCAGGCTATTACCTTTCATTCTGTGACCTAATCCTAGGGAGCAGAGCCCATCCCCCACCTCCTGCAACCTCATCTCAGGTAGCTGTAGAGAGCAATGAGGTCCCCCTCAGCCTCCTCTTCTCCACACCAAACACTCCCAGCTCCCTCAGCTGCTCCTCCCTAGCCCTGTTCTCCAGACCTTTCCCCAGCTTTGTTGCCCTTCTCTGGACCTGCTCCAGCCCCTCAATGTCCAGCTGTGGCCCAGGTGTTTTATCCACACACTGACTCTGCTTTGAGATGCAGAAAATGCAAAGCGCAAACACCTGGATCCTCTCTTTTTCTCTTGGAGCTGTGCACCTGAGAAGGTGTTGAGGAACATCTGTATCCCTGTTTCCTCTGTATTAATGTTTGCAGGGATTTTTCATGTGGAAATGATTCCCAGAAAGCCACTTGAGAATTGGGAGGATAACATAGGAACAAGTTTAGTGTCTTAATTTTAGTTTGAGAGCTCTTGGGTTTCAATTAAACTGACTACAGTGCAAGTCGATCCTCCTCTACACCATGACAACTTGACATGAAGAACAAAATGAAGAGGAAAGCAAAAAGCAGAATAAGGTTGAAACTGCTTTTAAAACAAAGTATCATTGCCTGACAGCATGAACATGAGAACGGAGAAGGCACAGGGAGCACCGACTGCTCACATTACTAAAAGGGGCAATTCCTTATGCTCTATGGAGTATGTCCTTAGTAGTAGTAAGAATTGCTGTGTCCACACATTTGTTGAACACCTCCAGAAATGAGGCTTCCACCACCTCCCTGGGCAACCCCTTCCAGGCTCTCCCCACCCTCATACTGAAGAACTTCTTCCTTACACCCAGTCTGAATCTACCCATTTCTAGGTTGGTTCCATTCCCCCCAGGCCTACCACCCCCTGACAGCCTAAAAAGTCCCTCCACAGTTTTTTTGTAGCCCCCTTAAGATACTGCAAGGCCACAATAAGGTCACCTGGGAGCCTTCTCCTCTGCAGACTGCACAGCCCCAACTCCCTCAGTCTCTCCTCACAGCAGAGCAGCTCCAGCCCTCTGATCATCCTCATGGCTCTCCTCTGGACACCTTCCAGCACATCCATAGCCCTCTTGTAACAGTGGCTCCAGAACTAGACTCAGTACTCCAGAGTGCTGGTGGCCACCTGAGCACACTGCTGGTTGATGTTCAGCCAGCACCCCCAGGTCTCTTTCTGCTGGGCAGTTTCCAGCCCTTACTGCCTACTTCAGGCTTGGTGCTCATAGGTAATAAACACATCTCCAGCAGATCCCTGCTTTCTGTTGAAACTCGGAGCCACAATGACAGGACTGCAGCTTATTTGGCTGACCTACTGTGCTGAAAAGAACAATAGGGACAGGCTCTATTGACAGCTGCTGCAATTAGTTTCATAAGATTTTTTTTTTTAAATCAAGCAATGTGTTTACCTCCAGAGATCTTCATTTAAGATGAAGGAAGGACATGGAACTGTTGGAGCCAGTCCAGAGGAGGGTCACGAAAATGCTCAGAGGGCTGGAGCAGCTCTGCTATGAGGACAGGCTGAGAGAGTTGGGGCTCTGCAGCCTGGAGAAGAGAAGGCTTCCAGGAGACCTTAGAGTAACCTTCCAGTATCTGAGGGGGCTACAGGAAGGCTGGGGAGGGGTTATTTACAAGGTCTTGTAATGACAAGACAAGGGGCAATAGGTATAAACTGGCAGAGGGGAGATTTAAACTGGGTGTTAGGAGAAATTCTTTCCAGTGAGGGTGGTGAGACACTGGCACAGGTCGCCCAGGGAGGTTGTGGCTGCTCCCTCCCTGGAGGTGTTCAAGGCCAGGGTGGATGAGACCTTGAGCAATCTGGGCTAGAGGGAGTTGTCCCTGCCTATGGCAGGGGGTTGGAACTAGATGATCCTTGAGGTCCCTTCCAACCTTACCATTCTATGTTTCTATGAAATAAAAAAAAAAAATAATTAAAAAAAAAATTAGAAGAAAAAAAGTAGGAGTGCAGGTAATTAGCAATGCAGAACAAACACTCTCCAAACACTTTTGTTCTCTATAGGTGTGAAATTCTGCTCTTTTCAAGATCTCACCATGAAGGAAAAAAAAGAAAAGGAACAAAACCATGATGGTTCAATTGTTCTTTGCTTCTTAAAATAAGGTGGCTTAGGGCACATCCTCCAGATGGCAAAATTCTGCTGTGAAAATGTGCAGAAAGGCAATTTAATTTTTGTATCAAGAGGTGCTGGTCTGGTTTGCTCTTTGGTTAATTGATACTCAGAAACCTCGTTGGTATTGGTTGAATTCATTTCTGTCTGGTTCTACCTTTGGTCTGAGGAGATAGAACAAGAGGAAATGGCCTCAAGTGGGGCATTGAGGAGCTGGAGCATGCCCAGAGAAGGGCAGCAAAGCTGAGGAAGGGTCTGGAGAACAGGGCTGGGGAGGAGCAGCTGAGGGAGCTGGGAGTGGTTAGTGCAGCTGGCTTAGAATCATAAAGTGGTTTGGGTTGAAAGAGACCTTTAAAAGTCATCTAGTCCAACCCTCCTGTAGTCACCAGGGACATTCCTGGCTAGATCAGGTTGCTCAGAGCCCCAGCAAGCCAGATCTTGAATGTCTTCAGGGATAAAGATAAGTTCTTTACAGTGAGGCTGCTGAGACACTGGAACAGGTTGCCCAGGGAGGTTGTGGCTGCTCCCTCCCTGGAGGTGTTCAAGGCCAGACTGGATGAGGCCTTGAGTGACCTGTGCTAGTGGGAGGTGTCCCTGCCTATGGCAGGGGGTTGGAACTAGATGATCCTTGAGGTCTCTTCCAACCTTACCATTCTATGATTCTATAAAGACCTCCCTGGGTAACCTGTCCCTCTGTTTCACCACTTTCATAGTAAAGAGCAAAGCTGGTAAAGGGTCTAGAGAACAGGATTTGTGAGGAGCAACTGAGGTAGCTGGGGGTGTTCAGTGTGGGGAAGAGGAGACTGAGGGGAGACCTCATTGCTCTCTACAGCTCCTTGAAAGGAGGTTGCAGTGAGGTGAGGATTGGGCTCTGCTTCCTAGTCTTAGGTGATAGAAGGAGAGGAAAAGGCCTGGATTTGTGCCAGGGGAGGGTTAGACTGGAGATGAGGAATAATTTCTCTCCTGCAAAAATGGTCAGGGATTGGCACAGACTGTCCAGGGAGGTGGTGGAGTCCCCATCCCTGGAGGTGTTCAAGCAAGATGTGGGCATGGCAGTTGGGGACGTGGTTTAGTGGCCATGGTGGTGTTGGGTTGATGGTTGGGCTTTGTGGTCTTGGAGGTCTTTTCCAACCCAAACAGTTTCATTGTTAAGTAGATGTTTTGGTTTCATCCATTAACCCAATCTCAGATATTCCTCTTTTCTTCCATGATCTGCTTCTCTAAAGCCAATGTTTTTCCTGTGCCTGTTGAAAGCCCAAACACCAGTCAGCATTTCCTGACCAAGTTACTGGCTTGAGACCCACAGTTCCAAACATTACATCTTGGCTGCTTTCCACTCTGTTCAAAGCTGAGTATTTCTCTTTTAATGGCTTTAGTTCTCCTGAGTGAGTAGGGTATAAAATGTGAGGCAGTGTTTTTAACCTTCAAATCATCTGGCACCAGGAGTGTTAAGAAGTGTGAATTGTCAGCATGTTGTCTTCAGCCAGATGATGAGGATTTGATTAAGTGCTTCATTAGTAGATGAGATAACAGTAGATTGAAGATGTGATGGACAGAAAGTGGAAGCTCCTACAGGGCAAGAAAAGCCAAGGATGCAAAGAAGGGAGATGCAGAGGTAATAGAGTAGGCAAGGGGAAACAGAAAGAGGGGTTTGCTGGAGAGGGTACAGCAAAGGGCTGCAAAAATGCTGAGGGGACTGGAACAGCTCTGAGATGAGGAAAGGCTGAGAGAATTGGGACTGTTAGTCTGGGAAAGGGCAGCCTGAGAGGGATCTCATCAATGCTGATCAATACTTACAGGTTGGGTGGCAGGAGGATGGGACCAGGCTTTGTTCAGTTCTGCCCAGTGACAGGACAAGGGGTAACAGACACAAACTTGAACATCAGAAGTTCCATCTAAATGTGAGGAGGAACTTCTGTGATTTAATGATGATGGAGCCCTGGAGCAGGCTGCCCAGAGAGGTGGTGGAGTCTCCATCTCTGGAGACATTCCAAACCCACCTGGATGTGTTCCTGTGTGACCTTCTGAAGGTGACCCTGCTTTGGCAGGGGTGTTGGATTCAATGATCTCCAGAGATCCCTTCCAACCCCTACCATTCTGTGAAGGGACAAAAGGGAGGTAGAAATAGCAGCCAAACTGAAAGCTTTCCCATCACATGCCTCAGAGTGAAAAAGGAATCACTGGTCATGCTAAATTGTAATTTTTTTGACTTTAAGGACTTTCTTTAGTCTGTGTATTTTATATATATATATATATATATAAAATAATGATTTGTGTGCTCACAATTTTCAGAGCAGTCACAATAAAGAGACATTTGAAGGGCAATAGCCCTCACTTGAAAGCAGACTGCACAGATTGGTCCACTCTCAGCTCTGCTCTGCTCTTGAGATGGAACCCAGGCTGCTTTTCCAACATGCCTTTTTCATAGAATCAGAGAATCAGAGAATGTCAGGGGCTGGAAGGGACATCCAAAGCTCATCCAGTCCAACCCCCTGCCAGAGCAGGAGCACCCAGAGCAGATCACACGAGGGAGACTCCTCAGCCCCTCTGGGCCGCGTGTTCCAAGGCTCTGTCATCCTCACAGGGAAAAAATTCCTCCTCATGTTTACATACAACTTCCTGTGCCTCAGCTTCCACCCAGTGCCCCTTGCGCTGGCATTGGGCATCACCCAGCAGAGCCTGGCTCCAGCCTCCTGCCACTCACCCTGCACATATTGAGAACCATTGCTGAGGTCACCTCTCAGTCTCCTCTTCTCCCAGCAGCGCAGCCCCAGCTCCCTCAG
>VWZE01005855.1:122915-159738 GCA_013396675.1 Eubucco bourcierii
TTGTGGCTGCTCCCTCCCTGGAGGTGTTCAAGGCCAGATTGGATGAGGCCTTGAGTGAGCTGTACTAGTGGGAGGTGTCCCTGCCTATGGCAGGGGGTTGGAACTAGATGATCCTTGAGGTCCCTTCCAACCTTACCATTCTATGATTCTATGAAACACTTCTATGTCCCTCTTGAACTGGGGGGCCCAGAACTGGACACAGTACTCCAGATGCAGCCACAGCAGGGCAGAGTAGAGAGGCAGGAGAACCTCTATCGACCTACTAACCACAGCCCTTCTAATCCACCCTAGAGTGGCATTGGCCCTCCTGGCCACAAGTGCACATTGCTGACTCATCCACCAAGACTCCCAAGTCCTTCTCCCCTTCACTGCTCTCCAGCAGGTTGGTCCCCAACCTATCCTGATCCCTGGGGTTGTTCTTTCCCAGATGCAAGTCTCTATGCTTACTTCTGTTGAACTTCATTAATTTTCTCCCTGCCCAACCTGAACTTCATTAAAATTCTCCCTTCCTTGTGACCACAAGGAGATTTGGAAAGCAAATTTGGGTTTCTGCAGTGTTCACGGTGCTGGATGTAATATTCACACCTCTGGATGTCAAAAGGAAGCTGAACATTCCTCAGCCTTGAGGTTTTGTTGCATCTGGGAACATAGCATCTGGTGGGTTGATATGGATTTAAAGATGTAAATCTGAGCCACCCTGGTCTTCACTTCTCAGAGCCTGATAGGATTTCTACAGCCACACACTCCCTTTTTGTGGCATGTTAATTGCACTGCAGGGCTCTGTTAGTTCCAACCATCGCTTTCCAAGATTACTGCATCCAGTTGTGGTGTCCTCATCACAAGAATGACATGGAATTGTTGGAGCAAGTCCAGAGGAGGACCACTAGGGTGATCCAAGGGCTGGAACATCTCTGTTCTGAGGACAGGCAGAGGGAGCTGGGGGTGTTCAGCCTGGGGAAGAGAAGGCTCCACAACTGCCTGCCAAAGCTGAAGGGAAGGCTGCAGAGGGACTTTCTGTAAGGGTGTTTAGGGACAGGACAAAGGGGAATGGTTTGAAGCTGAGGGAGAGGAGAGTTGGACTGAATCTTAGGAAGAAGTTCTTCAGTACAAGGGTGGTAAGACTCTGGAACAGGCTGCCCAGGGAGGTTGTGGATGCCTCCTTCTGGGGGTGTTCAAGACCAGGTTGGATGAGACCTTGAGCAACCAAGTCTAGTTGAGAGGCATCCCTGGCCATGGCAGGGAGCTTGGAGTAGCTGATCTCTAAGATCCCTTCCATTCTGTGGTTCTGTGATTGTCAGTTGCTGTTCTCCAAAATCATCACAACTGTTACTTTTGTCTGAACCAAGGACAGTCGTGCAGGCAGGGGTTCTGCTGCTGTTCTTAAGGGAATGAGTAGAGGAACCCAAAAAGTCATCCAGAGAGTTTCAAGGGATGGTCCCTTTCCATCCTGCTTTGCTCAAGTTGTGCCAGGGGAGGTATAGGCTGGGTGTTAGGAGAAATTTCTTCACAGAGAGACTGATTGGCATTGGAATAGGCTGCCCAAAGAGGTGGTGGAGTTGCTGTTCCTGGAGGTGTTTAAGAAAAGAGTGGATGGGGCACTTAGTGCCGTGGTCTAGTTGATTAGATAGGGCTGGGTGCTAGGTTGGACTGGATGATCGTGGAGGTCTCTTCTAACCTGGTTGATTCTATGATTCTAGGTTGCTCTGAGCCCTCCTTTGTAGAAGCATCCAGCACAGAGTGCCCATACAAAGTCCTACCACCATTCCTTTCAGGATCATTTCAGCAGATGGAAAGCTGCTGGTTGAGTTTGACTCGTAGTCTTGGTGGTTAATCTTCAGCAAAGTGTCAAGATTCATTTCAGGAAAGGCAGAGAGTAGCAAATGCAGTACACACATACCCTTCACTCTTACATTTGGAACTCTACCTTGTTCTCCATGTCTGAATTGGGAAGTCTTGGACACAAGTTGAGTCTTGGGCACAAATAGAACTCTGAGCTCCATCATTTACCAGCAGCAGAGCATCTGGCATGTGGAGCTCAATAAAACTAAGAAGTCTTTTCATCTTGAGGCAGGGCATGTATTTTGTGTTTGACACATTCCCCCCTCAAGCCATCCCCACTTTTAGTAGGAAATTCTAAACTATCTTTTTTGATTCTCAGTCTGTCAGGGAGAGAAACATTTGAGGTTGAGCTACAATCTCTGATGTTGTTTGAGAATCTGAGAGAGGTCTTGGGCAGCTACATTTGCCTTTTTTTTTTTTTTTTTTTTTTTTTTTTTGTCTCTGGCTATGCATGAGAAGTGCTTGGCAGGCTCTGGTGCCAGGAAAGTTGATTGTATACATAATGCATCTCAATTCTTGTAGTGTTCATTGATTTGGAACAAATTGAATCTTGCAGTGACCTTTCTTAAAGAACTGTGCTTTTGCTGACACTGCTAAGGCTTGAATCCCTCTAGACTGAGTGTAGGAAACTTGGAACATAAAGGAGCAACTTCACTGCTGTTGCTGCTTGAAGTGCTGCTAGTCCTGCCTCTCAAGGCATGAGAAGGGAGCTGGAGAAGAAACTGGAGCATCTGTTAACCTACCATGATGCTGAGAAGCTTCTAGAATCATAGAATCACAGAATGGGGTTGGAAGGGACCTCTGGAGATCATCCAGTTCAGTCCCTCCTGCCAAAGCAGGATCACCTAGGGTAGGACACACAAGAATGTGTCCAGGTGGGTCTTGCAAGTCTGCAGAGAAGGAGACCTCACAACCTCTCTGGGCAGCCTGCTCCAGACCCTCATACCAAAAGAAGTTTGTCTTCATGTTGAGGTGGAACTTCCTGGGTTCCAGTTTGTGTCCATTGCTCCTGGTCCTGTCACAGGACAGGACACTGAGAAGAGCCTGGAGCCTTCTGCTTGGCACCCACCCTGCAGGTGTTTGTAACCATTGCTCGGATCTCCTTTCAGCCTTCTCTTCTCCAGTCTAAACAGCCCCAAGGCTCTCAGCCTGTCTCATCATACAGAGGTTCCAGGCCCTTCAGCATCCTCATAGCCTCTGCTGGACTCTCTCCAGTGTATCTCTATCTCTCTTGAACTGGGGAGCCCAGAACTGGACACAATACTCCAGAAATAATCTCACCAGGGCAGAGCAGAGCGGGAGAAGAACCTCCCCTGACCTGCTGACTGCCCTCTTCTCAGTTTACCCTCAGATATCCTTGGCCTTCTTGTCCACAAGGTCACATTGCTGTCCCATGGACAACTTCTTGTCCACTAGGGCTCCAAGGTTCTCCTCCATGGAGCTGCCTTCCAGCAAGTCAACCACTAACCTGTACTGGTACATGGCTTTGTTCCTCCCCAGGTGCAGAACTCTGCCTTCATTCTTGTTGAACCTCAGGAGGTTCCCCTTTACCCATCCCTCCTGTTTGTCCTGGTCTTACTGGAAGGATCTTCCTTAGAGGAAGGAAAAATATGCCCCAAACAGTTGTGGATGAAACTTTAGAACAAATCAGATGCTCTAAAGGAAGAAAAAATCTTTTGCTTTTTTTTTTTTCAGTACTTGTAGCATCTTTAATCAAACTCCCCCAAATGCCAGGTAAATAGAAATTGATGTGGACCATTCTGGTGACACCTCAGCAACTGCTGCTTTGGGAATGTGTGGGTATAAAACCAAAACAACAAAAAATTCTCCCTGGGAAGGAATTTTTCCAAGTAATTTGTAATTAAACTTGTATTTGAAAGCTGTAGGAAAATGTAGATGGCATTGAACTAAAAACCTATGGCTCAAGCCATCTTCTGACTAAAAAACATGGACTTCACCAGTGGCTCAGTGTCATCCTTCATCATTTCTAGAATTCTAACATTTTGAAACTTCCTGGCTTCATTTGGAATTGAAACTGCAGTTGGAGTAACAAAGGAAACCTTCTCTTGCATCAAACAAAATTACTACCTAAAGAACTGCACAGAAAATCAAATCAAGAAATCCTTCTGCTGGTTGCTATAGCAGCAGAACCAAAAGCAACCATAAGAGAATGATCTTTACCCTGAAGAAGTAGAAATGCTTTGCTGAACAGAGTGGAGATGCTGGTTCTTTTGTCTTTTGGCTAAATGGATTTCAAACCAGGATGAGAAAATAGGGATTGGATCTGTCATCCGTTCATGGAATGGGTTGAGCTGGAAGGGAATTATAGATCATCCAGTTCCAACCCCACTGCCATGGACAGGGACACCTCCCACTAGAACAGGTTGCTCAAGGCCTCACTGATACAAATGAAAATAGATTTTTTATCTCATGGAAGCAGCCTAATAAGATGGGGGAAACTTTTGGACAAAGTACTTCAGGAGCTTGTGGCTTGTGGCAGAATCTCCCTCTTCATCTCCCTGCTTGGCACATTCCCCCAGTGATGGCCTGAAACTGTGCCAGGGGAGGGTTAGCTCAGAGATGAGGAACAATTTCTTTGCTGCGAGAGTGGTCACGGATTGGAAGAGGCTGCCCAGGGAGATGGTGGAGTCCCCATCCCTGGAGATGTGCAAGAAACTTGTGGACATGGTTCCTGGGGACATGGTTTGATGGCCATGCACAGAAATCACACAGAAACATCCAGGTTGGCAAAGCTTCTCAGGACACCAAGTCCAGCCTAGAACCCTACTCTACAAGATTCACTTCAAACCACAGCCCTAAGCACCACATCCAAACCACCCTTAAACACAGCCAGGCTGGGGGACTCCACCACCTCCCTGGGCAGCTCACTCCAGTTCTTGACCACTCTCTTCATAAAAATCTTCTTCCTATCTAAACATGTCCAGTCTCAGCTTAAGGCCATTCCCCCTTGTTCTGTCTCCAGTTACCTATGAGCAGAGCCCAGCAGCAGCCTCTCCACAATGTCTCTTTGGGTAGCTGTAGACAGCAATGAGGTCTGCCCTCAGCCTCCTCTGTTTCAAACGTGGTGGTGTTGGGTGATGGTTGGACTGGGTGACACAATGTGGTCTCCCAGGGTAGAATAGAGGGGGAGGAGAACCTTTCTTGTTCTGTTTGCCACACTCTTAATGCCCCCCAGGATAGCTTTGGCCTTCTTGGCCACAAGGGCACTTTGCTGTCCCATGGATCACTTCTTATCCAGCAGGACTCCAAGCTCCTTGGAGCTGGGGCTTTTTAGCTTGGGGAAGAGGAGACTGAGAGGTGACCTCAGCAATGCTTATCAATATGTGCAGGGTGAGTGCCAGGAGGCTGGAGCCAGGCTCTGCTGGGTGATGCCCAATGCCAGGACAAGGGGCACTGGGTGGAAGTTGAGGCATAGCAGGTTCCATGTGAACCTGAGGATGAATTTTTTCCCTGTGAGGGTGCCAGAACCCTGGAACAGGCTGCCCAGAGGGGTTGTGGAGATATTCAGGAACCGTCTGGATGTGTTCCTGTGTGATCTGCTCTGGATGCTCCTGTTCTGGCAGGGGGGTTGGACTGGATGAGCTTTGGATGTCCCTTCCAGCCCCTGACATTCTATGATTCCTTCTTCACAGAGCTGCTTTCCAGCAGGCCAACCCCTAACCTGTACTGGTGCCTGGGGTTGTTCTGCATGCAATTGAGTGTGGAAACGTTTTGCTCCTGGCAGGTTACTGAACGTTCGTGTTACATGTTTGATAAATGTTGTGGGAGGCAGTGGTGGGACTTCTCTAAGTTTTGTGTAATCACATTTTGATTATCTGTTTCTTGCAGGTTGGAAATCTCCCAAATGATTATATGATCACCCTTAAATATGTCCCGAAGATGGACAGCTTGGTAGGTACAACCAGTTCCAGTTAATCCCAGTAAAAGAACCCAGCCTTAGTATTTTTTTACCTATGGCTTAGTGACTTAACATTCCAGAGTGATTTTTTTTACTTTTTTTTTTTTGGTGTGCTTCATTCAAAAGAGACATGGAGAGATTCCTGCTGTCACTTCAAACCATTTTAATCCCGGGAATCATAGAAAAGGTCTTCATTTTTAAATGCTTTTTATCATGCTGTCTGGAAAAAGTCAAACTCTGGGTTCGTTTCATCACGTCAGTGGAAAATGGTTGCTTTGTTAAAGAAGTCATTTGGAAGAATTAGTGTGTAAGAAGTAGTGGATTTAGGGATTCATAGATTCATAGAATGGTTTGGGTTGAAAGGGACCTTGAAGATGATCTAGTTCCAACCCTTCTGGCATTGGCAGAGGCACCTTGCAGTAGGCCAGGTTGCTTGTTGCATGCTGTGATGAGATTCACGTCTGTGGAGGATAGCTGCAGCCCAAGCACTGCTCCCCAGGCACTAAGATCACAGAATCACAGAATGTTAGAGGTTGGAAGGGACCTTCAGAGATCATCCAGTCCAATCTCCCTGCCAAGGCAGCATCACCCAGGGTAGTTCACACAGGAATGCATCCAGGCAGGTTTGGAAAGTGTCCAGAGAAGGAGACTCCACAACCTCTCTGGGCAGCCTGCTCCAGGGCTCTGGCACTCTCACCTTAAAGAAGTTTCTCCTCATGTTGGGATGAAACCTTCTCTGTTACAGTTTGTAGCTGCTGCTCCTTGGCTAATTGCTGCTGAGCACCAAAAAGAGCTTGGCCCCCTCCACTTGACACCCACCTCTCAAATATTTGTGCATATTGATCAGATCTCCTCTCAGCCTTCTCTTCTCCAGACTAAACAGCCCCAGGGCTCTCAGTCCCTCTTCATAGGGGAGATGCTGAAGTCCTGCAGTCACCCTCATGGTTCTCTGCTGGACTCTCTCCAGCAGGTCCCTGTCTTTCTTGGTGAGTGCAGCGGCTACTGTGTGAGAACTGGGCTGGAGCTCTACACTGTGCTCCTGGGGAGGTTGTCACCATGGCTGAAGAAGGGCAGGGAGCCTGCTTGAGCCATGAGTCCTGCTCCTTCTCACTGCTTAGCTCTGTGGCTTGGCTGCCAGTGTGCAGTGTCTGTTCTGAAGTTTAAATGCCGTTGTCATCCTGCATCACCAGCAGCTTAGCTCCAGTTTATGTTTGCAGTGAGCAGCCAAGAAATAGGAAGAAGAGAAGTTCAGAACTGGGGTTTCCATATTCCCTTTGTTCCTATGCCACTTTCAGTCACAGTGATGGAGGGTGCAGCTCTTGGCCAGATGCCTTCACAGGAGGAAGCATTCAGCGGTGTTCCCCACCCCTCTTTGCCAGATTCCTTGCTGGGGATTTCAGGTTGTGTTACTCAGACCACAGCAAAGGCTTGCCTGAATAACTAGGGTTTGCTCTCACTTCTGCAAGGTCCCTGCAACCTGGGAAACTTACAGCTTTGCATAAGCCAAATGCTTTTTATTCATACAATCCTAGAATGGTTTGGCTTGGAAGGGACCTTCAAGGTCATCCAGTTCCAACCCCACTGCCATGGGCAGGGACACCTCCCACCAGCCCAAGTTGCTCAAGACCTCATCCAACCTGGCCTTGAACACCTCTAGGGAGGAGATATCCGTAAGCTCCCTGGGCAACCTGTACCAGTGTCTCACCACCCTCACTGCAAGGAATTTCTTCCTAGTCTCCAGTCTCAATCTGCCCTCTCCCAGCTCAAAGCCATTGTCTCTCATCCTTGTGAAAATCTCCTTCCCAGTTCTCCTGTAGCCTCCTTCAGGTACTGGAAGGCTGCTCTAAGGTCTTCTAAGGAGCCTTCTCTTCTCCAGGCTGAACAGCCACAATTTCTTCAGCCTGTCCCCATAGGGGAGGTTCTCCAGCCCTTTATGGCCTCCTCTGGACCCACTCCAGAAGTTCTTCTTATACTGGGGGCATTGGATGCAGTACTCCAGATGGGGTTTCATGAGAGCAGGGTAGAGAGGCAGAATCACCCCCCTCATCCTGCTTCTCATGGGTTTTTTTTTCTGCAGCCCTGAAAAGGCTTCAGTTCTGAAAGGGCTGAAATCATAGAATCATAGAATGGTTTAGGTTGGAAGGGACCTCAAAGCTTATTCAGTTCCAACCACCCACTAGAACAGGTTGCTCAAGACCTCATCCAACCTGGCCTTTAGCACCTCCAGGGAGGGAGCAGCCACAACCTCCCTGGGCAACCTGTGCCAGTGTCTCACCACCCTCACTGCAAACAACTTCTTCCTAACATCCCCTTTAAGTCTCCCCTCCGCCAGTTTAAACCCATTGCCTCTTGTCCTGTCATTACAAAATCTTGTCAGTAGTCCCTCCCCAGCCTTCCTGTAGCCCCCTTCAGACACTGGAAGGCCACTCCAAGGTGTCCTGGAAGCCTTCTCTTCTCCAGGCTGCAGAGCCCAAACTCCCTCAGCCTGTCCTCATAGCAGAACTGCTGCAGCCCTCTGACCATCTTTGTGGCCTCCTCTGGACTTGCTCCAATAGTTGAATGTCCTTCCTGTGCTGGGGGCTCCGGAACTGCACACAGGACTCCCCGTGGGGTCTGACAAGAACAGAGCAAAGGGGCAGAATCCCCTCCCTTGCCCTGCTGACCACGCTGCTCTTGCTGCAGCCCAGCACACAGTTGTTGTCTGGGCTGCACTCACACTGCAGGCTCATGTTGAGCTTTTCGTCAACCCAGACCCCCCGGGCCTTTTCCTCAGGACCTGATGATGATGCTCTGCAACCTGTGTTTTATTTTTACCGGTGCGTGCATGAGGTGGGAAAAGGACCCACGGTAGGAAGTCTCAAACGTAGATGGCTAAAGGTAGGAAGGCAGGGTGAATGCAAAGCAGATGGGAAGGCAGTGTAGTGCACCTAACAGGAACAGACTGACCCAATCCATTAAGCAGAAGGGTTCTTGCATTATGCACTAGCTGGAGGCAGCTGAGTGGCTTTCAAAGTGGTCTCGTGCAGACTGAGCTGTGTAGTGTAGCCTGAAGGTTAAAAGGCAAACCTGACAGCAGCGAGGGATGAGCTCAGGAGAGGAGACAGAACATCAAACTTTTAGATAGGTGTGGAAAGAAAAAGCTAAGTAAGGAATTTTCATAAGGCTGTCTAGTGATAGGACAAGGAGGGGTGGTTTGAAGCCTGTGGGAGACTAGGTTTGGACTGCACCTTTGGAAGAAATTCTTCAGTACAAGGGTGGTGAGACTCTGGAGTGGGTTGCCCAGAAAGGTTGTGGATGCCTCCTCCCTGGGGATGTTCAAGGCCAGACTGGATGAGACCTTGAGCCATTAGGGTCTGGTTGAAAGGTGTCCCTGGCCATGGCAGGAAGCTTGGAAGTAGATGATCATAGATTCTGTGATCCTGCTCTGGCAAGGAGTGGTTGGACTTGATGATCTATGGAGGTCCCTTCCACCCCCTAACATCCTGTGATCATCTCCAAGGTCCATTCCAGCCTAAGCCATTCTATGATGATGGTGACTACCTGAATGCATCATGAAAGTCAGGTTTGCAACTGGCTTAGAGTCATAAAGTGGTTTGGGTTGAAAGGAACCTTTAAAGGTCACCTCATCCAACCCTCCTGCAGTCAGTGGGGACATCCCTGACTAGATCAGGTTGCTAAGAGCCCCAGCAAACCAGATCTTGAATGTCCTCAGGGATGAGGCCAGCATCACCTCCCTGGGAAATCTGTTCTTGTGTTCCATCACTCTCATAGTAAAGACCAAAGCTGATGAAGGGTCTAGAGAAGAGGATTTGTGAGGAGCAGCAGAGGGAATTGGTTTGTTTAGTGTGGAGAGGAGGAAGCTGAGGGCAGACCTCGTTGCGCTCTACAGCTCCCTGAAAGGAGCCTACAGTGAGCTGGGGGTTGGGCTCTGCTCCCTAATATCAGGAGATAGAAGGAGAGGAAAAGGCCTGAAATTGTGCCAGGGGAAGGTGAGGTTGGAGATGAGGAAAAATTTCTACCACCATCCCTGGAGGTGTTCAAGAAACATGTGGACATGGCACTGTGGAACATGGGTTAATGGCCATGGTTGGACTCAATGGTCCTAGAGGTCTTTTCCAACCAAAACAATTCTATGAACTTCATCTTGGTCAAAATTTAGACCAAAAAAAAAAAAAAAAAACCAAAACAGAACTAAGCTTCCATTTTCACATCTCTCAGTTTCAACACTCTGGTAGGTAAATGATTGCACAGCTTGCTACTGCTGAAGAGCAAGCCTGAAGCTCTGGTGAAACACAGCTTTGTAGGTCAGAATGGTTCACGGAGAGGAGCCTCCCACGCACATGCTAAACCATGGGAGCAGCAAAACAGATTCCCTGCTGGAATTGCCAACTGCTCTCTAGGAGAAGTGGCAAAGCTTCTACTGGCTCTTTGCATAGAAGAATGCACACCCACAGAAGCTCACAGGGAAAGAGTTGCCAGGTTTGCAGCTCAGAGTAAACCAGAACTGCTCTGGCTGCGCTTCTGCACCAAAAATGGGTTGTATGGGGGAGATTCTCCTCATCTAGTCTGTTTCTGGTGAGACCACACCTGGAATACTGTGTCCAGTTTTGGGCTGGGATCTACTAAAGAGAGTCCAATGGAGAGCCACAAGGATGATGAAGGGACTTGAACATCTCTCCTGTGCAGAAAGAGTGAGAGGCCTGAGGCCATTTAGTCTGGAAAAGAGAAGGGTGAGAGGGGATGTTATTGATGCCTATAAATGTCTGAGGGGTGGGTGTCAAGATGAAGGTGCCAGGCTTTTTGCAGTGGTGCCCAGTGATATGAGAGGAAAACTGAGTATGAGCACAGCAAGTTCCACCTCACCACAAGGAGAACCTTCTTTGGTGTGAGGGTAATGGAGCTCTGGAGTAGGCTGCCCAGACAGGTGGAGTTGTGGAGTCTCCTTCTCTGGAGACTTTCAAGGCCCCTCTGGATGTGTTCCTGTGTTGTGCTCTAGGTGATCCTGCTTTGACAGGGGATTGAACTGAATGATCTGCAGAGATCCCTTCCAACCTCTACCACTCTGTGACTGTGATCTGGTTCCTTCTGCCTCTCCCCTCTCATTGTGCTTGAAATTGCAAAGGGAAGCTGAGCCAAACCAAACCCATTCCACTTCACATTTTGTTTCTTCTCTGAGTCACTGTTGAGATAGTTGCAGAGGGTGACAGCACTGACTTGCCACTTGCTATCAGTGTGTGAGAGAGCTGCACAGAGGAGTAAAAAGCCAGGTGGAACTGAAATATTCCCATTTGGTTCTCCAAGCCTGGAGCTCTAAGCAGTCTGGTTAGCCTTCAGAAGTGTGAAGTGGCTTTTTCCTCAGCAAAAACAATTACACATCAAGGCAGAGCAACACCAGTGGCACCAAGAAAGAGATCTGTCCCCAAGGCCTGGCACTGATAGTGGTGAATTAATGAGGTGGTTTGGATGAAGAACTTCCATGCAGGTTTGTTGCAGAACCTGAGTGAGATTGAGATTTAAGTCTGGAAAGGGGAACTGTGCATTGGGACTGTTGGGGTCCAGTGGGAGCTGCCCACCCTCTGAGCAGCAGTTGCTGGGGTTTGTGGCACTGGGAGTCCTTTGGAAATTGTTTTTTGTGATACTGAGAGTACTTAGGGGTTGTTGAGCAAAAAGCTTCATCTGGGGCAGGCTATAATGATACTGAGGCATTTTCAACCAGTGAAGAAAATGGCTTCACATGTGGAATAAGTTCCTGGAACATCACATTGGAAATGTAACATTTTGGGGCCAAATGCTGTTTGATGTCTTCGTTGGCAACGTGGGCAGTGGGATTGAGGCACCCTCAGCACATCTGGGGGTGGCACCAAGCTGTGTGGTCTGACTAACAGGCTGGAGGGAAGAGATGGCATCCAGAGGGACTTGGACAGGCTTGAGAAGTGGCCCAAGGCAACCTCAGCAAGTTCAGCAAGGACAAGTGCAAGGTCCTGCAGCTGCAGTCTCAAACACAGTTCCAGGCTGAGTGAGGAGTGGCTTGAGAGCACTATCAAGGAGAAGGACTTGGGGGTGTCAGTTGATGACAAACTCAGGCTGAGCCAGCACTGGTTGCTGGCAGCCCAGCAGGCAGCTGTGTGCTGGCTTCATCCAGAGCAGGGAGAGCAGCAGCACAGGGAGGGGATTCTGCCCCTCTGCTCTGCTCAGACCTCACCTGCACCACTCTGCCCAGCATAAGAGGGGCGTTAAAATGCTGGAGGTGGTCCAGAGGAGGACTATGAAAATGATCAGAGGGCTGGAGAACCTTCTCTATGGGGACAGTGTGAGAGAGTTGGGGTTCTTCAGCCTGGGGAACAGAAGGCTCCAGAGAGAGCTTAGAGCAGCCTTCCAATACTGGAAGGGCACTGCAGGAGATCTGGGGAGGGACATTTTAAAAGGGCTTGTAGTGAGAGGACAAGAGGGAATGGACTAAAGCTGAAAGAGGGGATATTGAGACTGGAGAGTAGGAAGATATTCTTTGCAGTGAGGGTGGTGAGACACTGGCACGGGTTGCCCAGGGAGGTTGTGGATACTACCTCCCTGGAGGTGTTCAAGGCCAGGTTGGATGAGACCTTGAGCAACCTGTACTGGTGGGAGATGTCCCTGCCCATGGCAGGGGATTTGGAACTGGATGATGTTTAAGGTCCCTTCCAACCCAACTATGAATCCATGAATAAGGGAATTCTTTGCAGGTCTGTGTTGCAGTGTGATTAGTGCATTACATGGGAGTTTGTGCTGACCATAGTGAGTTCAGGATTGTCCTGGGTTGGGTGACTGTTTTTGTTTACTTGACTACTGTTCTGTAAATGCAAGCAAAGGAAGTTGATGGCTCTCTCTAAGGCAGCAGCTTTGAATTGCATGAAGTAACAAGCTCACAGGATGTTAGGGGTTGGAAGGAACCCCAAGAGATCATCCAGTCCAACCCCCCTGCCAGTTCAGGACCAGACAATCTAGCTCAGGTCACACAGGAACACATCCAGACAGGCCTTCAAAGGCTCCAGAGAAGGAGACTCCACAACCTCTCTGGGCAGCTTGTGCCAGTGCTCTGGGACCCTTAAAATAAAGAAGTTCCCCCTTGTGTTGAGCTGGAACCTCCTGTGCTGCAGCTTCCATCCATTGCTCCTTGTCCTATCCCAGGGAGCAAGTGAGCAGAGCCTGTCCTTCCCCTTCTGACCCCCAGCCCTCAGTTATTTATAAACATTGATTAAATCCCCTCTCAGTCTTCTCTTCTCCAGACTTAACAGCCCCAGGTCCCTCAGCCTGTCCTCATCAGACCATGCTCCATTCCCCTAATCATCCTCATAGCCCTCCCTTGGACTCTCTCCAGCAGATCCTTGTCCCTCTTAAACTGGGGAGCCCAAAACTGAAAGCAGTACTCAAGATGAGGTCTCACCAGGACAGAGTAGAGGGGGAGGAGAACCTCCCTGGATGTGCTGGACACACTCTTCTTAATGCACCTCACTTTATCTGCAAGCTAATGGCATAGGTAGCTCTGGGCAACCTGATCTGGTTGAGGATGTCTCTGCTGACTGCAGAGGAGGTTGGACTGGATGAGCTTTGGAGGTCCATTCTAACCCAGACCATTCTATGATTCTGTGATTCTATGGGTCTGTGATTCTATTGTTCTGTGATTCTGTGGTTCTGTGATTCTATGATTCTGTGTTTCTATTGTTCTGTGATGCTATGATTCTATGAAATGAGAGGATGTGAACTTTATTCCAGTGGCACGGATGAGGCAGGTGCCACATCAGAGCCCTTTTCTCTCTTGAGGAGAAAGGGAAAAAAGACTTTTCAGTTCCAGAAACTGTTCTCAGGAGTGGCAGTTACTGGAAAAGCTGAAGAGAGGTAGGGGTTTAAGCAAGCCAACTAGTTTAAACATGGATAAAAGCACACATGGCTTTCATGCAAAACATTCACAGAAGGTATTTAAATCAGTTCTCTCTGGGGGGTTAACTGGGTCATGTAGGGTCACAATAAGAAAATGAAAAGTGAGAGTGGCTTAAAGAAAGTCTGGAGAAATTTGTGAAAGGAGTAGTTATGTAAAAAAAAAAAATAAAATAACTAGGTTAATGAAAGCATGGGCTAGGGGTTCATAGCTCTATGTCCCAAGGCTCAAATGCTGAGCAGACTGATGCTTAGCATTCATTAAGGATTTAATGAAGGGATGGCGTTTAACAGCCAGCCATAAATATGTCAGTATCAGTGAGAAAGAGAAACTTTACCAAAAGGGCTGAAGAGAAAGTTGGCCACACTAAAGAAGATGAATTTTAATTTAGCCTTTCAAGATAATTTAAGTGGGCAAGAGCAGTCTAATCTGCTTCTTGCACACTGAGCTGCTTAACCAGTTTTTTCCTTTTGCAAAACTCTGATATTTAATCTACTCTCTTCTGTTTCTCTCTCCCTCTTTTTGTTGGGTTTTGGTTTTTTGTTTGGTTGTTTTTTTTTTCTCCCCTGACAGCCTAATCACTGTTGGTTGCATTTGATGGTACCTGAGTTTTCAAGGAGTCTGCATAATCTTCTCCAGAAGTTCTCAGATATTCCAGATATGTCTGATGTTTTAAGCAACTATTCCATCATCAATAACCTCACCAGGATAATTAATGACCTGATGGCCTGCCTAGCTTTTGATAAAAACAAGGTAATCACCTCCAGGGTTTAGCTGCTCTTCTGGATTTATTTCAACTTGCTGCTGCCTCAAAGCTTCAGTAGGTTTGTTCTCATTTCTCTGCCTGCACAGCTGAACCCCTGCTTCATTTAGCAAGGCACTGAGCACGCTCTGCTCACGTTGACTTGTCATTACCTCCTCTTTCAAAGGGAAATGGCTTGCAAGGAATTAAGAGTTGCTACAATGCCCTGCATACAGCTAAAGTAGTCAGAAATGTACCCTTCATCTTGAAGGTAATTAATGCCTTCTGATATGTTTGAAAGTGGCAGAAGTCTTCCTTCTGCACCCAGCTTCAATTATTCATCCTGCTGGTGATCCTAATGTAAATTTAAAGATGATGGAGCTGCAGCTATTAATATACTCTGAGTGCGTATCGCAGGGTGTGAAGCTCTGAAAGCTTCACCCTGGTTTAATCAAACTTTTTTTTTTTNGGGGGAAGGAATAAAGATAAATTAACTTTCTAATCCCTTCCTCAGCTCTAATGAGTCTATCAGCAATTAAAAATAAATTCTGTAGCCAAAGGTTTTGTTCAATTGACAAAATCCCTCATGTCCTTGAGGGCAAATGTTTCATCTTCCGTGTGTGTATTGTTGTCAAGTTAATCCCTTAGCTGCTGTAATTGCACCTTTGTAACATCCAGAAAGAATCAAATTTATTAAAACAATCTCTTTTAGAGTGGCATAACCTTCTAACATAGCCAAATACTAGCTAACATTCATAGAAATGCAGGATTCTTTAGGTTGGAAAAGACCTCCAAGATCATCAACTCCAACCATCAGCCCAATACCACCATGGGGCCACTAAACCATGTCCCCATGTGCCATGGCCACAGGTTTCTTGAACACCTCCAGGGATGGGGACTCCACCACCTCCCTGGGCAGCCTCTTCCAATCCCTGATAATTTATGCAGCAAAGAAATTCTTCCTCATCTCCAACTTAAACCCTCCCTGCACAACTTCAAGCCATCATCTGGGGAAGGTGACAAGCAGGGATAGGAAGAAGGAGATGAAGAGGGAGATGGTTCCACAAGCCCCAATTTCTTGAAGTGCTTTGTCCAAAAGGCTTCCCAATACTAGGCTGATTACATGAGACTGAAAATCATAGAATCATAGAATGGTAAGGTTGGAAGGGACCTCAAGGATCATCTAGTTCCAACCCCCTGCCATAGGCAGGGACACCTCCCACTAGTACAGGTCACTCAAGGCCTCATCCAATCTGGCCTTGAACCCCTCCAGGGAGGGAGCAGCCACAACCTCCCTGGGCAACCTGTTCCAGTGCCTCACCACCCTCACTGTAAAGAACTTCCTCCTAACAGCCAGTCTAAATCTCCCCTCTGCCAGTTTAAGCCCATTGCCCCTTGTCCTGTCATTGCAGGACCTTGTAAATAATCTGTTTTCATTTTTATCAATGAGGCCTTGAGCAACCGGGGCTAGTGGGAGGTGTCCCTGTCCATGGCAGGGCTGTTGGAACTGGATGATCTTTAAGTTCCCTTCCAGCCCAACCCATTCCATCAGTGGATGACAGATCCAATCCCTATTTTTTTCATCCTGGTTTGAAATCCATTTAGCCAAAAGACAAAAGAACCAGCATCTCCACTCTGTTCAGCAAAGATCTTTAAGGTCCCTTCTGGCCCAAACCAAAACATTGGAGGCTGGATGAGACACTTGTTGCCATGGTTTAGTTGATCAGAAGGTGTTGGGTGATAGGTTGGACTCCATGATCTCAGAGGTCTTTTCCAAACTGGTTAATTCTGTGATTTTATGACTCTATGTAACCAATATGATATTTGAAATGGTTAATGCAAGTTCCTTCCAAAACCAAGCACTTCCATAGAATCAGAAAATCATAGAACTGTTGGGGCTGGAAAAGCCCTCTCAGATCATTGAGTCAAACCATCAACCCAACACCACCAGAGCCTCTAAACCATGTCCCAAAGTGACATGGCCACACCTTTCTGGAACACCTCCAGGAGTGGTGACTCCACCACTGTATTGCTGAGAGGATTTGGATATTCCCTACCTTTCCACTTCACCCTGAATCCTGGCCCATCTTCAAAGTATCTCTGTTTTCATTCTGGTCCTGATGATTCAAATCCCTCAGCAGAGATGTGGTTAGGAAAGAGGGAGTTTAATTTGGGGGATGAAGAAATGTAACTCCTGGAATTCAAGAGAAACAAGAAGCTGTTCATCTCCTCAGAGGAGAATTATCATCTGGTCTAGCACTTCCAGCATCAAACATGAAATCAACTAGCAAGTTTTGCTTGCTATTTATCTAACCCATGTTCTTCTTGGGAGAAGAGAGGCACTTTCAGGCTGAGTTTGATCTTCTGGCATATGAAATACTCATTATGAAAGCCAGAGTCAGGTAGAAAGGGGAAAAAAAAGAGAAGATAACCATCAATGGTCTTTAACATGGACTTCAGTCTCGTTTAGTCTGGCACAGCACAGTCGTCTGTTAGAGCTCAGAGTGGCTGAGCTTCCTTCTTTGTAGTCATTCTCTTATTTTTAGGTACATTATCAGGGCTCTCAGCTTGCCTGTGGTGTGCAGGAGTGGATTCCACCTATTGTATTCTGGTGGCTGTGCACTTCTGACAATAGCTGTGGGTTGTGTTCCTGTGTTCAGACAAAAAGGTTGCAAATTAAGGGGAAGGAATTGGCTTTTTGATGAGGGAAGTCGGGGAGGAAAAAGGTCTCTTCTTTTCAGCGTGAGCTGGGAGTCTGCTTTTCATTCCCTGGCAGTTTTCTACCACTGGATTAATAATTCATTTCTGTTTGCAAAGCTAATCTTCAAACCCTCAGATCAGAGGGCTTGTATGTTTTATGAAGATTGTTAGGCAGCAGACTTGGTCTCCTGCAGGTTAAAAATTTAAACTCTTCCATGGCGGCTTCGGATATTTTTATCATCTGTTGAGGTGTGGAAGTGAGCATTTCTCTCGACCTCGTTTCCAGCTGAATTCTCTCTTTTACCCTAGGATTTTGTAAAAGAAAATGGTCACCTTTATGAAGAAGGCCACTTCATTCCTGAGGAGTTTTTTAGGCACTTTAACAGTACCATTGAGGTCTACAAGGAGTTTGCAGACACTTTGGATCAGAATGACTGCATTCTGCCTTCCACAGTGGAAACACCAGAGAATGGTAAGATGACTCTGAGAACCTGAGGAGGTATCAGTGAGTGATTTCCCTGTGATCAGAGGTGCCAAAGGTTTGACATTGGGCCTCCAGATCTCCTTTTTAACTGCCATTTAAATCACTACCAACATCAGAGCTTGTGTTTCTGTCCTGAGCTGAGTCTTCTCTGGCAGTGAAGCCACTGCCATCATTCTTCAGTGTACTCCACATAACCTCACAGCCCTCTGCTCTGTTTCCCTTTCCTCCCAAGTACATCCTGGATTGTCTTTTTACATTGTTCTCCATATCTTCTATTAATGCCCTATTTAATTTATACAAGGCAGTAAAGCAGCTGAAGATCTGCTACTGAAAGGGCAGGAAGTTAGTTCAGGTTGTAAATTGCAGCAGCCTCAAGTCACCTCCTTACTCAGAGAATCAGAGAATCCCAGAGTCATAGAACCAGAGAATTGTTTGGGTTGGAAAAGCCCTTTAAGATCATCAAATCATCAATCATCAGCCAAACAACACCATAACCATTAAACCACGTCCCTGAGTGCCATGGCCACACATTTCTTGAACCCCTCCAGGGATGGGGACTCCACCACCTCCCTGGGCAGCCTCTTCCAATCCCTGACCACTCTTGCAGCGAACAAATTTTTCTGCATCTCCAGCCTAACTCTCCCCTGGCACAATTTCAGTCCATTTCCTCTCCTTCAACCACCTTATCCTAGGGAGCAAAGCCCACCCCCCACCTCACTGCAGCCTCCTTTCAGGGAGTTGCAGAGAGCCACCCTGCTTGTTTACTTAGTTTAAATAACATTGACAATCTCAGCTGAGCTCCCGCAGTTCATTCTCTTCTTTCTAGTACATGGAGCTGTTGTACTCTCTTTTGTCTCACCCCCTTTAGCCACAGCTATTAACTGCTCCTAAGGGCACAGCTGCACAGTTACACCAGTAGTAACCAGGAGCAGCTCAGTGCCATCACCCAAGAACTTGTTGAAAGCAATTACTGGTCCAGAACAGCTATTCAGAGGCAGCTCAGTGTGTTGACACATCTGCCTCTTAATGAGCCTGCTTGGGGGTTGTTGGGGTTGGGTTGGTTTTTTTGAGTTGTTTTTTTTTTTGCTTAATCCACTTTATAAATAACCCTGTAGCCAGATTTGTGAAACAACCCCCTGGCTCCCTCAGAGTAACCCCATAGTAGAGGGAAGAGTAACCTTATGTGGAGAGAAGTGGATCTGAAGTTGCATAATGCTGACGCCCTCCTTCTCTGCGCAGATTCCAACCTCGCTGTCACAAACCCATTCTTGTTTCCTCCTGTTGCTGCCAGCTCCCTCAGGAATGACAGCATTGGCACTGGCACTGGCACTAACAGTAAGTACCAAGTGACTGCATTAAGGGATGTGTCTCCAGTTTGTGCCTGGTAGCTGGCTGGTTCTGAGAGCTCCAGGGGAAGGAATGTCATTAATTGTGCAAATTAATGGGAAGTTAACTTGTGCCTGATGGTGTGCCATGTGTTTCTCAGCTGTCCTTCACCAAAGGCAAGCAGCTCAGCTAATCAGAGTGGAGAGATCCTATCAACTTACAAGGATGTGACAGCTCTCTCCAGCTTGCAGAGGGCTCTGCGTTGTGGCTGGCTAGAGGGCTCCCAGTCGAGTGGCCTCAGCAGACTTGGCTGGCCCAGCCACTTCATTTGAGCTCTCAGGGAAGGAAATGACTCCAAAGGAACAAAATAGCATAGCATAGAATGGCTTGGGCTGAAAGGGTCTCACACAGCTCCCTACCTAAGCACCTAGCAAATGATTCACCTAGCAAATGGGGTCAATGATTCAGAGAGTGGTTTAGGTAGGAAGGGACCTCAAAGATCTGCCATGGGTAGAGACACCTCCTGCTACCTGGCCTTGAACACCTCCAGGAAGGGGACATCCACAGCTTCCCTGGGCAACCTGTACCAATGTCTCACCAATCACACAACTTTAGAGGTCGGAAGAGACCTCCAGAGATCATTCAGTCCAACTTCCCTGCCAAGGCAGGATCCCCTGGGGTAGTTCACACAGGAATGCATCCAGGTGGGTTTGGAAAGTGTCCAGAAAAGGAGACTGCACAAGCTCTCTGGGCAGCTTGCGCCAGGGCTCCAGCACCCTCACTCTAGCTATCCCAAACCAGCAGTCCAAGGGACAAAGAGCTTGCCTTGGCAGGGAGGTTGGACTGAATGATCTCTGGAGGTCTCTTCTGACGTCTAAAGTTCTGTGATTGGTGAGACATTGGTGCAGGATGGCTGTGTGTCCAGCAGGATGGCTGTGTGTCCAGCAGAATGACAGTGTGTCCATCAGAATGACAATGTGTCCAGCAGGATGCCTGTGTGTCCATCAGAATGACAGTGTGTCCATCAGGATGCCTGTGTGTCCATCAGGATGGCTGTGTGTCCATCAGGATGCCTGTGTGTCCAGCAGGATGCCTGTGTGTCCAGCAAAATGACAGTGTGTCCATCAGGATGCCTGTGTGTCCAGCAGGATGCCTGTGTGTCCAGCAGAATGCCTGTGTGTCCAGCAGGATGGCTGTGTGTCCATCAGAATGACTGTCTCTCTTTCAGAGTTGCCCCCTTTCACTTCACAACCATCCACCTTATCTAAACCACACAGGCACAGAACACATCAGGTTGGAAGAAACCATCTAAGTGCATCTTGTCCAAACCCCACTGCAGTCATCAGGGACATCCCCAACTAGATCAGGCTACCCAGGGCCCCTGTTGAGCCTTTCCTTGGATATCTCCAGGGATGGGACCTCAACCACCTCCCTGGGCAACCTGTTGCAGTCTTTCATCACCCTCATTGTGCAGAACATGTTCCTGAATCCAGCCTAAATCTCCCCTGCTGCAGTTCCAAACCATTGCTCCTCATCCTATCACTCCAAGCCCTTCTGAACAGTCCCTCCCCAGCCTTCCTGCAGGTCCCCTTCAGATACTGAAATGCAGCTCTGAGGTCTCCTCAGAGCCTTCTCCAGGCTGAACAATCACAACCCTTGCAGCCTATTCCCATAGCAGAGGTGCTCCAGCTCTCTGGTCATCTTTGTGTCACCTCTGGACCCTCTCCAGCAGGTCCATGTCCTTCTTGGGTTGGAGTGTGATGATAGTGTGTGGCTGGCAGGCAGGCTTTATGCTTCAGAAGACATAGGCAAGAAGACAGCCTGACGTAGCCTGATGGGCACAACAGCAGCTTCTGCCAGCCTGACAGATACCACTGAGCTGCTTCTCTGAGGAATATGTGATCTGGTTATTCTCTGGAGGTTTTTATCCCCATGCTTGCCACCTCTTAGTTGGCTCACAGCTGCTGTCAGATTTGAAGCCTTTCCTGATTGCTTTCTAATTAAGAGAAGGTCTTAAGTCATCATTCCCCAGAACCCTCTAAGTAGAAGATTGGAAGGAAAATAAAACAAACCACCTCTGGCTCCTGGCTGCCAGCCTGCCTCTGCAAAAGAGAAATCTCACTGCCAGAAGTTCCTTGCCAAGAGGTCACAGAGCTGGCTGCAAAGAAACTGATGAGCCCAGGGCCAATTACGAGGCACCAGGAGGGGCCTGAGGAGCATTTTCAGGTCCAAACTTGTGGTAATTTTTTTTGGTGCTGTCACTGCCAGAGGAAGAATTTTCAGCTTGCAGCCTGAAGCAGTGGGAATGGTTCTAGGAGTCAAAAGGAAGAGAGAGAGATGAGAGGAGCAGCTGAGATTAAAGGAGTTTGACCCAGGACAGTAAGAGGAGGGCTGCTGAGCGGTGTGGTGTGGAGGGGAGTACAGAAGCAGGTTTATTAATCTTGTTTTTTAACTGGAACTGATAATGGAGGTGGGGGGAAGAGGGGGGAAGCTGATTAAAATAATGCAGTAAGTCAGAGCAGGGGCTTGGCTGGCCATATGCTGTACAGGTGTATTTTAATTGAGCATTCTTTTAAGCAATTGATTGGAAAATGGGATAGCAGTTAACAGCCTTCTGTAGAAATGCCACCAGGGCTGCCTTGTCTGGGGCTGGGGACAGGCTGGGCTTGTTAAGCAGATTAAATGACATTAATTTGGACATTGGGTGCTGGCTTGGTTACACTTCAGTTATTTGTTTTGAGGATTGTGGGTTGGTTTGGGGTTTTTTTTCGTTTGCTGAGAGGGACCTGTGGTGTGTTTATTGGCATCTCTCCCTCCCTGAAGGTGGCTTTCAGTGCTGGTTTTCATTTTCTCTTGGCTTGATCGCTAAGTTTTCTTTCCTAACTTCATCCCTTTCCTCCTTGGAAGGAACCACAAGGGATAAGCCTTCCAGCACAGGAGACTCTTTACTGCTCTCCTCAAAATAGCAGCAGTGCATTCACATTTCAAACCTGAAAACAAACAAAATAAAATACATCTCCAGACACAAACCACTACTACTATTTTGGGGTTTTGGGGCTTTTTTTTTTTCTTTACCCTCTTTAATTTTATTTTACCCTCTTTAATTTTATTTTACCCCTTTTCATTTTAATAATGACTGTTTAATAATTAAACAGTTTTAAACCAAGCTATCCAAAATGAGTGGCTTCTAGGACCACTTTAGGAGCATTCAGTTTGCCAAAGAACCCCTCCAGATTCCTAATGAATTCTGGAATAGATGAATAAATTCTGTGCAGGCAGACAACTTGGCCTGCTTTTAATTCTAAACTCAACTTTGAGGAATACCTGGAGTGCATCATCTAATAAACCCATCTGTGAAATAATTACCCTAGAAATTGAGTATAATATAACAGAAATTACTTTCTTTTTAATGTTTTCATGCTGTTGCTCCATTTCTTGACTCGTTCTTCATGGCTGCTTTGTTGTTCTACACCAATAAAATTCAACTGCTTCAGTAGAGGAGAAGCTGGAGTAAACCTACACCAAAAAAAATCTTAGCCCAAGTAAGGGCCAAGTGGAACACTTAGGTTGTTCTGATTTATTGCTTACTTAATGAACGGCAGCAGTGCTGTTTTCATCCTGGTGATGTAGGATGGCAGTCTGTAGCATCTTCTCACTCCACCTTCTCCCCCATAAAAAAACACCACCACCCTTCCCAGTTTGTTTCATAACATCATAGGATGGGTTGAGTTGGAAGGGACCTTCAACATCACCTAGTTCCAACCTCCCTGCCATAGGCAGGGACACCTCCCTCTAGCCCAGGTCACTCAGGACCTCATCCAACCTGACTTTAAATATCTCCAGGGAGGGAGCAGCCACAGCCTCCCTGGGCAACCTGTTCCAGTGCCTCACCACCCTCACTGCAAAGAATTTCTTCCTAAATTCTTCAGTCTAAATCTCCTCTCTTCCAGCTTCAATCCATTCCCTCTCATCCTATCCCTCCAAGTCCAGGACCTGTTCCAGTGTCTCACTACCCTCACTGGAAAGAATTTCTTCCAAATCTCCAGTCTCAATCTGCCCTCTTTCAGCTTCAATCCATTTCCCCTCATCCTGTCACTACAAGTCCTTATAAAAAGTCCCTCTCCAGCTCTTCTGTAGCCCCTTCAGGTACTGGAAGGCTGCTCTGAGGTCTCCCTGGAGCCTGCTTTTCTCCAGGCTGAACAGCCCCAACTGTCTCAGCCTGTCCTCTCTAAGGGAGGTTCTCCAGCACTCTAATCATCTTCATGGACCCACTCCAGCAGTTCCATGTCCTTTTTATGCTGAAAGCACCATCAAATCCAGTCCCTCCTGCTAGTCAGGATCACCTAGAGTAAATCACACATGATTAAAGCTTGAGCTGAAGGAGTTGTTCCTAACACTCCTCACTCACTTTAGTTCCACGATACCATCTGTGTTTTCATGGAAAGCTCAGTGGTGCTTTCTTCTGTCATTCCCTCACAATAATTTATCTTCATTGTTCAGTACTGAGCGACTCAAAGGAGATGTAAACAGGCAGAGAGGTAGAGCTGTTTTTTTAGGAAGAAGTCCTGCTTTTATAATTAAGCAAAGAATAGCAGCATTTAATTCAGTTAATTGCACCATTTGGAAAGGTTCACCCATGGCTGAATGAAGTTGGTGTTGCCTTCTGCTGCTGTGTTCCAACTTTAGAGTGGAGGCAAACCCCTAATGAACAGGTGAGAGCTGCTCTGCTGGTTTTTTGTAGATAAGATCTTGTGTGGTAATTGTGGTGGAGCTGAGCAGAAGTGAACTGAAAATTTCCTTTGGGATGTACACAGAAAAAAAAAAAAAAAAATTCAAGGCAGGGCTTTGAATGGTTGCTAACCCTGCAGCCATGGCTCAAGGTGGAGAGCAGCTCCAGAACTTCATTGCAAAGCTAAGTGGCTTCTGTTCACAGCTTTGCATCCCAATCCCAGCGTCCATGAAGGCTACACTAAGTCTACAATGGATGAACTCATTTCTGGTGAGACCCTACCTAGAGTACTGCATCCAGTTCTGGAGCCACTGTTACAAGAGGGCTGTGGATGTGCTGGAAGGTGTCCAGAGAAGGGCCACAAGGATCATCAGAGGACTGAGCTCCTCTGCTGTGAGGAGAGACTGAGAGAGTTGGGGCTGTGCAGTCTGGAGGGGAGAAGGCTCCCATCTGAACTTTTTGTGGCCTTGCAGTATCTTAAGGGGGCTACAAGAAAGTTGGGGAGGGACTTTTTAGGCTGTCAGGGAGTGATAGGACTGGAGGGAATGGAACCAAGCTAGAAATGGGTAGATTCAGCATGAGGGTGGTGAGTGCCTAGAATAGGTTGCCTAGGGAGGTGGTAGAAGCCTCATCCCTGGTGGCATTTAAGGCCAGGCTGGATGAGGCTGTGGACAGCCTGATCTAGTGTGAGGTGTCTCTGCCCATGGCAGGGGGGTTGGAACTGGATGATCCTTGTGGTCCTTTCCAACACTGACTGATTCTGTGATTTCACAGATTGATAGAATGGTTTGAGTTGAAAGAGGCCTTCAAAATCCTCCAGTTCCAACCCTCCTGCCAAGGGTAGGGACACCTCCCACTAGCTCAGGTTGCTCAAGGCTTCATCCAATCTTCAACATCTCCAGGGAGGGGGCACCCATAACCTCCGTGGGCAGCCCGTTCCAGTGTCTAACCACCATTACTGTAAGCTAAGCTTGCTAAGGATTTCCTGCATGATGTGCAGAGTGAGAGCTCTCACAGGTGCTGGCTTCTGTCTGTCCTGCTTTTGCATCCTGGTGGCTGGAGTCTGAGGTGCAGCACAGCTGCAAACCCAGCAGCTCCTCTGGTACTGCCCAAGGCATTCACAGGATCACAGAACCATCCAGGTTGGCAAAGCCCCTCAGGATCACCAAGTCCAACCTAGAACCCTACCCTACAAGATTCACCTGAAACCATATCCCCAAGCACCACATCCAAACCACCCCTAAACACAACCAGGCTGGGTGACTCCACCACCTCCCTGGGCAGCTCATTCCAGTCCCTCACCACTCTCTACCTGAAAAACATTTTCCTAATGTCCAATCTAAACCTCCCCAGTCTCAGCTTGAGGCCATTCCCCCTTGTTCTGTCTCCAGTTACCTATGAGAAGAGCCCAGCAGCAGCCTCTCCACAATGCCCCTTCAGGTAGCTGTAGACAGCAGTGAGGTCTGCCCTCAGCCTCCTCTTCCTCACACTAACCATCTCCAGCTCTCTCAGTCATTCCTCATCAGATTTATTCTCCAGGCCCTTCCACAGCTTCCTTGCTCTCCTGTGGACCTGCTCCAGCACCTCCACATCTCTCTTATATTGCATTCACAGACTTCCTGATTCCCCTTGCTTCCTCCTTTTCCTTCTCATGCTCTGCCTTTACAACTGCTGGATCATCAAGTCCAACCTTCTTCCCAACAGCTCCATGACCACTAGGCCATGCCTCAGAGTGCCACATCTACTCATTTTTGGGACACCTAATGCTGAGAATGCTGCATTCTAAGCAGAAGGACTTGCCTGGAGGCTTTCTCATGTACTAAGTGCACATTGCTTGAGCCATTGTGTGCTCTGCATGCTTAGATGTTTGGGGCAGTCACACACATGCCTGGGTGCCGCCAGCCCATTTTCATTTCTGTGTTTGACCACCTGCACTTTCCCAGGTTGGTTCTTGTCCTGTCAGCTGACAAAACACCTCCCTTTCAAACTGCAGACAACAAATCTTGACATGAACTGAAACTAAGTGGATGGGACTCTGGTGGTGAGACATCACTTGGAGTAGTGTGTTCAGCTATGGGACCCCCAGCACAAGAAGGACATGGAACTGATGAAATGGGTCCATAGCAGGCCAAAGGGCTCAGAGAGCTGGAGCACCTCTGCAATGGGAACAGGCTGAGAGAGTTGGGGCTCTTCAGCCTGGAGAAGAGAAGGCTCCAGGGAGGCCTTAGAGCTGTGTTTTAAAATCTGCAGGGAACCTAGAGGAAGGATGGAGAGAGATTGTTCGGAAAAGGGGTTTGTGGCGATAGTATGAGGGGCAATGGTTTGGAGCTGGGGTTAGGTTGGACATCAGGAAGGAGTTCTGTACAAAAAAGAAAGAGAATTCTCTATAAAAAAAAAAGAGGGAGAAAATTCTCTACAGAGAGGAAATTCTCTACAAAAAGAAAGAAAATTCTCTACAATAAGAAGTAGAAAATTCTCTGAAAAAAAAAAAAAGAAAATTCTACAAAAAAGTAGAAAATTCTCTGCAAAAACAAATAGAAAGTTATCTACAAAAAGAAAGAGAAAATCCTATGCAATAGGAAATAGAAAATACTCTGCAAAAAGAGAAAATTCTCTGTAAAAAGAGAGAGAAAATTCTGTACAAAAAGAAAGAGAAATTTCTCTGTAAAAAGAAAGAAAATTCTCTACAAAAAGAAAGAGAAAATTCTCTGCAATAAGAAAGAGAAAATTCTCTACAAAAAGAAAGAGAAAATTCTCTGCAATAAGAAAGAGAAAATTCTCTACAAAAAGAAAGAAAATTCTCTGTAAAAAGAAAGAGAAAATTCTCTGTAAAAAAAGAAAATTTCTCTGCAATAAGAAATACAAAATTCTCTGCAGAAAGAGAAAATTCTCTACAAAAAGAAAGAGAAAATTCTCTGCAAAAAAAAAGAAAGAGAAAAATTTCTGCAAAAAGAATGAGAAAATTCTCTACCAAAATAAAAGCAAATCAGAGTTGGACTTGTTCCCCGCAGCTGGTTGAGCAGTGGAAGGAGCATCCCTGTGGTCCAGAGTTTCCAACTCCAGTCAGCTTGTTACTGAAGCTCATCTGATGCCCACAGCACTTGGCAAGGGCTGCTCTTGCTGTCTGAGCTGCTCCTGTGTAGGTGCTGCTAACAGAGCTGCCCTAAGGACGGTTTTGTGCCCTAACTCTGCCTTCATCTGCACTTACAGCAGAGGCCCTCGGCTTCATCAGCAGCTCCAGTCTGCAGGGGATCAGCATAGCACTGACGTCGCTGCTGTCTCTTCTCAGTGGCTTTCTTTTGGGAGCCTTATACTGGAAGGTAAGAAACATTTCCTCCTGTTGCTTTCCTGCTGATACTAGAGCTGGGAGCTGGGAGGAGGTGGGAAGGGCAGGCCCATGACAGCCAGAGACATCTCTTTTGACCTCACTCAACTGTGTGACAGGCAAACGGGAGTTGTGTTGGCAGACTCCTCAGCTCCACCACCAACATGCAGATCCTGTCTTGTCAACATCAGAGCTCTCCTTCCTTCCTTCCTTCCCAATTTCCTTTGTGATTTCCTTACTGAATTCCTTCCAAATTCCTTCCTTTCCAATTCTTTCCTGCCAAATTCCTTCATTCCTGAATTCTTTCCTACCAGAATTTCCTCCCCAAATGCCTTCCTCCCTTCCTCCCTTCCTTCCTCCCTTCCTTCCTCCCTTCCTTCCTTCCTTCCTCCCTTCCTCCCTTCCTCCCTTCCTCCCTTCCTCCCTTCCTTCCTTCCTTCCTTCCTTCCTTCTTTCCTTCCTTCCTTCCTTCCTTCTAAATTCTTTCCTTCCCTCAGTCTGCCTGTCCTTGCAAACGCCTTTCAAATTCCTTTCTTTTAAACTCCTCCCTTCTTTAGAAATTTCCTCCTGAATCCCTTCCTTTCAAATTTTCCCTTCTGAATCCCTTCCTTCCTGAATTCCTTTATTCCTGGATTCCTTCCTGGGTTCCTTCCTGAATTCCTTATTTCCTTGCTTCCATTCTTTCTCCCTTCCTTCTTTCATTCCTTCTTAATTCCTTCCTTACAAATTCCTTCCTTCCCTCCTTCCAGATCCCTTCTTTCAAAATTCCTTTCTCCCACCCTTCTTCCTTTCCTTCCAAACTCCTTTCAATTTCCTTCCTTCCCTCCTTCCAGATCCCTTCTTTCAAAATTCCTTCCTCCCACCTTGCTTCCTTTCCTTCCAAACTCCTTTCAAATTCCTTCCTTCCTTCCTTTTTTCCAAATCCTTTCTTTCAAAATTCCTTCCTGCCACCCTTTTCCTTCCAAACTCCTTTCAAATTCCTTCCTTCCAAACTCCTTTGTTCTTTCTGAATTCTTTCTGAATCCCTTCCTTTCAAATTCTCCCTTCTGAATCCCTTCCTACCTGAATTTCTTTCTTCCTGGATTCCTTCCTGGATTGCTCCCTTCCTTTGACAACCAAATGCTGCCAGTTGCAGCTGTATGTTAGAGGACAAGATTTGTCCTCCCTTTTGTACCGTGGCTTTGATAATGAAATCCTGAGGCCCACTGAAATGTCCTCAGTTTGTCTGGGGGAGCTGTTAAAGACACTGCTGTGTGTTTGATGTATTCCATACATTTTCCTCCTAGAAAACACATCCCAAATCCAGACCAGAGAGTGATGAAAGCACACAGTGTCACGAGTGTCAAGAGGAAAATGAGATAAGGTATCTTTGGTTCTCTTTATATTCATCTGTAATAGACAAGTTCTGCTTCAGAGTTGCTTCCTGAAGGTTTCAGAGCCTGAGGCTCTAAGCCAAATACAAAAAAAACCAAAAAAACCCACACAAGTTTTTGCTGGAGAGGCAAAATGTGTGCTCAAGAGGTTTCCCTTAAAGGAAAACCCTTTCCCTTTCTAGTTTAAACACAACAATTAATATGGAGGAGATTTCTGCATGCAGTGTTTTTGTATTAATATCTTCATCTATCACTGTGAGGAAGGATTCATAGAATGGTTTAGGTTGGAAGGGACCTCAAAGATCATCTAGTTCAAACCCCACCACACAGGTAGGGACACCTCCCACTAGAAGAGGTCAAGACTTGCTAGAGGGCAGGAATCCATCCAGAGGAACCTGGACAGGCTGCAGAGGTGAGCCCAGGCCAACCTCATGACATTCAACAAGGCCAAGTGGAGGGTCCTGCACCTGGGTAGGCACAATCCCAAGCACAACTCCAGGCTGGGTGGGGAATGGCTGAGAGCAGCCCTGAGGAAATGGACCTTGGGGTCTGAGATGGTGAAAAGCTCAACACGAGCCTACAGTGTGCACATGCAGCACAGACAGCAACCGAGCCCTGGGCTGCAGCAAGAGTAGTGTGGGCAACAGGGCAAGGAAGGGGATTCTACCCCTTTGCTCTGCTCTTGTTAGACCCCACCTGGAGTACTGTGTGCAGTTCTGGAGCCCTCAGCACAGGAAGTGTTGTAGTGGGTCCAGAGGAGACCGCAAAGATGCTCAGAGGGCTGGAGCAGCTCTGCTATGAGGACAGGCTGAGAGAGTTGGGGCTCTGCAGCCTGGAGAAGAGAAGGCTTCCAGNTCCCTGCCTATGGCAGGGGGTTGGAACTAGATGATCCTTGAGGTCCCTTCCAACCTTACCATTCTATGATTCTATGATTCTACGATAAGACCTATAGGAGAAACCACCAAAAAAAAATTATTTTGTTGTTGCTGTTGTTATTTTGTTTTAGCTCCCTCCCTGGAAGTGTTCAAGGCCAGATTGAGTGAGGTTTTGAGTGACCTCTTCTAGTGGGAGGTGTCCCTGCCTGTGGCAGAGGGATTGGAACTGGATGAACTTTGAGGTCCCTTCCAACCCAACCCATTCTATGATTCTGAATGTTCTTGGCTGGGCTCTTAAATGCTTCTAAATATTTTTTTTTCACGTTAACATTTTTGATGATCTTTCACTTTTTTTTTTTTTTTTTTACATTCCCCAGGGTGCATCTTGTTGTGTTGCCATCATGATGACCCCCAGGTTATCAGCTCTGTTGATTAAAAAAAAATAATAAAAAATGAGAACTCATTCAAAGCCTAAGAAGTTCCTTAAGAGCCTTCTGAAATTATTAATGGCTCTCTTCATATTAAACCATGACTCCTTGTGCTGCCATCATGATGACCCCCAGGTTATCAGCTCTGTTGTTAAAAAAAGTTAATGAGAACTCATTCAAAGCCTAATAATGTCCTAAGAGCCTTCTGTAATTATTAATGGCTCTCTTCAGGTTAAACCATGTTTCTCTTCATATTAAGCTATGGCTCCTCTTTTCATATTAAACCCTGGCTCTTTTCATGTTAAACCATGGCTCTTCTTTTCATGTTAAACCATGGCTCTTTTCATGCTTAAGCATTTCATCCTTCGTCTGAGTTTTAAGGAGAAGCAAATTCTGTGCCACTCTGTCAATTAAATGCACCTTGGAAATCACAGATGAAGACCTTGGTCAAAGTTACTTGGACACAGCATCATAGAATTGTTTGAGTTGGAAGGGACCTCAAAGCTCATCCAATTCCAACTCCCCTGCCATGGGCAGGGACACCTCCCACTAGCCCAAGTTGTTCAAGGCCTCATCTAACCTGGCCTTGATCACCTCCAGAGAGAGGACATCCACAGCCTCCCTGTTCCAGTGTCTCACCACCCTCACTGTCAAGAATTTTTCTTTGAGCAAATAAAAGTCTGTGAAATTCAGAGGAGGAGTCAGGAAGCTTAAAGTTATAATAGTTCCTGTTAAAGTGTTTTGAGAGCTTTACTTAAGCTCATATTTCAGCATATTTACTCAGTTTTTACCTCTGAGGGGTTAAGAAGCACATCAAACTGTCTGGGAGTGAGTCCAGATCCAGGCCACAAGAGCTGGAAAATCTCTATGAGAACAGGCTGAGGGAGCTGGGTTTGTTCAGCCAGGAGAAGAGAAGACTCTGGGGGGACCTCAGAGCTGCCTTCCAATAGCTGAAGGGATCCTGCAGGAAGGCTGCAGAGTGACTTGTCATGAGGGTATCTGGAGGCAGGACAAGGGGGAATGGTTTGAAGCTGAGGCAGAGTAGGCTTAGACTGGATATTAAGAAGCTCTTCAGTAGGAGGGTTGTGAGACTCTGCACCAGGCTGCCCAGGGAGGTTGTGGATGCCTCCTTCCTGGAGATGTTCAAGGCTAGGTTATATGAGGCTTTGGGCAACCAAATCTAGGTGAGAGGTGTCCCTGCCCATGGCAGGGGTGTTGGAGTAGCTGATCTCTGAGGTCCTTTCCAACCTAAGCCATTCCAGAATTCTTAACACTTGTGAAATGGAGCAGGCATCTTCCTTTAACTTCACAGGAAACATCCAACCTTGCTTTACAGGAAGAGAAGGGGAAAGAAGAAGCAATTAGTTACATGCAGGAGGTGGCCTTAACAGGGAGCTGAGACGGTCTGCATTCTCTGTCAGACAGCTCCTGAAATCCCTTTTTTGCTTCTCCTTCCTCCTTGAGAAACTTGTAAAATTCAGCTATAAATAGGGAGAGCTAAGAGCAAAGAGAAATTGTAATATTTTGAGTTCCTTTTTATTGTACCTTATTGATCAACCTTTCCCTTCCCTGTCCTTGAAACACCTCCATGGTAGTAATAAAGCTGTTTTGGTTTTGTTTTTTTTTCTTTGTCAGTATGTTGCAGCAAAAAGAAAAGGAACATCTACAAGTGTAGCTGTTGCTTTTTCTCCCTCAACACTGTTACTGATTCGTGTACTGGTAAGTTCAGAAGCTCCTAGATCCATAGAATGGGTTGGGTTGGAAGGCACCTTAAAGATCATCTAGTTACAACCCCCCCTCTTGGGTTGTTATGGTGGAGCCTTACCATAAACTTCATAACTTCACAATTTTAATAACGCCTTACTCCTTGTACTCACCATTTGCAGCCAGGATGAGCTTTTTGGGGGGGACTCAAATTCCATTATGGCAAAAAACAAGACAACAAAAGAAGTTGGTTATCAGTCATCATAGAACCATTCAGGGTGGAAAAGACTTTTAAGAACATCAAGTCCAACCGTAACCCAGCTACCATGACCACCAAACTATACCCTGAAGCACCACATCTGCAGCTTCTTGAACACCTCCAGGGGTGGAGACTCCATCACCATCTTCCTGGGCAGCCTATTCCAATCTTTGTTTGCATCTCAGATTGCTAGAAGCTAATGTAATTAATCCTGTGTCATTAACCTGGGCATTTAACTTTGACTGTGAATGTTGCAAAATTAAATATGCTGAAATTCCAACCTTCTTCTCCTTTTTGTCATGGGAGACCTAAAAACCCCAAACCTTAAACTAGTAGGTGAGTGTAGAAGAACAGGTCCTGTGGACATTGCACTTCAGGCCATGGTTTAGTGGCCATGGTGGTGTTAGGCTGATGGTTTGATTTGATGATCTTAGAAGTCTTAAGACTCAGCTTGACAGGGTGCTGGGCCATCTCATATCAACTCTGCTGTCATTTAGAAAGGTTGGACCAGATGATCCTTGAGGGCCCTTCCAACCTGGCATTCTGTGTTTCTATGACAGCAATGATATTTTTTGCAGAATAAAAAACATCTATAGCAGTGACTGTGCTGCTGTACTTGGCACAGGTGAGGCCACAGCTTGACTACTGGGTTCAATTCTGGCACCACAGTATGAGAGAGACATTGAGAGGTCCTGGAGTGTGCCCAGTGCTGAGGGGTTTGGAGAGCATATTGTATGAGTGGATGAGGGAGCTGGTGTGGTTTGATCTAGGCAAGAGGAGACCTCGTTGCTCCCTACAGCTCCCTGAGAAGAGGTTGCAGTGAGGTGGGGGTTGGTGTGATGGCTTGGGAGTTTCCCTGCCCCCCCCAGCCCTCTTTATAAAATCCCCCGGACTAGACTCAGCCAGCTGGAAGTTAAGGACTGAAGCTCTATTTACAGCTCAGCACAATGTGCAGCAGAGATACACACTATAGACAGGAATAGTTACAGACATAGACAAGTTAAAGGTAATACAGCAACACAACTCCCCTCCCAGAAATCAGAGACCCCAGGAGGGGCTCCCAACCACCCTTCCACCTTCTCCCCACCCCTATACCTTACCCCAAGGTTTGCCTTATGCACAAGGTAAATTAGGAGGATCGGCCAGGGGGGTTAGAAGGAAAGTGGTTAGTGAGGTTATTCAGCAGAGAGGAGAAGGCAAGAAGCTAGACAACCCGAGACTCTCTGGGAGAGTGCCTTATCTATATTTTGTGTTCTTCTCTTACACATCTCAGCAAGCCTATGAGTGAAGCAGACATCACCATTGTTTGCTTTTCTCAGCCTGTAATATAATTTTCTCCATTAAAATATTCCAGTTAGCCTCAAACCAGCACAGCTGGCCTCTGCTCCCGAGTCTCAGGTGATAGGAGAAGAAATGGCCTGAACAAGGCCTTGAGTGAGCTGTACTAGTGGGAGGTGTCCCTGCCTATGGCAGGGGTTTGGAACTGGATGATCCTTGAGGTCCCTTCCAACCTTACCATTCTGTGGCTCTATGATTCTATAAATTGTGCCAGGGGAGGTTTCGGTTGAAGATGAGGAAAAATGTTTGCTGCAAGAGTGCTCAGGGACTGGAACAGACTGCCCAGGGTGGTGGTGGAGATTCTGTGATGTCATTGACTGCAGACATTTGCAGACTGAGAAGAGGTGTCCATGCTGTGTGTCTGTGAGAAGCTCTGCTGCTTGGTGCCACAGGGAGGAAAGCTGCTCAGTGAAATTGTCCTTTCTGCTTTTTTCTCTGCAGGCAGGTAACAGTTCCATGTTCGCTTCATAACTGAAGCAGCTTTAAGCACATTGGTATTCCTTCTGGAGTGACAGACTGAGTCTGCATCTGTTCTTGCTGCCCAGGACTCCGTAGACATGCTATAGAAACCAGAACAATTTGTGTTTGTTACTGTGAAACCAACACTGAATTCAACACCAACAAGAGGAGTGTGCACTTAGCAGGACTGGATCTCCTGTCGATACAGACCTTAGTGGGGGGAGGCATCAGGGGTTTTGCCATTGAGACTTGCAGCTGACTCTGGCCAGCAAAGGAAGAAAACATCCTCAGCGTAAGAACCCACCCCTTAAATGCCTCCAGCCACACTGAACCATCCAAAGACCTTTACATCCTTAATTTAAGTTCTGTGTCCTCTCCTCTTGCCTTGCTGTCTTCAGATGGAGTCCCCTGAACTGACAGAAATGCAGAAATGGCTACAGAGATTGTGCTCTTCCACCTTGTATATAAAACTTGTCAGCCAAGTCGTGCCATGGATGACATGCCAAGTCATGTCAGGCCGTGGCCTTTTACTTACAAGGAGCTGTGCTTATGCCTGACAAAAGATGCATGTCCAGCAATGTGTGGTCTCTGTTGTGTGCCAGGTGCCTGGTTGCCCATCACAGACAGCCTCAAGAATTCCTGGGTGTTGGTGGCCTCCATTCAGGAGAAGCTGAATGCTGGAAGAAGGCAAAATGAACAGGTGAGCAAAGTTCAACCAACAGCCTCAAGAATTCATGGGTGTTGGTGGCCTCCATTCAAGGAGAAGCAAAACACTGGCTGAAGACAGAGTGTCAACAAAGTTCAACAGGTGACAAAATGAACCTGTGAACACAGTTCAAGAGGTGACAAAGTGAAGAGGCCAACAAAGTTCGAGAGGTGACAAAGTGAACATGTGAATAAAGGTCAACAGGTGACAAAAAGTGAACCTGTGAACACAGTTAAAGAGGTGACAAAGTGAACACATGAGTAAAGGTCAACAGGTGACCAAAAGTGAACCTGTGAACACAGTTAAAGAGGTGACAAAGTGAACACATGAGTAAAGATCAACAGGTGACCAAAAGTGAACCTGTGAACACAGTTCAAGAGGTGATAAAGTGAACAAGCCAACAAAGTTCAAGAGGTGACAAAGTGAACACGTGAATAAAATCAACAGGTGACAAAAAGTGGACCTGTGAACACAGTTCAAGAGGTGACAAAGTGAACAGGCCTACAAAGTTCATGAGGTGACAGTGAACATGTGAATAAAATCAACAGGTGACAAAAAGTGAACCTGTGAACACAGTTCAAGAGGTGACAAAGTGAACATGTGAGTAAAATCAACAGGTGACCAAAAGTGAACCTGTGAACACAGTTCAAGAGGTGACAAAGTGGACCTGTGAACACAGTTCAACAGGTGGTACGGTCAACAGGCAAACAAGGTTCAAGAGGTGAGAAAATGGACCTGTGAATAAGTTTGACACCACCAGGTGACAAAGTGAAGAGGTGACTGTATCTCCTGAAGCTTTGAAGCATGAGCTGCTGGGTGTGTGGGGACTGGTAGCTTGCCAGCTGTGCCAAGGGAAGGGGCAGTAAAGAGTCTGAACTGCGTCGAAGCGTGGGGGTGAAGACGGAGCCATGAGAGCGTTGTCAGTGCTCCAGGCACATGCCAGCAAAACCTTGTCTGTAAATGTAGAGCTTAGGAAATCTGAGAGGTGTTGAGAGTGTATTTAGCTTTGACATACATCAGCTGTAATTAGTGTTTGCGTTGTGTTTTCAGTGATTAGTAAGCTTTCATGTCCTGGCATCCCCTACTTTGGAAGTGAATTCTTTTTGGAATAAAAGAGAAAGGCCTCAAGGCCTCGCTTCCCGCTTTTCTTCACCTACTTTGCACCATAGCATCCATGGAATCTGGACAGGACTGATGTACAGAGATGCATTTTCCACTAAATCCTTCAAGATGAGTGTGGCAAAAGTTCCCAGTAGAGTTGTGCATCTTTCCATCCTGTCTCTCTCCAGATAACAAGTATGAATTATTCTTGTCTTAGGGGTTTGCATCTCACAGCATAACAGTGGCCAACTTCAGCTGGCCAACTGCCATCTGCCATTAAACTGCCCAGGGCAGCAAGAGTTTTGCTTTCAAAACTTACAATTTTTCATTCTGATACTTGGGCTTGATGAACTTAAAGGGTCTTTTCCAACCCAGGCAATGCTGTGGTTCAGCACAGGCTGGCAACCTACAAATGAATGATGGCTGCTGAGCACCTCCCTCCATCCTGTGCTGTCGTTCAACCTTGCACTTCCTTTCGCCATGTCTGCTCCTTGCACTGCAGCTAACAACAGCTGGAACACCTCCCCTACCGGGACAGGCTGAGGAGTTGGGGCTGTTCAGCCTGGAGAAGAGAAGGCTCCAGAGAGACCTTAGAGCAGCTTTACAGTACCTGAAGGGGGCTACAAGAAAGCTGGAGAGGGAGTTTCAACAAAGGCTTGGAGTGATAGGATGAGGAGCAATGGATGAAAGCTGGAAGAGAGGAGGTTTAGTCTGGAGATTAGGAAGAAATTCTTTGCAGTGAGGGTGGTGAGACACTGGCACAGGTTGCCCAGGGATGCTGTGGATGCCCCCTCCCTGGAGGTCTTCAAGGTCAGCTTGGATGAGGCCTTGAGCAACCTGGGCTGGTGGGAGGTGTCCCTACCCATAGCAGGGGGGTTGGAACTGGATGATCTTGAAGGCCCCTCCCAACCCAAACCATTCTGTTATTGTATGAACTTCAAAAGTAAAAAAAAACAAACAAAAGCCTCCACCACTTTTGTAATGCTTTTCACAAAGTTGGAGTTGCCTTTCAAATCTCAGTTTGTCATTTTTTGACAAGTCTGGTGGAAATCTTAGTCATCTGCTGAAATTTTAGAGACCCCTGCAGAAAAAGATGGTGACCTACATCTAATATATACATGGTGGGGAGGGGATGTGATTATTGGTAAAACTCGATTTGGATTTCTTACTTAACCTGAAAGAGAAGACTTCAAACCCTTACTATGTTTGATGACAGAGATAATGTCTGCATGCAGCCTCTCTGTGTGGAGTTCTGACCCTACTGAAATCAGTGTTCAAGCTTCTCCTGAAGGAGAAGAAACTCTCAAGAAGGAGGAGAAACCTCTGATGCGGGAAAACAATTTTTCATGCAGGAAAAGAACTTCTCAAGAAGGAGAAGAACATCTATGCAGGAGAACTTCTCAAGCAGAAGTTTGGACACTTCTCACAAGGATTTGATCACATGGAACCAGTTTTTGTTTGCACTTGAGTCCTTGTTGAATTTCTGGGTGTCAGAAGAGGGTCCTCAAGCCTCTGTGAGCTGGTGTCAATTAACATAGTTCCATTAACAGAGCTTTTAGGTTTGCATCATCTGAGGAACTTAGACTAGACACACACACAAAAAA
>VWZE01005855.1:169257-179272 GCA_013396675.1 Eubucco bourcierii
CACACTGCTCTTGCTGCAGCCCAGCACACAGTTGCTGTCTGGGCTGCACTCACACTGCAGGCTCATGTTGAGCTTTTCACCATCTCAGACCCCAAGGTCCTTTTCCTCAGGGCTGCTCTCAGCCATTCCCCACCCAGCCTGGGGTTGTGCTTGGGATTGTGCCTACCCAGGTGCAGGACCTTCCACTTGGCCTTGTTGAATGTCATGAGGTTGGCCTGGGCCCACCTCTGCAGCCTGTCCAGGTCCCTCTGTATGGATCCCTGCCCTCTAGCAAGTCAATAGAGTTGCATCCAATGTAACTGAATGTATCTGGAATGCAATGAATTCTATTTAAAATAACAGAACAAATGTGGCATAATAAAATATATTTGATATGTGAAATGGAACAAAATATAATGAAATATGGTTGCATCCAATGTAACTGAATATATGGACTGCAATGAAATCTATTTAAAATAACAGACTAAATGCAGCATAATAAACTATATTTGATATATGATATCTAAGAACATATAGTGAAATATAGTTGCATCCAATGTAACTGAATATATGGAATACAATGAAATCTATTTCAAATAAAGCACTAAATGCAGCATAATAAACTATATTTGATGTAGGAAATGGAACAAAAAATAATGAAATATAATTGCATCCAATGTAACTGAATAGATGAAATGCAATTAAATCTATTCAAAATAGCAGAATATATTAAATATGTGAATGTAACCAAATATAAGGAAATGCAATTGCTTATATATCAAACATAACTGAATATATGCAATATAATGAAACATGAAATGTAGGAAGTGAGGCAAAATGAACATCAGGAAATCTATGAAGTGTAGCCAAATACATAGAACACAATAGAATCTACTTTAAAATAGCCAAATCAATGTAAAATAATGACATAGATGAAATGTAAGTCACCTAATTAACACCTGAACCTTAGCCTTTCACACAGGGGTGCCTGAATTCAATGTGCCAAGTCATAATGGGCCGTTGTGCATTGCAAATATCCCTTTAATCTGAGCTGGAAGAGGTAAGGAAGCAAATTGAAGCTGCAGGAAACTGTCATTATGAAAAAAAAAAATATTAATTTTGTTTCCAGTTCCAGCTTTGCTGCATCGTTCTCTAAAATGCTAACAGTGCTCTAAGAAGGGCAGAGTTCAGCTGCAGGAGGCAGAGGCAACCATCATAGCATTTTGACACTTAAATAAAGCAGGTGAGATATCAGGATGTGCCATCTACTTGATAAGAGGGTTACTCAAAGGGCTCTCGAAGAGGAAGCAGCAAAACAAGAGAGAAGGAATTTTTTTTCTTCCCTTTGAAGAGTGCTCACAGTCACCTTTCTGACCTGAAATAAGTTCATAGAACTGTAGAATTGTAGAATCTTAGACCCAAAGAACCACAGAATCATAGAACTATAGAATCATAGAACCACAGAATCACAGAACCACAGAATCATAGAATCATAGAATCACAGGGCTACAGAATTATAGAACCACAGAGCCATAGAATCATAGAACCACAGAATCACAGAAACATAGAACCACAGAATCACAGAGCCATAGAATCATATGAACTATAGAATTACAGAACCACAGAGCCATAGAATCATAGAACCATAGAATCACAGAATCATAGAACCACAGAACCATGGAACCACAGGACCACAGAATCATAGAACCACAGAGCCACAGAATCATAGAACCACAGAGCCACAACATTATAGAACCACAGAATCACAGAGCCATAGAATCATAGAACCATAGAATCACAGAACCATAGAACCATGGAATCACAGAACCATAGAATTATAGAATCACAGAACCATAGAATTATAGAATCAGAGAACCATAGAACAGCAGAACCATGGAATCAGAGAGCCATAGATCCATGGAATCAGAGAGCCATAGAACCATGGAATCACAGGACCATAGAACCATGGAATCACAGGACCATAGAAACATGGAATCACAGAACCATAGAACCACAGAACCATAGAACCATGAAATCACAGGACCATAGAACCATAGAATCACAGAACCATAGAACCATGGAATCACAGAACCATAGAATTATAGAATCACAGAACCATAGAATTATAGAATCAGAGAACCATAGAACAGCAGAACCATGGAATCAGAGAGCCATAGATCCATGGAATCAGAGAGCCATAGAACCATGGAATCACAGGACCATAGAACCATGGAATCACAGGACCATAGAAACATGGAATCACAGAACCATAGAACCACAGAACCATAGAACCATGAAATCACAGGACCATAGAACCATAGAATCACAGAACCATAGAACCATGGAATCACAGAACCATAGAATTATAGAATCACAGAACCATAGAATTATAGAATCAGAGAACCATAGAACAGCAGAACCATGGAATCAGAGAGCCATAGATCCATGGAATCAGAGAGCCATAGAACCATGGAATCACAGGACCATAGAACCATGGAATCACAGGACCATAGAAACATGGAATCACAGAACCATAGAACCACAGAACCATAGAACCATGAAATCACAGGACCATAGAACCATAGAATCACAGAACCATAGAATCATAGAAACATAGAATCATAGAAACACAGGACCACAGAATCATACAAGCACAGAACCACAGAGCCACAGAATCATAGAACCACAGAACTACAGAAGCACAGAACCATAGAATCACAGAGCCATAGAACCACAGAATTATAGAATCACAGAACCATAGAACCACAGAAATCACAGAACCATAGGATTATAGAATCATAGAACCATAGAATCACAGAACCATAGAATCATAGAAACATAGAATCATAGAACCACAGGACCACAGAATAATACAAGCACAGAACCACAGAGCCACAGAATCATAGAACCACAGAACTACAGAAGCACAGAACCATAGAATCACAGAGCCATAGAACCACAGAATTATAGAATCACAGAACCATAGAACCACAGAAATCACAGAACCATAGGATTATAGAATCATAGAACCATAGAATCACAGAACCATAGAACCATGGAATCACAGAACCATAGAATTATAGAATCAGAGAACCATAGAACAGCAGAACCATGGAATCAGAGAGCCATAGATCCATGGAATCAGAGAGCCATAGAACCATGGAATCACAGGACCATAGAACCATGGAATCACAGGACCATAGAAACATGGAATCACAGAACCATAGAACCACAGAACCATAGAACCATGAAATCACAGGACCATAGAACCATAGAATCACAGAACCATAGAACCATAAGACTATAGGACCCTAAAATCATAGAATGGTCCAGGCTGGAAGGGACCTCCAAAGGTCATACAGTCCAACCCCCTCCTCACAGTCAGCAGGGCCATCCTCAGTTAGAAGTTGCCCAGAGCCCTGTCCAGCCTCACCTTAAATAGTTCAATGTGTCAGGTATTCTAAGTTGCTTTCAAGCCATCAAGCACATTTCTGGCCAGAGTTTAATTCATGGTTGCTTCTTCATTAATTGATTCCAGCCTCATTACAAGTTTCTCTCTGTTTCAACACATGTTTGGAAGCCTCTGTGCTGCTGGAAACCAACCAAAACTACAGCCCTAGTGAAAAAAAAAAAAAAAAATTAGATAAAAAAAGTCTATATAAAAGCAAAGTGATCTGCAAAGAAAACTCTAGAGGCTGTGTGTGTGAGAGTGAGAGTTTCCCAGCATTTATCACAGCTCCTCTGCCTGCGGTTACTGCTGTCAGAGCAACCTTGGCAGCTCTGCAGGTAACAGCTTGGGTTAGCATTTCTCACCCATTTGCTTACAAGATCAACCAGGCCAAGCTGAAAGGTTTTAAAACAAACAAAAACAACCCCAACCACTGCTGTTTCAGAAAGGTGATACCAGGCTTGAGGATCTCTCTCTCTTAATCATTCTGCCAGCTCCCAAGGGAGACACAACGTCCAGCAGACAAACAAGGACACCTGAACATGTGCAAAATCCTATCCCAGCCTGCGGCACTCATCGAGGTGCAGGATAAACAGCCCAACATGTCAGCAGAGACAGTTGGCAAATCGCTGCTGCAAGGAACTGGACATTAACTGAGCCCTAGCAACATAAAAGCTGAGCCTTGGCCATACCATACGATCTTCAGATCTAGCAAAGCACCATCTCCAGTGTTGAAGTTATTCCCTAGAAACTCAAGTTACGATAAGCAGGGAGCTGAGTCCCTCCCTCCTTGCCTCATTTCCAGTCAGCTGAGGCGTGCTGGGTGCATTCCAGGCAGCGCTTCTCAGCCACAGCCAGGAGCTCAGAGCACCAGCGGGGCAAAAAGAAGCTACCCTGCCAAAATGCTGCTTCTGAAAGATTCATGGAATGGTCAGGGTTGGAGGGCACCTTAAAGGTCATCCAGTTGAGCCTAATGGGTTTTGTCCTCAAAAGGAGGTGTAGGGAACAGGGGAACCATGAGGTGTAACACAAGCCCTGCTACTCCACACATCCTGCTCCTTTGGTGCATAGTCAAACAACAATCATAAGTCCATAGAATGGGTTGGGTTGGAAGGGACCTTAAAGGTCATCCAGTCCCAACCCAATGGCTTTTGTTCTCAAAAGGAGGTGCAGGGAACAGAGGAACCATGAGGTGCAACACAAGCCCTGCTACTCCACACATCCTCCTCCTTTGGTACATAGCCAAACAACAATCATAAGTCCATAGAATGGGTTGGAAGGGACCTTAAAGATCATCCAGTCCCAACCCAATGGCTTTTGTTCTCAAAAGGAGGTGCAGGGAACAGAGGAACCATGAAGTGCAACACAAGCTCTGCTACTCCACATGTCCTACTCCTTTAGTGCATAGCTAAAGAACAATCATAGGTACACAGAATGGGTTGGGTTGGAAGGGACCTTAAAGATCATCCAGTTCCAACCTAATGGGTTTTGTTCAGAGCTCTCAGAAAGAAGTGCAGGGAACAGAGGAACCATGAGCTCCAACACCAGTTCTACTACTCCACATGTCACAGGATCACAGAGTGTTAGGGTTTGGAAGGGACCTCTGGAGATCAAGTCCAACCCTCCTTTTCACAGCAGGACCAGAGAATCTAGTGTAGGTCGCACACAAACACATCCAGACAGCGCTGGAAAGGCTGTAGAGAAGGAGACTCCACAACCTCTCTGGGCAGCCTGTGCCAGTGCTCTGGGACCCTTACAGTAAAGTTCTGCCTCATGTTGAGATGAGACTTTCTGCACTTCTGTTCTCATCCATTGCCCCTTGTCCTTGTCCTGATGTCCTGCTCCTTTGGTGCCTATTCAAAGAACAATCATACGGTCATAGAATGGGTTGGGTTGGAAGGGACCTTAAAGATCATCCAGTTCCAACCTAATGGGTTTTGTTTAGGTCTCTCAAAATGAAGTGCAGGGAACAGAGGAACCATGAGGTCCAACACCACTTGTACTACTCCACATGTCCTACTCCTTTGGTGCATACCCAAAGAACGATCATAGGTTCATAGATTGGGTTGGGTTGGAAGGCACCTTAAAGATCATCTTGTTTCAAGCCCCCTGCCGTGGGCAGGGACAGCTCCTAGGTTGCTCAAGGCCTCATTCAACCTGGCTTTGAACAGCTCCAGGGAGGGGACATCCACAGCCTCCCTGGACAGCCAGTTCCAGTGCCTCACCACATGCCTGTCTTTTATTACTCTGAGGCTTATTCATCTTTTGTATCTTTGTCACATTACCTACTAAACACAATGAAGCTTATCCAGACCCACCTTAGAGTGTTAATCCTGACTTAAATCCACATAAGACTAAATAGTAGGACTTAAAAAAACCCAACAGATTTTTAGCTGAAAACACTTTGGTGTTTTGGAACAAAGCTCCCATCCGAAGAATTGTTCTGGTTTGCGATTCCTAGAGGTAGGCAGAAAAGGTCGAGCAAGAAGAAACAATCGGGACTGGCTTCAGATTAAGAGAAAATTATTTCAAAGGCTTCCAAAGGGGGGAAAAAAAAGGAAAAATACAATAATTCTTGGCCTAAACACTGCAGATGCTCTGCCTGACTGAGCTCAAAGTGGAAAATCTTTGTAGACACTAATCAATTTTGTGCATGGGGAAGTAAATATTCCCAATGGATGGATAAAATCTAACTGCTGTTATTTTGCTAGGGCAAACAGTGGAGTCTGTCCTCAAGATTACAGAGGGAAGTAATTTCTTCACGTCAGCACTTCCAGCAAGCAAACCAACTGACTCAGAAAGCTTTTGTTGAACCCAGAGAGGTAACCTAGAGCTCAAGAGTCCCAAACAATCTGACCTGGAATGTTTCCAAGGATGGCACATCTACCACCCCTGTGGGCAACCCTGCCCTGTGCAAATGAGACATTGGTGTTGGTTTAGTGATGTCTCTCCTTAGACACAGAGTCACAGGAACACTCAGGCTGGAAAAGCCCATCAGGATCACCAAGTCCTACCCCTATCTCTACTCTAAAAGGTTCTCTCTAACCTTGCCCAAGCACCACATCCAAATGACTTTTAAACACACCCAGGGTTGATGACTCCACCACCTCCCTGGGCAGCACATTCCAGTGCCTGACCACTCTTTCCCTTGAAAATGTTTCCTGATGTCCAGTCTAAACCTACCCTGCTGCAGCTTGAGGCCGTTCCCTCTTGTTCTATCACTAATTATCTGTGAGAAGAGACCAGCAGCAGCCTCTCCACAACCTCCATTCAGGTAGCTGCAGACAGCAATGAGGTCTCCCCGCAGCCTCCTCTGTTTCCCACTAACCATCCCCAGCTCCCTCAGTTGGTCTCAGATTCATTCTCCAGGCTCTACACAGTTTCCTTGCCCTCCTCTGCACTCACTCCAGCACCTCCACACCCCTCTTGTACTGAGGTGCCCAAAACTGAACACAACACTCGAGGTATGGCCTCACCAGAGCAGAGTCCAAGGGGACAATCACCTCCCTGCTCCTGCTGGGCACCACCTCCCCACCACTGGCAGTGATGCTGGCCAGGCAGGAGCCCTGTGCTGATGCAGCAGACAGTTTACTGCCTGGAGAGGCTTCATTTCTTCAGTGCTTTCAGCCAACAGGAGGAACAACTTCACTTTTCCCACCACTGCATCCAGCCCAGCTCTCTCAGAAGGACTTTGCAGCCTGCTCTATCTGCTTCTTTTTTGTCTCACCTCACCCAGCAAGTAGTTGTTATCCCTAGCAGTGACACCAGAACAATACTCTATGTAAATGCCTTGCAGGATGAGGCAGTCATTACTGCGGGCAGCTCTAGAGGCAAGGGGAGCAGCCAGGACACTTAACAAGGGCATTGCTCAGCACTGCAGCTGATGCTCACCTTTCTCATTTCCCTCTTCCTCATTTCTTTCCCAAAAGTACAGTCCCCCAACCTGCAGGGCTCCTTCCTGCTGCACAGAGATTGTTTGGGAACTGTGGAATCACAGAGTCATAGAATGCTTTGGCTTGGAAGGGACCTTCAAGATTGTGCTTAGAGTATTAACGAAAGGCTTGGTCCTGAGCCATCAGCTGCCTGGTGCAGGATCCTGCTTAGGTGAGCTCCTGTAAAGTGTACAGATGCCAAATGAGAGAGGAAGACAAACCTGGCAAAACTCTTCAGCAGCAGCAGCAGGAACCACAGAATGGCTTGGGTTGGAAGGGACCTCAAGGATCATCCAGTTCCAACCCCCCTGCCATGGGCAGGGACACTTCCCTCTAGCCCAAGTTGCTCAAGGCCTCATCCAACCTGGCCTTGAACACCTTCAGGGAGGGAGCAGCCACAACCTCCCTGGGCAACCTGTGCCAGTGCCTCACCACCCTCACTGCAAAGAACTTCTTCTTAATCACCAGTCTCAATCTCCCCTCTTCCAGCTTCAATCCATTCCCTCTCATCTTATCACTACAAGCACTTGTAAAAAGTCCCTTCCCAGCTTTCTTATAGCCCCCTTCAGGTACTGGAAGGGTGCTCTAAGTTCTCGCTGGAGCCTTCTCTTCTGCAGGCTGAACAGCCCCAACTCTCTCAGTCTGTCCCCATAAAACAGGTGCTCCAGGTGTTGTTAACTTCAGTGTAACAAGAACACAGGGAGGCTGTGGACGTCTTCTTCCTGGAGGTGTTCAAGGTCAGCTCGGATGAGGCCTTGAGCAACCTGGGCTAGCAGGAGGTGTCCCTGCCCACGGCAGGAGGATTGGAAATGGATGATCTTTAAGCTCTCATCCAACACAAACCATTTTATGATTCTGTGAGTAAGGAAGTGGGAGGTTGAATGATAGCAAGGACAGGACAGGTTGAGTGACAGGAAGGCAGGAGGCGTTCAGCAGCCATCACTCATTTGCAGGTTGCCATTCTGTGTAGGATCACAGAACCACAGCATCACCTAGCTTGGAAAAGACCTTTAAGATCTCTGAGTCCAATTACTAGGATGAAAAATCAAACTCAAGCTTAAAGCTATTTCCATAGCCACCTGTAGATACATCCCACCATTCTAAGTTCAGGCAGCATTAGGTAAGTGCCAGCTTGCTCCCTTCCTTCCATCCTGGCACACTCTCAGCTGGGCACACAAGCACCACAGAGCACACTGCAGCATGTTTCATCTGGACATGCACAGCCCCAACAAACATTCTTGTGCAGATGCCAGCTTGCAGGGGCTGGACACCACAGGCCAGCCTCAGCTGAAGGCCAGGAAAGCAGAGCCAAGAGTCTCATCTAAAGGGTTGTAGGGGAGGATGAAGGAACAAGCTCTGCATTGTTGGCAGAGACACTACAGAATGCTTGGGGGCTATGGATTATTTTGCTGCCTTTTTTTTTCCTCTTCCCTCCCTGTGATAGGAAAGCCAAAGGATTAGCAGGGAAGCAGATGAACATCTGTTTTCTCAGGCATGTGTAGCTACACAGAAACCCAGACCCACTGCTTGACCCATAAAAGCTGCAGTTCATTTCCCAAAGTTCTTGAAACCTCCTTCAGATGCTGGAAGGCTGCTCTGAGGTCTCCCTGGATCCTTCTCTTCTCCAGGATGAACAGTCCCAACTCTCTCAGCCTCCCCAGACTGACAGCTACCTGCTCACTTGTCCGCGCTCAAACCACAGAACCAAATCCAAATCACAGGATAAGAATGCAGGTTGGAAAAGATTCCTGGAGTCTGCCTAGGGGACCCCTGGGCTGTTTAGCAGCTCTAGGAGCACAGTGTTGGAAGGCATTCTAAGCTGTCAGAGTGCTCTCTGGTGTGGCAAGTGGGACTTTTAAGTAGGATCATAGTATCATGATGGTTAGAATGTACCTCTGATATCATCCAGTCCAAACATCTATCCAACCCAAAATTATCTTTCCCATACCAGCAATTCTACCTATTCCAGGTGGAAATTAATTCCCTGCTTCCTCAGTGGAATCTCTGAGGAAGAATTTTTCCACTGTGAGGGTGACAGAGCACTGGAACAGGCTGCCCAGGGAGGTTGTGGAGTCTCCCTCTCTGGAGATATTCAAAACCCACCTGGATGTGTTCCTGTGTGATCTGTTCTAGGCGCTCCTGCTCTGGCAGGGGTGTTGGACTGGATGAGCTTTGGAGGTGCCTTCCAGCCCCTGACATTCTGTGATTCTGTGATTCTTGGAGTTTCCAATATTCAAAGAGAGTTAACTATACAGAAGACCTCTTTAGGATAACCACCAGGGAAGAGCATGCCCTGGAGTTTACATCCCGATTAATCTTCGTGTCCTACAAAAGAGCCAGAGTCCAATCTTCTGTTTCTTTACAACCTCTTGTTTTGCAGATGGCTGCAAGATGACACAAATCTTCAACCATTAAAAAAAAAAAAAAGAACCACTCATAGAGCCACTGAGTTTCCCAGGCACAACAAAAGCCCAACTAAGCTCTTCCAGATATTACAGCAACAACTAATGTGGAAGGAAATGCCAGAGCACTGAGAGGCTGGACACTAACATTCAGCTGAGGGGTTTCATAAATCTCCATTTAGTTTGGTATTCCATCATCACTGCACAAGAAGCCTGGAATAAAATAAACCTCTGATTAAAAAAAAAAAAAAAAA
>VWZE01005855.1:186323-198642 GCA_013396675.1 Eubucco bourcierii
AGCTCTGCATGGGGTTGTTGTGGCCAAAGTGCAGCACCTGGCACTTGGATTTGTTGAGCTCCATCCCCTTGGGCTCTGCCCATCTGTCCAGGTGGTCGAGGTCCCGCTGCAGAGCCCTTCTGCCCTCCAACCCAGCAACATCAGCTCCCAGCTTGGTGTCATAAGGTCCTTTCCAACTCAAGCCATTCTATGGTTTGATGATCCTTTGAACTCAAACTTCTATTTGCTTTGCTTGAAGGAAGTTCTCTTAAAAACAAATCTGGGAATCACAGAATGGTTTGGCTTGGAAGGGACCTCAAAGATAATCCAGTTCCAACCACGCTGCCATGGGCAGGGACACCTCCCATCAGCTCAGGTTGCTCAGAGCCCAAAGAGAATTTGAAAAAAACAGTTTTTTCTTTAAGTACAGGACCTGGTTTTAAGGACAGGATTTTATTTCTGTGATTAGTGTCTGGTTTTAAGGCACTGATTCATTAGACAGGCTTGAATAATGAAAGTGACTGGGTATTTTTCACCTCCATTTAGTCATATTTTACCTTATTTTCCTCTCTAGTAAGGGAGTAAAAGCTATCCATTAATATTTGAGGAAAAAAAAAAAATTGGGGGGACGGACTTGTGAGCTGCCTCCTGACATGAGAAATGCTACTCCAACAGGAAATGCCATTAGTTTTGAACAATATGTTACTAAGGAGGCATCTTGGAACAGAATTGATTTATTAAAGAAGACTGATGCTAAGAGAAGCAGGAGAAGGCCACCCAAAAAAAGCTTTGTTGGGACTGAGATTGTTGTCCCCTTCACAGTGAGCTGGGGCAGTGCTGTGCTATTTCTCCTTGGAGAAAGGAGCCTCACTTGGGGCCATGCTGCAAGCACCACCACACTTTTTGTGTTTCACAGACACTTCTCGTGCTGCACAAGAGATTAAGCAACAGAATCAGCAGTGCTGCTTGCTTCTTTAAACAGAAAGGAAGAGACTTGTTTGTTTGTGGGTGTTGTTTTTGTTGGGTTTTATTTTCAGTCTGCTGGACAATACAATGGTGGGAGCCAGTTTATGACAACTTTTCCCACAGGCTTGCCCTTGGGAATAGCTCTCTCTGAAATCCCATTCTTGTGGCCCTGCAGAAATAGAAGCTGGGAGGCTTTTTTTAGCCTGGAAAATGAGTACAGCAGGCACCTTGCTGCAAAGCAGCTGGGACAAAGCTGGGCCCTGCAGCGCGATGCTAATATCTCTGAGTATCTCTATCTGTATTTAGGGGAAAGTGGCACAGCCACAGAGTCTATAAACAAAGAAGCAGGGCATGTGGCATTCTCAGTGTCTGCCCAGTGCCCTAAATGGAAGTGGATTTTAAAAGGCAAACAGCTTGACATTTGTGTTAAGTTCAAGAAGGACAGGGGCTTGCTGGAGAGGGTGCAACAAAGGACTACAAAGATGCTGAGGGCACTGGAACAGCTCTGTGATGAGGGAGGTTGGACTTGATGATCTCTGGAAGTCCCTTCCAACTTCTAAAGTTCTATGATTTTGCAAAGGGCTGAGAGAATTGGGGCTGTTTAGTCTGGAAAAAAGCAGCCTGAGGGGGATGTCATGTCACCCTTCAAGGGTGGGGGTCAGGAGGATGGGATGCTGAGGGGACTGGAACAGCTCTGATGAGCAGAGGCTGAGAGAATGTAGACTTTTTAGTACTGGTGGGACAGTAGGTTTATTGTGATCTTTAAGTATCTTAAGGAGGCCTACAAGAAACCTGGGGAGGAATTTTTTTAGACTGTCAGGTAGTGATAGGACTGGGGGGAATGGAACCAAGCTAGAAATGGGTAGATTCAGACTGGATGTTAGGAAGAAGTTCTTCAGCATGAGGGTACTGAGAGTCTGGAAGGGGTTGCCCAGGGAGGTGGTGGAAGCCTCATCCCTGGAGGTGTTTAAGGCCAGGCTGGATGAGGCTGTGGACAGCCTGATCTAGTGTGAGGTGTCCCTGCCCATGGCAGGAGGGTTGGAACTAGATGATCCTTGTGATCCCTTCCAACCCTGACTGATTCCATGATTCTGTGATTGTAATTGGGGCTGTTGAGTCTCAAAAAGAGCAGCTTGATGGGGTTCTCATCAATGCTGAGCAATACCTAAAGGGCAGGGGTCAGGAGGATGGGACCAGGTTTTTCTAAGTGGTGCCCAGCAGCAAAGCAAGGGCTAGCAGGCACAAACTCAAGCATCAGAAGCTTCATCTCAACATGAGGAGGAACTTCTGTAATTTTAGGATGCTGGAGCCCTGGGGCAGACTGCCCAGAGAGGTGGTGGAGTTTTCATCTCTGGAGACTTTCAAATCCCACCTGACTGTGTTCCTGTGTGACCTTCTCTGGGTGACCCTGCCTTGGCAGGGAGAGTTGGACTGGATGATCTCCAGGGGTCCCTTCCAACCCCTATATTATAATTCTATGTGTTAAAACCTGTCACAATCATCCTAGCTGAGACACAGAATACCCATTCTCCATTTGTAATGCTTAAGAGAATGAAAATAAACCCCAAAAAGTAACACACCATCTCTATAGCATCCCCAAAACATCCATCAACAGGCTGGCATGAAGTGTACACAGTGGCCAGAGCAGCCTGCAAGGAACTCAGAGTCTAGCCAAGCCCTGGAGATGCTAATGCAGATTCCTTGGGATTCTATAGAAGGTCTGGTGGAGCTGCAGAAATGCTGATGGCTTGAGATAATAGAAAGAGCTTGCCAGAATTTAGCAGGGCTGGGGGGATGGGAGAGGAGAACATCTCACACAACAAGGGTAGATTCAAAGTGACTTTGAGCTGGGGTAAGGTTTTTTACAGCCTGCTAAGACATTCTGAGTAAATCCCCACAGCTCCCAGATTTCCTCAGCCTTTAACTAAGAGAAACAATTGAATTGCATTTCCCTCTCTCCAAGTGGCATACTTGAGTATGCAAATTGCTTGCCCCCTGGACTTCTGCTGCTAGGACCTTGTAAGGAAGGGGAGGGAATAAAAAGCCACAAAGTGGAAAAAAAGCAGATGGAAAAGTGGATGCACTTTCTAGGGTAGTTGCCACTTATCATTGCTCTGCAATGTATTTATGCAGAAGCTGCTAAGCCCAGGGCTGGAGCCAAGTATTCAGGCAGGCTGTGATGGATGTGGAGATCAATTGGTTGTGAAGGCAGGGAAGGTTCTAGCCCGAGGTGATACTTTTCAGTTAAACAAATTATGTCACTGTTTACTCCCTCCACCCCTCCCCAAACTGTTTACAAATCTCACCTGGATGGGCCTTTGTTTTCAGAGAGGCACACTCTAAATTGGGCTGATTTTCAAAGATTCATAGAATGGTTTGGGCTGGAAGGGACCTTAATGATCATCCTGTCCCAACCCCCCTGCCATTGGCAGGGACACCTCCCACTACTTCAGGTTGCTCAAGTCCCTCTTCAAACTGACCTTGGACACCCCCATGGTGGGGAGCATCCACAACTTTCATGGGTAACCTGTTTCAGTGTCTCAGCACTCTCTCTGTGATGAATTTCTTCCTAATCTGCAGTCTGAATCTCCCCTCTTCCAGCTTCAGCCCATTCCTTCTCACCCCATCACAGCAATCACTTGTCAGAAGTCCCTCCCCAGCTCTTCTGTATCCCTCTGCAGGTACTGGAAGGCATCTTCAAGGTCTCCCCAGAGCCTTCTCTTCTCCAGGCTGAACAGCCCAAACTCTCAGCCCGTCCCCATAGGGGAGGTTCTCATCTTTGTGGCCTCCTCTGGACCCACCCCAACAGTTTCAGGTCCTTCTTATGTGGGGAGCACCAGTACTGGAGGCAGTGGTGCAGGTGAGGTCTGAGCAGAGAAGAGGGCAGAATCTCCTCCCTGTGCTGCTGCTCTCCCTGCTCTGGATGCAGCCAGCACACAGCTGCCTGCTGGGCTGCCAGCAACCAGTGCTGGCTCAGCCTGAGTTTGTCACCAACTGACACCCCCAAGTCCTTCTCCTACAGACTGCTTTTGAGCCACTCCTCACCCAGCCTATATTTGTGTTTGGAATTGCCCCTACCCAGGTGCAGGACCTTGCACTTGGCTGTGTTGAACTTGATGAGGTCAGCTTGGGTCACCTCTCAAAGTTGTCCAGGTCCCTCCGGATGCTATCCCTTCCCTCCAGCAGGTCAGCTGGACCTCACTTGAGACATTACTTTGAGAAGTCCCATACAGATACCTAGAAATGAAGAATAAGGAGCAGATTCTTTTGTTTTATTAGCATATCTTGTCCCTGTGTGGTGTTTATCAAGGAAACCCATTGGAAGACCACAACCAGCGATGCCCAGGAGTGTCATGCCCATAGGAGTTGTCTTTCAGCCCAAAGGTCAGAAGAAAACTGCTGTGTCAGTGCAATGTCTATCTCAGTGTGGAATCACAGAATCATCTGGGCTGGAAAAATGATCTCCAAGATCAAGCCCAACCATCATGCCAACACCACCATGGCCATCAAACCATGTCCCAAAGTGCCAAGGCCACAGGTTGCTTGGACACCTCCAGAGATGGGGACTCCATCACCTCCCTGGACAACATCTTCCAGTGCCTGACCACTCTTTCAGTGTCATTCACTGTGCCTGACCACTGTGAGGTTGTGCAGTTCTATGCTTCTAGAAAACATCAGGGCCAATGTAAAGCATCATTGACTTAGGAGAGAGGAAATGCTTCTGCCCTCCAGTGAATTACATTGCTGCTTGCTCAGCTCACCTTGAAAATAATCATTTGCTGTATGGAAAAATAAGGTTAGCCCTGGCTCATGCCCAAGAGACATTAACTTTTCCAGGTTAGATAAAGCAGACCCTTTCCTGGTGGCAGGAAAGTTGAGGCTTTGCCCAAAATCCTGAGCCTTGCAGAGGCAACTTTCACTCTGTTCAGTCTCAGCAGGAGAAGGATGATATTTGTCAAGCAGGAACAGTAAATCCAGGATCTCCTCCCATGAATGCAGCTGGGTGAAGCCAGGTTGCTTACAAAAGAGGCTTCAGGCAGGAAGGCAGGGAAGCATCTGTCAGCTTCCCAGCTGCCCTCTGAGTGGTGAAATGGTCCTTGAAAGCTGAAATGCTAACTGAATGTATGCAAACAGCATCACCTATTTATACTTGGGAAATAAATACTTTTGTTCTTATGCAGCCTGCTTGGAGCTAAAGAAGATTTCAACATGTTAAGGATGTCACCTGACTGTGACAGTTTGGGAGTTCCCTGCCCACCCCCAACCACCACTTTGTAAAATGACCCAGAATAGAACTCAGGCAGCTGGAAGTTAAGGACTGAAGCTCTATTTACAGCTCAGCACAATGTACAAGCAGAGATATACACTATAGACAGGAATAGTTACAGAAATAGACAAGTTAAAGGGAATACAGAAACACAACTCCCCTCCCAGAAGTCAGAGACCCCAAGAGGGGATCCCAACCACCCTTCCACCTTCTTCCCACCTCTATATCTTAACCCAGGGTTTGCCTTATGTGCAAGGTGAGTTTGAAGGATGGGCATAGGGGGTTAGAAGCAGAGAGGTTAACAGAGAGGCCAGCAGACAAAACGCACAGCTAGAGAGAGACAGAGACTGTCTGTGTGTCTTAGCTATGTTTGTGTTGTTCTTATACATCTCATCAAGGCTGTGAGTGAAGCAGACATCACCATTGTTTGCTTTTCACAGCCTGTAATATAATTTTCTGCATTAAAATATTCCAATTAGCCTCAAAGCAGCACACTGACCTCACAGCATTCCATGCTTGCTGACAGAGGAGAGCTTAAAAGCAGGTCCTGATCTAGGGTGACAATTCAGGTCCTCTGCACTTTATTGAAGGATCCAAGAGTGCTTCCACTGAAGCTGAACAAGATAGTTTTAAATAAACTAATGGAGATGTCTTAAAAACATAAAAAATAAAACAAAAGAGAGAGATCTGAATATTTCTGGTGAGATATCTCTCAACAGGGGGTCCCTTCCAGCACAGGCCATTTGATGATTCTATGACTCTTCATTTCTTTCCTTAAATACAGCTCAGCTTCAGTGTGGTGAACATATACGTTGTGAAGGGTCTAGAGAACAGGGCTGGGGAGCAGCAGCTGAAAGAATTGGGGTTGTTTACTCTGGAGAAGAGCAGATTGAAGGCAATCCTCATCGCTCTCTACAGCTCCCTGAAAAGAGGTTGCAGTGAGGTGGGGTTGGGCTCTACTCCCTAGTCTCAGGTAATGGAAGGAAGGGAAATGGCCTCAAATTGTGCCGGGGAAGGGTTAGGTTGGAGATGAGGAAAAATTTCCTTGCTGAAAGAGTGGTCAAGGATTGGAAGAGGCTGCCCAGGGAGGTGGTGGAGTCCCCAACCCTGGAGGTGTTCAAGAAGCCTGTGGCTATGGCACCTGGGAACACGGTTTGATGGCCAAAGTGATCAGTTGGACTCCATGATCTTGGAAGTCTTTTCCAACTGAAACAATTGTATGATTCTATGATCTTTAAGGTCCCTTCCAACTCAAACCATGCCATGATTTGATGAGCAAACCTTCCATCCTGCATGTGCACACTCCATACCTCTCCACATCCCTCTCAAGCAGCTCTGCTTGCTTGTCCTGACACAGTTTTCCCTTTCCTTTTTCCACCTCGTCTGCCTAAGGAGGTTTTCCCTCTGTTACTATCACAACTTTTCAAGGCAGCTCAGCCCACGCAGGTCTTCCCTGTTTTCTCTTATCAAAAAACCAAAAATCTCCTGTTTGTAAGGAAGGGACTAAAATACAGCATCCTACCCACTTCCTTATGGATTTTCTACTATTTGGTTGTCATGGTACCAAAGGCTTGTGAGTGCTGGCTACCCTTCTGTCCCTTGCTGCTCACTACCCAGACCCATTTACCTCTGCTGTCCTTCTCCTCCTCAAGTACATCACTTGAGGTTCACATGAAATGCTCCACAGCTTCCCAGATCAAGGCACAGGTCAATGGTTCTTACAATTCAACAGGACTGGGGAGGAGAGGTGGAAAGTCACAGAATCACAGAATGTCAGGGGCTCAAAGGCACCTCCATAGCTCAGCCAGCCTAACCCCCCTGCCAGAGCAGGAGCACCCAGAGCAGTTCACACAGGAACACATCCAGGTGGGGTTTGAATATCTCCAGAGAGGGAGATTCCACAACCCCCCTGGGCAGCCTCTTCCAGGGTTCTGGCACCCTCACAGGGAAAAAATTCCTCCTCATGTTTACATTGAACTTCCTATGCCTCAGCTTCCATCCAGTGCCCCTTGTGCTGGCATTGGGCATCACCCAGCAGAGCCTGGCTCCAGCCTCCTGCCACTCACCCTGCACATATTGAGAACCATTGCTGAGGTCACCTCTCAGTCTGCTCCTCTCAAAGCAGCACAGCCCCAGCTCCCTCAGGCTCTCCTCAGAACAGAGATGTTCCATTCCCTTCAGCATCTTTGTGGCTCTGTGCTGGACTCTCTCAAGCACTTCTATGTCCCTCTTGAACTGGGGGGCCCAGAACTGGACACAGTGCTCCAGATGCAGCCTCAGCAGGGTAGAGTAGAGGGGCAGGAGAACCTCTCTTAACCTACTAACCACAGCCCTTCTAATGCACCCCAGAATGGTATTGCCCCTCCTGGCCACCAGAGCACATTTCTGGCTCATGGTCAACCTATCCACCAGGACCCTCAAATCCTTTTCACTTTCACTGCCTTCCAACAGCTCAGTCCCCAACCTATCTTGATCCTTGGGGTTGTTCTTTCCCAGGTGCCAGACTCTACACTTACCCTTGTGGAATTTCAAGGACAAAGTGAGGGAGCTAAAAGCTCTGTGAAATCAACAGAGCAGCCATGATGCTTTAAAGGGCAGAGACTTTTTCTTCTTGTCAAAGCTGACAATATTTGCCTTTTGGAAAGCACAAGCTGTGTTGGCCCTGAAACTCAGCCCACAATGGAGAGAGCTTCCAGGGCTGAGTGCCCTCTTGCAAAGCTAACAGAAAACAGAGGGAATATTTACATCTAGGCTAGGGCCTCTCACTGGCCAGCACACATTCATCAAAGTGCTATGAGAACACATGAAGGAAAACCTCCCTTTCCTACCCAGGCCATCTGGATACTCTCAAAGCCTTGGAGATTTATCTCCACAGAGGCCCTCTTCAGGCTGTGATCTGGGGAGCTTGCCCAGAGGAAGTCGTGGCACACAAGGAGGGGCAATGCTCCTGGTTGGCTTTTCAAGGTAGCTAAGGAATAAAATCTCACCCACAGCAATAACCTGTGACCAAAGACCAGTTAATAGAAATTAAGGGTGTTTGTTCTGGGCCACCCAGAGCACTACATCTAGTTTTGGTGCCCCCAACACAGGAAGAATCACAGAATCACAGAATGTTCAGAGGTTGAAAGTGACCTCCAGAGATCACCCAGTCCAACCTCCCTGCCAAGGCAGCATCACCCAAGGTAGTTCACACAGGAATGCATCCAGGTAGGTTTGGAAAGTCTCCAGAGAAGGAAACTCCACAACCTCTCTGGGCAGCCTGCTCCAGGGCTCTAGCACCCTCACTCTAAAGAAGTTTCTCCTCATGTTGAGGTGAAACCTTCTCTGTTCCAGTTTGTAGTTGTTGTTCCTTGGCTTATTGCTGCTGACCATCACAAAGAGATTTGCCTCATCCACTTGACACCCACCCCTAGATATTGATAGACATTGATCAATTCTCCTTTCAGCCTTCTGTTCTCCAGACTAAACAGCCCCAGGGCTCTCAATCAAGACCTCCAATCATCCTTGTGGCTCTCCACTGGACTCTCCCCAGCAGTTTCCTGTCTCTCCTGAACTGGGGAGCCCAAAGCTGGACACAGTGTTGCAGCTGTGGTCTCAACAATGCAGAGTAGAAGGGCAGGAGAACCTCCCTAGCCCTGCTGGCCACACTTGTCCTGATGCACCCCAGGATGCCCTTTGCCCTCCTGGCCACAAGGGCACATTGCTGGCCCATGAAGAACCTGAAAGACCTCACACATTATGTATATATGTGTTTCTAATTTGTTTATTTGTTGTTCTTTTTCATTGTTATTTCTGAGTTGCCCTCTTTATTTCCTCATTTTCTCCTCTCACACAGCTGTGACTTGCTCTTCTCCAGCCAACACAGTGAGCAGTGAAGATGTCTGCTGCTGCTCCCAGCAAGGATGGCAAAGGGTTGGCCACAACCATGCTGTTTCAGCGCAAACACTGCAGTCCAGTTTGTGTTTTTATGGTGTTTATTTTTTTTTATCTCACTTCTTCCCCATCTCCCTCCTTCCCCATCTCCCTCCTTTGCTCTCCATCTCCTATTTTTGCCCATCTTCCTCTTTTTTCTTTCCATTTCCATCCTTTGCTCTGCATGTAGCCTTCCAGTATCTGAGGGGGGCCTACAGGAAGGCTGGGGAGGGACTATTGAAAAGGTCTTGCAATGGCAGGACAAGGGGCAATGGGTTTAAACTGGTAGAGGGGAGATTTAGACTGGATGTTAGGAGGAAGTTGTTTGCAGTGAGAGTGGTGAGACACTGGCACAGGTTGCCCAGGGAGGTTGTGGCTGCTCCCTCCCTGGAGGTGTTCAAGGCCAGGTTGGAGGAGGCCTTGAGTGAGCTGTACTAGTGGGAGGTGTCCCTGCCTATGGCAGGGGGTTGAAACTAGATGATCCTTGAGGTCCCTTCCAACCTTACCATTCTATGATCTTTCTCTTTTCATCTCCATCCTTTTCCTCTCCATCTCCTCTTTTCCACCCCACCTCATTTTCTCCTTTTCCCCCCAAACTCACAGCACCTGGGTTCTGTTGCAGTCTCCTCCCACCCCAGGTGTGCTCACTTTGCCCTCCCTGCCCACTCCCCTATTTAATCAGCCCCAGGGAAAGCAGCTCCAAGCTTGCCCAACTGGGCAGAGGATCCTCCTCCTGGTACCAGAGGTGAGTGTCCATGGTGCACACTGGTGAATGGTGGAGGTGACTCAAAGGCTGGGGGGCCTGGTGGCCCCCTGGCTAGATAGGGCTAAGCTTGGTTGCTGCTCTGATGTTACCACATGGATCTGCTGGCTCGGGCTGAGCTCCTCTGTGTTCAGCTGCTTTGTTGTGCTCACTTCTGAAATTGCAGCAATGCCAGGACCAGGTCTGTGGAGAACTTTGAGCAGCACTGAGGGAGCCTGGAGGGGATGTCAGGTTACTGTGTAGTTATCTAGAAATGTAAAGACTAGAAGCAAGTGAGAGACTGCAATTTTAACTAGAAATCTTGGTCAAAATATCTCTTTGCAGTGCCCATAATGCACCTAGGAAAGCTTCTGGAGAACCAGCCATGCTCACTGAAATTTCCTGGCAGTTGTGTACTGGTTTTTTTCCCAGCACAGGCTCATGAGTGGCTCTAGCAGTGACCCTGTGTAGTGGAAGCAGATGTTCCTCCTGGCAACTGGGAGACCTCCCTCAAGTGGAGGAGAGGATTAGACCTTAACTTCTCACTTCCTCTGTAAGTAATCACAGCACAAACAAATTCTTTCCTACTGTTGTATTGCTGCAGAGAGGATCAATAAACTCATTTTGAGTTTAGCAGAGCATATTAATGGCACACACCTACCAGGTTAGCCCAACACTCTGTTCCCTCTGAGTAGATTTGGGAAACCTGTTCTGGGAAGGAGTAGACTTTTGAAATCATCAAGTTCAACCTATCCCCTAACACCTTCTAATGAGTTAAACCATGGTACCAAGTGCTTCATCCAGCCTGCTTTTAAACACATCCAGGGATGGGGACTCCACCACCTCCCCGGGAAGCCCATTCCAATGCCAATCACTCTTGCAGTGAAGAACTTCTTCCTAACATCCAGCCTGAACCTGAAAGTCTTTAAGAAAGACTTAAGAAAGATGTTGAGGTGCTTGAACATGTCCAGAGAAGGGCACCAAGGCTGGGGAGGGGGCTGGAGCACAACTGAGGGAGCTAGGGGTGTGTAGCCTGCAGAAGAGGAGGCTCAGGGTAGACCTCATTGCTCTCTACAGCTACCTGAAGGGAGGTTGTAGGCAGGTGGGGTTGGGCTCTTCTGCCAGGCACCCAGGGACAGAACAAGAGGACACAGCCTCAAGCTGTGCCAGGGCAGGTTGAGGCTGGATGTTAGGAATAAATTCTTCACAGTAATAGTGCTTGGCATTGGAATGGGCTGCCCAGGGAGGTATTGAAGTCCGCACCCCTGGAGGTGTTTAAAATGAGGCTGCATGAGGCACTTAGTGCCATGGGTTAGTTAATTAGAAGGTGTTAGGTGATATGTTGGACTCAATCTCAAAGGTGTTTTCCAACCTGGTTAATTCTGTGATTCTCTGACAATATCTTCTGTTAAACGCACCTAGGGAGTTGTTGGCTCAGGCTGGGAGAGACAAAGGACAAACTGGATATGGTCCTGAGCAACCTGATCTAGTTGGAGATGTCCCTGCTGACTGCAGGGAGGTTGGCCAAGATGACCTTTGGGGGTCCTTTCCAACCTGATGCCTTCTGCCCTCTATAACTACCTAGAAAGGGATTGGAGTGAGGAGGGGGCAGCTACTCCTCTTTGGCAAGCAACAGGAGTAGAGGAAATGGTTTCAAGCTGCACCAGGGGAGTTTCAGGCTAGATGCTAGGAAATATTTCTTCACTGAAGAGGTTCTCAAACATTAGAATGGTCTGCCCAGGGCAATGCTGGGGTCACTCTGAAGGTATTCAAGAACAGTGTGGAATTTGTGCATAGGGGTATGGTCTAGTGTTGATCCTTCAGTGCTGGGTTTAAGGCTGGGCTAGATGACTTTGCAAGTCTCTTCCAACCAGACACATTCTGTGATTCTGTTTATTTGCTTTCCTGGGTGCGTTATTGCTGACTATTTCAGACCATTTAAGATTTGGGCCCCCACTAGCTCCTGCCAAGCTGGCCCTGGAGGGCTCCAGCAGAAATGCTGCAAAGCTGCATGCTTCCCACAGGGCTTCCTACAGCAGACTGGGGCTGCACTTGCGATGTTGGTAGCCTGTAAGCCACCTTGGATGTGTTTTGGAAGGGCAGCAAGGAGTCTGAAGCTTTCTGTGGAATACATGTGTTTTTCCTGACCCTTTTTGGCTTAGAAAGTACATACAAAGTAAATCCCACCCTCTTCCCATAAAAACCTGGAACATTTTGAATTTATGAAGGCTTCCAGAAGTCAGAGAGGCTTTGTACAAATGATTGCAGGGGCAGGAGAGCTGAATTACTGTAGGCAGAGATTAGCTGCAGTCGCACACAGAGAGTGGTGATCAAGGGCACAATGTCCACCTGGAGACCAGTGACAAGTGGCATCCCCCACTGGTCAGTGCTGGCACCAGTGCTGTTTAACATCTTTGTCAGTGACATGGACAGAGGAATCAGTGCACCCTCAG